>CM035156.1:113828513-114288640 GCA_020205615.1 Panax quinquefolius
ATCATCTTCTCAAAAATGATTCAACCACAAAATTGTTCCTACATAAAAACAAACTAAGTTAGTAGCATCAAACCAATCATAATGCCAAAACTCAACTTGCAAATGACATATATAAGCAACAAAAACTCCAACTCCCACTAAGAACATAACAATGCCCGACTTCTCTCTCGAATTGACAATTTGTAGACTAGTTAATCCCAGAACACTAATTATATATATAAACTAATCTACTATCTACTAAAATAATCATGAATGCAAAGTAAGAAAGAATATGAAAAGTCTTATATCCTCCTGGATCAAAAATCGTCACGTAAAACTCTTCATGTGGTAGATTCTCCCAGTGACGAATTCCTGGATCAAAATTCAATATAATGATCTCAATCCTTCGTAGAAACACATTCGCCAATGCACTGGATCAAATATCGATTACTTGAATTTTGTCATATTTCTCACGCAAAACTCTCTTTAATTCTCGGATTAAACACAAAATGTAACAAATCAATAAGTTCCTTTTGTCTAATCACAAAGAAATTAAATAAACCAAAATCATATGCATAGTCTACTAAAACAATATTCAAAACACTTCCTCATAGATGTCTTATGCATTGAATCAGGATGAATCCGCAGGATCCATGCTTCCCTCGATGAATATGATCCTATCACGAATCTGCAAAACACAACCAACCTCCCTCATTCCATTGACAATAATACAATAAAGAACAAATAATGTTATCAATTGAGTAAAAAGGTCACAATCATAAGTTGAAAATTCATAGCATATCGACGATGATCACAAACAAACTCTACACATGCTAAAGAATTTCCCAAAATGTTGACAAAAATCTAATATCCTCAAAAGAGAGAATAACAAATTTTCCCATGAAAAATGCAAAATATAATTCAACAATTCCATGGAAGTATGCAATGCCTTAGCTAATCCAATTGAACTAACTACATGCAAATAACTCATCTCTCAAACCATCTTGATGATAAACATTTCTTGAATCGTAACCATATAATAACAAATCATGCAATGAAGATTGCTCCAACGAAACAACATGATTACTACCATTGTTAACTAACGACAATTCATGTAAAGATTGACTAGCATGAAACCCTAAGTCAATATTTGGATAACAAAACCTAGAATTAATTTCATGCAAGTAAACACATCGAAAACGAGAATATATATCATGATCATAAACTAACTCAACATAAATCAAATATCCTCCATAGTTTATGATAAAAATGATTCTACCATCAAAATAGCTAACAACAAATTTTCCAATAGAAGCATGCAAAACATGTTTTAAATAACTCATGAAAACACTAGATGCATTAGTTAATCTAATGTAAATAACTAACCACCTATATAACTCACATGCTAAAAACAATTTTCATTTATCACAATCTCTCGTATAAATTGATTAGGCATTGTATCATTATCACATGTAGATAAAACACAAGTACTATGCAATTTATCAAGCATATTATCCAAACAAGAAAAAGAATAACGATACTTGTTTACCAATTCAAAATCGATTTAACAAACTCGTTGTCCCACCCTCCTTAGATACTATGATCTCATAATCAACACATGAACTCATGTCTTCTCTCACGATACCCACTTTCACCAACTCTCCAACCCGCTTGGTAACTTCGCTGCCTCCCTGGAATACTATCACCGATCGAGATGCGGAATGATAGTAGTGGGGGTATTTCATCAACAACCCATAAAGAGACAAAACAAAACTAGACAAAGAAGAATCATTAGTGTTAGTATTCAAAAGCGCCCAATTTTTACGAATGTACAGTCATTGGCTTTTCAAAATATAACTCACTTTTCAACTCACTCTCTTTTTCATAGTCACATATTTCTTCTTTCTCTTCTTTATGCTCACCCTCTCGTTTGTTTTTCTCTCGTTTGTTTTCAAGGTTACTCTCATTCTCTTTATTCTCAATCTCTCTTTTCTTTTCATTCTCACTCCTTTCAATTTTTTCTTTAACATTATCAATCTTTCGAACAATTTCTTTTTGTCGATCTTTTGCACATGTATTTCCTTGTACGAACTCATCTTCTTGATTACTTTCTTTCGGATGTTCACCATCTTGCTTTAGATCATGGATTTCATCTTGAACACTCGAACCCAATAACTCTCCTTGGACAGCATATTCTATAATTTCTTCCACCTCTCCCCGCTGATCTTGTTTCTTTTACGCCTTAGAAGTATATTGTAGCTGCATCCAATAATCTTCCTTGTTTACTTGTGTGCGAACACTCCTATTATTGTCTACTATAAATCGCCTTGAAGATTGCTCTACATGTCTTTGAGATGTATACTCCTCCCTCCTCACATCACGTTGTCAGACCGAGAAAAAGCGCTTTCATCACGATTTTAATTACATCCATGTCTCGAAATGTACGCTCCCCATATTTTTGTTTGATAAGCTGCTACCATATAATTGTATGATTGGAGAACTCTTGAATTGTTCGTCTGACTTTCCTCCTCTCGGAGTAATCATGAGAGTCAAATTCTCGCTCCATTTTTCTCTCCCATCTCAGATATGCCTCTGTATCAATATTGCCTTGGAAAGTATTCCTTCGAGACCCATAATAACTTTCATAATTGTAGCCATACATGTTTGCTGTAAAACAAAGGTTAGTAGATAAAAATTTTCCTCACACACTCCCTTACGTGTTTCACTCAAATAATGATGAATCACTCGTGTATCGCTCAAATTTGGCTTTTACGCTCTAATAATCTTACACTCTTGCCTTTTACCTCTAATATTCTCTCTAATAGGTTCTTCTTGAATTCTCCTAGCAAAATTCTTGGTTTTACTAATCAATTCAAAAATTACTTATCACGAAACAAAATTATAGATGGTCTAATTATTAGAATATCACAAAATCACCAATCGATTGCCTTGTACTCCTCTTGTATGCGTCAGATTTGTAAATTGTAGCTCTGTTTCAGAATTGATGATGATTGAATGGTATGAACTTTTGGTTGGAATTTGATGATTTAATGGTGTGCTACAAATTGGGTTAGCACAATAAAATATAATTTTTTTTTCTTTTCCTTTTTTTCTTATCTCTTTTTTTGCTCTTTTTTTTTTTTGCTTTTTTTTTTACAATATATATTTCGACAGAAAATTAAAGATAAGTAACTTGCTAGAAAGGCTTAGCTCTGATACCAAATGATAGACTCCACGGAACGCTTGCGTGAGGTGGTCGTCGCCCCGATCGTTTCTAGCACAGTTGTTGGGTGAATTGCTTGCAACACCTTAACCCCTCGCCTATATGTAGACGGTAATTTTGGTACAATTGCTCGCGTTCGGAATTCTGTGTTGAATGGACACCAATGACACCTTGACCCCTCGCTTATATTGAAGTGATAATCTCGATACAATCGACGATTGATGCGGTAGAAGACGCCACACACAACTATGAATTGTTGTATGATAAGTCAAATTGAATCTCAAAGAAATAACTAAGAAAAATGCTTAGGAATTCTTCAAAGAACCAAAAGAAGAGAATAACCTCACAAATATATTGAATAATGAATAATGTATTTGATTACATTAACTTAGACCTCTATTTATACTACTCAAAACAATCAAAATCCTAATAACAATAGGAACAAATTATTCTAATCCTAATAGGAATTACAAACCATAACCCTAATTTCTAAGTAGAAATCAATTTGGAAAAGAAATTCCTATTTCTATAAATCAATAGAAACCTTATTTAGAATGTAAATCTAAACTGGAAAGAAATCCTAATTATAATAGAATTTGATAAGTATCTGGAAAATAAATCCCTAAAAATTAGGCTAATAGAATATGCCTAATATTTTAGGAAACAAAATCTTTTTCCTAAAATTCCAAAATCCTTGCCACGTTAGGATCTTTTGTCGCGTGAAACTTGCTTCTTTCCTTTGCATGTAATCTGATTATGTAAAGTTATAAAGACCCACATAATACTAGCTACATGTGAATAACTTGCTGATCAGGATTGTATCACCATATATGGACCCCACCCTTAAAAAATCTTACTACCGATTATTTTGAAAAATGAGTAAGTGGGGGTCCATAAATTCAACAAATACTTCATAAAAATCTCCTCAATATTTTTAACAACATTTATCATCATTATTATAATTTGCAATATTTAACAACCAGGTCGTTTCCAGGAAAGAGGTAGCTTTCCAATAAGGATTTCTCCCTATTGGCGCACAATTAGGTGACCAAACCTCTCATTGACAGAACTTCTACAAATCGTCAATATTGCAAATAATAATATTAATAACTTTGTAGTCTCAATTATTGATTTAATAATATATAAAATATCGACAATAATTGAATCAAATAACGTGAGATACTATGCAGCAATTACTGTAATAATAATTGAACAAAACTGAGTGACTTCTCGCGTAAGCATCAATAATCAATACCGTGTGCTACTATGCAACAACGCGTATTACTGTACTTTTAACACCACGTATTTCAACAGTTAACGATAAAACTTCCGCCGTTATTTTCATAAAAAGATATTTTTGTCATTTTCTCAATCCGACAATAATTCCGTTGTGGGGTCTACCAGTGATTATGCCGTCATACGAATATTCCTTGTTAAAACGAATATTCCCTGACCAATCGAATATAATATAACAACTTGCGTACTTTGCAAAATTTATAAATATTACCCACAACTATAACATTATATCAAATTCACTCCTTAATATTCAAAAATGATATTTATAGAAAATTCATTTTTATTCATAAAAGTTGGGGTCTTACAATATATATGTTATGAAGTTAGAAATTTTGGTATAGTAAGCATTGATGGTGTTGAAGATTAGTAGAATGAAGCAATGTAGTACAGATTGAAGTTGATGGAGAAACATGGATTTTCTAAATCTTCTAGCTCTGCTAGATTTTCAAAATTTATTGACTTCGTGTTGATGTTTGCACCTCTGTTTTCTTGAAAAACATTGGATCATGTGATTGAGCCAATTATGTTTTAAAAAAACAATACCGTTATCCATATGTCTATGCTAATTGTTTCGGCTAAGACAAAAATGATTTGAAAATTTTCAAAGTGTATTTCTAACCATGTGCATCATTTGATATGGTGTAAAAATGGTAAACAATGGAGTCATCAATGTTGTCGAACCTAGTGGTGGTTGTGATCGAAAGATCGTCAGCCCACTATGGTATGATGCAATATGACAAAGTCACCTAATGGCGGAATCCTCAACGTACTACTAATCTGGTACGGTATCATGACGTCATAAAAGAATTTTTGGTTTTCTTTTAAATTATGAAGAAGGTCAATTAAGTTGGCCAAATTATTTTGATTTATGTTCGAATTGTTGATAAAAGTCTAAGCTATTTGATTCAGCTGGACGACTGTTGAAAAACATTTGAGAAATTCAAGCATTCTTGAGTATTTATGCCAAACCAGATTGCTCTAGTGCGGATTCAGATGTGGAAAAGCTGAGGTGAACAACCATATAAGGGGACATGTTTTTGGGGACAATGATTCCGAGCGTAACGCGTGTAGTCATTATAAAACACTACGTTACGGTCCGACATAGTGGTACAATAGGCTGGCCACCTAGTGTACGTGTAGAGGGTGTTTTCAGTCTTTATGAGTGATAAACATTCTGGTTTGCAGTGTGAAGGATCGTGTTGAAGCATTTATAAACCTTGAGAAGAGTTCGCGGTCTTGTGTGACCCCTCAGCATAATTTGGAATCTGAGTTATTCATATTACTTACAGATTATTGAAAATTTGTGGAAGACTCTTATTCTTCTGAGTGATGAATATAGTGAGTAGAGTATTCCTTAGAAGGGAGAATGTGGTAGAATGCAAGTGAGCAAGTTATAATAAAATTTCTGAAAAGAGAATGGATAAAATTATCCAAAAGGATATGTAATATTCATAATAGCAGAGTAGAGGAGGTTTAGTTAATTCCGAGGACTAAATCCTTATAAGGGGGAGAGGATGTAAGAACCCAAATTTTTAGAAAATATTAAAATAAGAATTTAGTAGATAAAATTCTTAAGGCATGTGAAGGGTTCAAACAAAAATATCTAAATGTATTACGAGGTATGTGGTATTGTGTTACATAGGTTAATATGAGCTATGTGATAAGTGATGTTGTGTTTAATAAATATATACCGTTATTATATATTTATTATATATTGTAGAGATGAATTAGTAAGAAGATAGAAAAAAAATTATCTATTGATGATTAAATAATTTATGAGAAATTATTTTATTATAGTAAGTTGGTGACATTAAATATCTTTGATAATCACCAATTTCTTGAGTATGTGTACGAGTAAGTATCAAGTCTAAGGCAGTGCAATCATACCCTTAAATATTGGATGTATAGGAGCTGGGCTAAACGATTCCTTCAGAGAGCGGAGGTATATACGAATTAGTAACTGATCTAACTCACTATGAAAACAGTGTAGACGAGATGGAAACTAATTTGTTGGTTGTTTGTGGGAAACCACTCAGTGTACTATATTGAATATTATTAAAGACTCGATGCGTAATAGGTTTAGACTTGTATATATGTACGTTGATAACGATAGAAGACAACCAATATATATATATATATATATATATATATATATATATATAAGTGAATATTTTTCAGAGATTTATATATTAGATTAATATTTTAGATGTGGCTAAATGTAATGGTTGAAGAAGTTGCCTTGGGACAATCAAATAATTATACGTATAGTGTATAATTTAAATAATTAATAGAGTAAATATTAATTATTCTAAGTGTAAAGGTTGTGCATACTTTAAGTATGTAATCATTTAAGTAAGTTAAATAATTTAGCATTACGATAAAGTGTGACATAAACTCTATATTAAATAAATAATAAAATAATGTGGAATTAGGGAAAAGCCAAAGTGACCTAAACCCTAATATTATATTAGAAAAATAATGAGCTTGAGTTATACATAATTCCAGTAAATAAGTTAGATGAGCCTTGTATGGTCCAAATGTTAAAGTTAAGCGAGACTGTAGGTTTAACTAAAATTATTAAATGAGAATTAATGATTAATAATTATCATTATAATATTTTTTGGTGATATGAATAATGGGTTGAAAGCACCCAACTGAATTATATTAGAATATAATTGGGACTAGCCCAAATGTACATGGGATATAAGATTATATTGATGTATATTTAACATATAAGTATACTTAATTCCTATATGTGGGTAGGTACATATATATTGGTATGTATATGTACCCATAACTTAATTTAATGTAGTACTGTTAAATCATTATAATTGATTTAATAAGCCCAAAATGAATTAACTTTAGTAGAATGGGGACCATTTTACTAATAAGTAAGGAAGAAATAGAACTTGTCCCAAATAATTATCTGTCGTGTAATAGGCCAATGGCCTACTCCTCTTTGCTTAAGCTTGGGAAAAGCTAGTATAACTGATAATGATGGAGGAAGATGGAGAAGGTCACCAACTATTCACTACCCGTTAGTTTCTTCTTCTTCTTCCTAGTAAATCAAAATAATGGGCAAAGGTATTATATGGACAATGATTTTCCTATAAATAAAGACCCTCTTTTCTCTTTCACGTTGGTTAAGTTCTCTGATAAGTTTCCTATTAAGAGTGAGTTGCCATTAGTGAGATAAATCTGAGATTTGAAGATTGAAGAGCTATACTTAGAATATTGAAGCAATCAAGAGGTAATAACATTAACTTATATGTTCTTGATTTCTTAAGTTTTGCATTCCTTAGAAATGTCAAGAAGTAGTAGCTTTTGAGTCACAAAATTGATGGCTAAGGATTGTTATATTCCATGAATTTCTGTTAGATGTTGTTAATATAGTTCAATACAAAACCAACAAAAGTTAAACAAACCAATTTGGTTTAGAAACGAATTCGTAGTGAATGAATTCGCTAAATTTATCAAAACATGAAAATTTAGTATGAATATGAGTTTTGGATTAATCTTTGGGTTAGTTAATGTTTTTGAAGTGTTATAATTATTTAGTAGATGAGTAGCTAAGAGTTTAAAGAGTTCAACAAATCGAAAACCAACTGATTTGGATAAGCCAAAACATTAAGGAAACTGTAATTTGGGCAAGCCAAGCAACGAGCACCCTTGCCTGTGGGTGCGGAAGGAAATGGGTGCTTTGCCTTATATGGTGTGCGCGTGATCGGTTTAGTGAAGGAATTGGGCGCGGCCGCGCCTAATGTCTGTTAAGTGTGACTACTTTAACCTATTCTGGTAAAATAGCCATAACGTTTTTATACGGACTCCGATTGAGATGATTCAAGATGATCCGGAAGGAGGACGAATAGACCTACAACATCTGTTCTTTTAGTTTGTAAATTTAAGGTCGTTAAAAGGGGTCAAAATAGTCATTTGTGTGACTGCTACGTAATAGAAGGCGATCGAAGGGAATCGAACGAGCACATACGCAAGTATAGTGCTCAAGACGATGGAATATGTTGTTTTAAGTGATAAAATATGAATATGCATAATAATAGACATGTCATATGGCTAAGATTACTTTACTCATAATGGAATGCTTTAAGAATGATTTTTAAAAGAAAAGTTAAAAGTTTTTGAGAAACGGAAGTTGATGAATTTTGTGTCCTTTGAGTTCTGACCTTGTACCCTATGTACGCATATCAACGGACATGAAATGTAGTTTTAATGTTACCTTGCATAATACTAGATTGATATAGCTTGGTTTAAAGTGTTTTGAAAGAAAAACTTGATTTCTTGAAAATGAAACTGAATGAACTTTGTGTCTTTTAAGTTTAGACCTTGGCAACATGTGAATGTGGCCTAGTTATGTGCGCGGATGGATAAGGAATGTAATTCCAAGATGTACTTCACATAAAAGGTTGTCAAGCTCAGTTTAGTACGCGTTTTAAAGAGAAATTTAAAACTTATAGAAACTAACTGATGAGAATTGTGTTACTTGCATTATGACCTTATAAGCAAGCATGATAGAGTTATTTAAGCCTTTGAACATGAATGATATGTGCACTCAACTAGTCAAGCATGACATAAGTTATTTAAGCATGTTTTAAAAGTAGGAACTATGTTATGTCTGTGTAAATGAGATAGATACATGTGAACATGCATATTAAAGGTTGTTAGTACCAATAAAAGGTTTAAAAGCTTATAAACCATGAACCTTTGTTAAAAGAAGTTGTTAAGCCTTGTTATTGTAAATAATTCAATATAGAACTATGTAATTTAAAACTAAATGATTTGAAATATGAACTGAAAGAACTATCATAACCTACTTGATGTATGTTTACAATACGTATCAAAATATATGTCGTACTAGGAATTGTGTTGGGCAATAAAAAGCATAAGTCTGGTTCTGGCTGGGAGTAACGCGGTCGCGCCACTCCCAAGCTTAAATGCAAATGGCTTAATGCCGTTTCATTCTGAGTGACCAAGAGCAGTTTGTTAACTGCATGGTCTTAAGTTATGGTTATATGTTGTCCTTAAGGACTACAAGATATGTAACAAGATTGTTTAGATAAATATGATAGTAGAATGAGCTAGTCCCATGGTTATCCTATGTTCAAGTAAAAATGAAACCTTGTTAGGAAATAATATTTGTTCTTATATTAAGAGCGTATGAAATGTATGACTGATGGGTATGAATCCATGATTATATAATTGTGTAGGGATACACGAAGTACAATTAGCGATACGCACTTAAGTTGTAGTTGATAAACTACGAATCAGGCAAGTCTTTCAGTTCCTATTTGATATATGAATTCGATAACTGTTAGTTGAGCTATATTATGCTATGCAAATGTTGATGTATATATATGAAATGCATATGAGATATGTATGAAATGTGAAAGTTGATCTTTGATGATATGCTTGTGAAGTAAATCTCTATGCCTGTTATGTGAGAAGTAACATGCGTAGTAAATATTAATTGATTATGAATGCATGAACTGAATATGCTATTATATGTTATGTGCTACATGAAAACTATTAGAATTGCTGGGATATCGAGCTCACCCTTTTAAATAACCACTTTTGCAGGTTAAGGATACACGGTAAAGGTTACGTGCTATTTGATTGATAAAGTTCAATGGTATCGAAGGAGATTGATTTATTATTTAACTAGATGCTCTTGAACCGTGTTTAGGTTCTAGTAGATGTACATGATAGTAGTTTATAATGTGTAATACATGTTAAGTTGTACTATGTGATACATAGAGAAGTTCGAATCGAGATGTAAAGATATATACGGAAATTGAATAAAGTGAATCATAGAATAATTTGATTCAGGGATTTGTAATTGATTCAAGTTAAGAAATCAATAAAATATTATTATTCAAAGGAGATTGAAAAAGTTTAAATTATTCTGCATATTTTTATAACATCGAATATAATGTAAGACAGGAATGGTAAGTGTCCAAGATTAGAAACTTATAAAAGTTGGGGTCATTACATAGATCCTGGAAATGGAAAGAATTTATATTCTAAATTGTAGTAAGTAAAGTTCTATTCATTAAGTTATGAATAAAAGATATAAATAGTTTGACGATAGTAGTATCGTGGCGGACCGAATCCGAGGCTCATTAAGTTATGAATAAAAGATATTTAGATGTTTGTGCACAATACATGGTACAAAGGGCTGATCACCCTAAGTATGGGGAGTCCCTACAGTCTTATGACTGTTTAGGTTTAAGTTGAAAGATTATTTATAACCTTGGACATAGTTCGTGGTCTTGTGACCCTCAGATAAATTTTTACATTTGATTCCAGTTCTTGAATGTCATTGATAGAAATATTATTCAGTCTATTGAGCCTACTAATTGGCAATTATTATACTATTATTATTTATTGTCATTTTCAAGTGAGCATTTGTTTTTCTCACTCTTGTATATGTAACGCCCCAGAAATTTTGGATTTTTGAGAATTAATTTTTTATTTTTATTATGTGCATTAAATGAAAATTTAATTGATTATTTATGGAGTAAGCTAATTGAGGGTTGTTCTATGACCTAGATATGTCGGAACGTCATAGTATTTTGGCTACATGATAGAATTGAAGTGTTTGAATTTCCAAGACAAAAATTAAAACATTCCGAGAAATTTTTTGAAAAACACTATTCACGCATTTCTGCTCGGGAATTATTTTTGAACTTCCGAGAAATACGTAATGATAGAATATCGAGTGGAGATGGAAAATCCAATAATATTTTAGTTATGGCAAACGCAGTTTTTCGCATGCGGACTTAAAACATAGCGATTAGGAAAAGTGATTTCTGAGAAGAAAATGAAATGTGTATGATAAATTAAAGTAATGTTCGTATAATACGTAGGTATTGTACGAAGTAATGAATAGGAGTATGATACGAGGTATTATACGAATAAGTATACGAAGGGGAATACGAGATTAATACGTAAATTATACGTTATAAGGCTTTAAACCATATGTAATGGATTTATTGAATTGTGTAGGAAATTGTAATGACTAATTGGGATAATAATAAAGCCCAATACGAATTAATGTTAAAGCCCAAATATTTGTAATGTTAAGTCCAATGGGAATTAAAGGTTAAGGTCCAAAATGATTTAATGAATAAGCCTAATGTTTGTTTAATGCAAGCCCAAGTATAAGTTAAGCTAAAAGCCCAAGGTAAGAACCATGGATTATTGGATGATTAAAACTCATGGGGCAACCCATGGATGACCCAAAGTGATGACCAAGTAAAGTACTTGGTGGCTAAGCAAATAATAAGTTAAGTAATATCAAGTAAAGTGTTTATGTGTGATCAACAAGCAAAGGATAAGCTAGGTGATTAACAAGTAAACTTAAAGGCTAAGTTATGTGATTAGCAAGTATACTTAATGGTTAAGTATATGTGAGGCCCAAGTATTGCATAGATGTTGTGGAGGCCAAGTTAACTTAATGTCTAGGTAATGAATAGTAAGGAGGTGATTAAGGAGGTGGGTTGGATTAATGACCCTTATGCCCTAACTTAGGAAGCCCTATAAATAGCAAGCTTGGATTTCATTTTGGTGGTTGTTCGTTTAATCCAAGAAGTTGAGAGCTTATTAATTAGAGAGAAAAAGCTACAAAAGCTAGAATAAGTTAGTCTTTGAGAATTCAAGAACCAAGAAGGAGATTAAAGATTAACCAAGTGATTATCAAGGGTAAGAACTTAAACCATGAATCTCTTTCTCTTCCATTGTTAGAGAGGTGGGTAGTGATAGAACATGATTGCTAAGGAATGATAGGAATGATTAATCAATGGACTTAAGCCGGATAAGTCATGAATAAGTAATTCAAACTTAATTAAGTTATGAATTTATGAAGAGTTTATATGAACTACTCATGCGTGTACTTTAATAAGATTGTATGATAATAAGAAGTAAGAATTGTGGTTAAAAGACTTAATCTATAATAAGTCATGAGGAAGGAAGTCATAAGTAGTTTATACTTTTATAAGTTATAAACTCACAAGGAACAAGTAATAACTTATCATGTTTATAAGTTAATGAATTATGTATGTCAAGATGTTAGTATAATGGATTGAATCCATTTGAAACAATGAACAAATTATAAGAAATGAAGTTAAGGCGGAATTCACGAGTTTGGACTAAAATCGTCGAATTCGTAAAATTCTCGGAATGGAAGTCGAATTTTGATATTGAGCTTGGAAACATTGGTTTTCAATGGAGACAATGCATATTTGGCATTATAGAGTTTTGGACTCAAAAATGACTAGATTCTGACTTAGAACGAAGAAACGAACGTTGAACGTTCACGAACGTTTATCGTTTTTGTTAAAATGGACTAATAGGTGAATTTTTAGTAAACAAAGTCAAATAGATAAAATTCTTGCATTAACATGTATAGTATGTAATTTGTGAACCTTAGGCTTTTGAACGAGCCAATTCGGACTTATAACGAAGAAGTTATGGGTCCGGGAAGTTCACAAAATTTCAAAAGTCAGAATTTTTCTAAGACAGAGTCAGCCATGCCCAACCCAAGGTTAAATAGTGGCGCAAAGCACACCAAGCACAAAGGTCATCACCTCACCGCTAACTAGCTACCGTGGTGTGAGATAAAGAGCTAAGAGTGGCGCCGCGGCGCCAATCCTAGAGTTTTGACAGGCAAGAATGTTTACAAGTATAGAAAGAGAGATAACTCATTAGTAATGAAATAAGGTGTTAACATAACATTGTTAAGGCATTGTTAGACACTTAATGTATGATGATTAAATGTTAATAATCAATTGAAAGATGAATGTAAAGTATAGAGAACGTGAACAGTATTCAATAATGATAATACGTGAACGTAAACGGTATACAATAAAGTGTACTTAACCAATGACGATCAAGTTTCAATTAATAACGTAAGAATGTTAGTAAGCCGTGAAGAAGGATGATTAACTCGAAACGAGTTAGATTAATGAAGTAAATCTACGTAAGACATAGAAGAGAAAGTAGTTGATAAGAATGATATAAAGATAATGGCAAGCCGGAACCAATAGTAATAAATCTAATGTATGATTAGATTGAGATGAAGGGTAAGATTCATTAGGAACTATGTATGTTCATTCTTGACCTAATGTGGTATGTGATGTGGTTATGTATTGTAGAGACCTTAAAGACTGAAAGGAAAAGTTATTTTTACTGTAGCAGATGCTGAAGGCAAGTTTTTCTTAAACGCTTATCTAACCTTCGTGTTAGCCAAGTTTTCTGTGATTCATGTTAAGAGAAGCATGAAATGTTTTACTAAAGGGTCGATGCCAGTTTTATCTCGGCTGGACTAATCTTGAAGAGTTGATTGATTTATTTACAAGTCTTTCAATATAGAATTGTTAACGTTATCCTACGCCAATTGTTTGGTACGGATTCAAGGTAAGCCTGAGTATGAATAAACAAATGTATTTTTCATCGATTATTCGATGGGCACGCGAGGTTGCCAAAACTTAAACGTATATACGTTTAACAGGATTTAGTGTTGATCAACATAGAGTACTATAGGTTGATCACCCAAAAGTGGTCGTAAGATATGTCGGACTTACGGACTTAGTGTCGGGTTGTCCTTTTCAAATAAAATATGAAATGCTCATGGTCTTGAGCCAGAATTGATGTTTTACTGAATATTGTTATTGTAAAATGTTTTGAAGGAAAAGAAATGTTATTTTGAATTATTGATAGTACTTCATAACTATTATCCAGTTATTGAAGATATACGATTCCTATGTTTCAAGCATGTTGTTTAAAAGGAATTGTTGTACCTGCTGAGCTTGTTATGCTCACTCTTGCTTGAACCATGTGAATGCAGCTAGGACCGAACAAACCGAGGGATCTAACAAGGATAGAGGCAAGACGAAACTGAACGATTAGTTTACCTTGTAATAAACTAGTAAGTTGTATATATTATAGAATGATGGACAAAGAATGTACTGGTTTTAGAACCTGGGAATGGGATGTAATATTATTAATGTAATAAGAATGTCGTTGATACACACATTTTGATGTCATTTCAATAGAATGAATGTACAGTTATGAGTACCGTGTAGCACCATTTGTCGGGTTGAAAGATACCCGGATTTGGGGGCATCACAGTATATATACAATCACTGCAACTAAGATTGAGAAGGTCGATGAACCTACCACTAGCAAAGGGAAGGGAAAAATGAACAAGTGTATTTTAAATGATGACAGACTTTATTTTAAATGATGTGATGTAACTATTTTAATTTTTCACACTTTATGTATGTTAAAGGTTAGATAACCTGGGAGACTTATTGATTTAATTATGTAACCTTTTTAATGGGAAGATTTATTGCTTAAATTTTATTATATTTGGGTAGTTAGATATGAATGAATGGAAAGTGAACACCAAGTCTTGTGGGAATGAAGTACCCAGATTTGGGGGTGTCACAAAAACTTTCAGTTAAGGCAGAACGTGGTGAACCCTTGGGCAAAGACAAGGGTAAAGAGAAAGCTTTGGAGTAGATTATTTATAGTACTAGGGATGTACTATTAATTAATCTGTTTTAGAAGAACTTAATTATATTGAGCTATGTTTTATTAAAGTTTTATGGTATTAGTAATGGTTGCGAGACTTTGGGACAAGAATAATTATGTTATAACAATGTAATTTATTTTATTATTCCGTTGTGTGAGATTTCGATTTGCTATTAGAGTTAGAACGTGACAACCAAATTTGAGACAAGTGTGATCTAAATTTGGGGGCATCACAGGTTAGTATCAAAGCTGTAGTTATAAACCTTAGGAGCGAAAGTCCTTAGATTTTAACTTAGGAGAACTTAGAAGATAGAGAGGGATGAAGACTCATGTAGAGTTTTCTTAGAAAAAGACTTAGTGTGTTATGGAATATAATTTCATTATATACAATGAACTTATTTTGATTTAACATTATGATGGATTTGTTATTTGTTTGTCTTATATTGGTGGTTGTAGGATGACTGGCATGGGAGGACCTAGCCGAGTAGTAGATGAGGAGCCGGGTGACGTACACGTGGTCTGTGAGGCACCATTGATGGAGGAGCCCATATTGGCAGTGGCCCCTATCGATGATGATGATGATAATGATGAGGAGGAGAAGATGGAGCCATTATCCGATGAGTCTGATCCAGAGGAGCAGCCTGAGTCCATGGAGGACTCCGACGAGGCTAATTTCGAGGATTAGATGTTGGGGGAGTATGAGGAGCAGATTCTGGAATGAGGATGTAGAGTTGAGGAGTTAGAGGTTGAGGCTATAGAGAGGGATGAGGACCATCAGAGAAAATTAATGATGCAGGAGATGGAGGTGGAGATTGCTCACCGAAAGGAGGTAGGGATCCAGATTGGGACTTTGTTTCACTGATCGGTGGCTAATAATGTGGAGTTGGCAGGAAAGTTGGAAGAGATGGAGTAAAGAGAGTTGAGTGAGAGGACAGAGAAAGAAGCACTCCTTATTCAGCTAGAGATGGAGGTGATGGATAGGATCCACTTCGAGGAGAAGTGGGAAGAAACTAATGATTGGGCTAATGACTTAGAGGATGAGGTGAGATGTAAAAGAAGGAAGATGAACAAGATGAGCTATGCGTTATGCACGACTATTGAGAGACTGATTAATGGGGTAAATCACTACCCGACAGAGTAGGGACAGACCCGGCACACCATAAGCCAAGATTTGGTGGTACACATTACTCAGAAGGAGTACCAGAGCACTATGGAGCGTGGGATGTTAGACTAAGTCTAGAGTAGAAGCTTAGTAGTTGTAGTATTTTATTTATATGATGTTCAATCTGTTGTAATGAAATCTCATTCTTTTGTGTAAGATGTGAGATATATGATCATTTATAGAAGTATACTAGAGAGAATCATGTAATGTAATGGTTTGGCATATGAATATAAATGATCTTATTTCAGAAACATGCTACAAATTTTATTCTTATTTGAGTAATGTTTGAGTCATATAGTAAGATAATAATAAAAATGAAAACTTTGTGATGCAAAAAAATACTGCCAAAATGCAGAATAGCTGCACCAGAAGAGTCGGTTAATGATGAGAGAGGACCAGTAGACACGTTACAAAGGCTTATAGATTTGTTAGGTGAAGCTCTTATGGGAAGAAATGAACTAGTGCCACCTATTCCCCAAGCAGCTTCCGTCACAAATTTTAAGGACTTTAGGAGTGTAGGACCTCTGGAATTCATAGGTACTACCGATCCTATCGTGGCTCAGACATGGATCAAAGAGATGGAGAAGGCTTTCAACATTTCTCGTGTGGGTGAAGATCAGAAGATGGCATTTGCAACCTACATGATGAGAGGCGAAGCGAACTACTGGTGGGAGGCGAATTAATAGAGAGCGGGAGAAGGGATAGTAACTTGGGAGAGATTTAAGACTCTTTTGTTTGAGAATTATTTCTCGAAGAGCATAAAAATAGGATAGAGGTGAAGTTTTTGGAGCATAAGTAAGGAGATATGATGGTGGCGCAATACGCAGCTAAGTTTAATGAACTATCTCATTTTACAGAACACCAAGTAGTAAGTGGGGAAAGGAAAGTTAGGCAATTCGAACAAGGACTGAAGCCTTGGTTGTTTAAGAAGGTATTGGTTCTTCAGATTGATTCTTTTGCAACATTATTAGAAAAGGCTATTATTGTAGAGGGAGAAAGTGAAGCTTTGAGTTTGTATAACAAAGAGAAGAGTAAGAATATAGGTGGAAATAGCCGTAGAGGAAGCAATAGCAGAGGAAGTAATTTAGGAAAAAGAAAGTGGGAGAACAACAAAAACAACAAGAATTTTAACAATCAAGTAGGGAAGTTTCAGGGAGAATTTAAGAAGAAGGCGGAGGGATGCCAAAAGTGTGGAAGGTATCATCAGGGTGAGTGTTGGAAGGGGCGCAATGTTTGTTACAACTGAGGCTAAGAGGGGCATATTGTGCCAAACTTCCCGAAGCTGAAGAAGATCAAAGGTTGTTTCGCTTGTGGCTCGGCAGACCACCTAACAAAGATTGCTCGAATAAAAAAAGCAGCGGAGGAAGTAGCCAGCAAGGGGGAAGCGGAAAACTGATGATTGGTGGACCGACGCCATCTAACCATCCAACTGCCAGAACATTTAATATGACCGTCCAGGACGTAGAAGCTGCGAAGGACATTGTGTCAGGTATCATCCCGATCAATAATATAAATGTGTATATATTATTTGATTTGGGTGCCACATGTTCTTTTGTATTTGAGGAATTTGCTAGTCGACTAAATTTACCCCGAGAATGATTAGGAAATCCCTTGAACATAGAAGTTGTGAATGAGGAAGTAATCCCTGTAGAGTATATTTACCAAAATTATTACGTAAATATTAGAAATCATGAACTAAGCATAGACTTGATCCAGATAAGATTGGGAGAGTTTGACGTAATAGTGGGAATGGATTGGTTGTATAACCATGCTGTGATAATTGGCTGTCACAATAAATGTGTGAACCTTCAAACTCTAAATAAGTCTAAGGTAGTGTTTTATGGTAGCTCATCGCTTAAGCAATCGTATTGCCATATAATGATGAAGGCCAAGAAATTTTTAAGAAAGGGATGTGTAGGTTATCTAGCCTATATAGTGGATACCCGAAAAAAAAGAATAGAAATTAAAGAAATATCTGTAGTGAGAGAATTTCAAGATGTGTTTTCGAATAATTTGCCCGGTCTTCTGCCAGACAGAGAAATTAAATTCGTAATAGACTTAGTACCGGGGACGACGCCGATTTTGAAAGCCCGATATCGTATAGCGCCAGTAGAAATGAAAGAATTGATGATAAAATTGCAAGAGTTACTGGATAAGGGTAATATACGACCAAATGTGTCTCCATGGGGAGCACCAGTGTTGTTTGTAAATAAGAAGGATGGATCGATGAGGCTCTATATAGATTATCGAGAATTGAACAAAGTAACAATTAAGAATAGATATTTGTTACCAAGGACAGACGACCTTTTTGATCAACTAAAAGGAGTGAAGTGTTTCTCAAAGATAGATCTACGAACGGGTTATCACTAGTTGAATGTACGGGAGGAGGACACATCGAAAATGTCATTTCAAACTCGTTACAAACATTTTGAATTTTTGGTAATGTCATTCGGGTTAACGAATGCTCCAACAACATTTATAGACTTAATAAATTGAGTTTTCAAGCCATTCTTAGATAAAATCATAGAAGTTTTCATTGACGATATATTGATCTACTCAAAAATGAAAGAAGGACACGCTGAACATCTGAAGATGGTTTTTGGAGGGACTAAGAAAAGAGAAGTTGTATGCAAAATTTTCTAACTGTGAATTTTGGATGGAGATAGTTCAATTCTTAGGACACGTGGTGGATAAGGATGGTATTTCAGTAAACCCTGTGAAAGTAGAAGCAATGAGTAATTGGGAGTAACCGAAGACGCCAACGTAGGTAAGAAGTTTCTTACGGTTAGCTGGGTACTATCGAAGATTTATCCAGGATTTTTCTAAGATAGCAACCCCGCTGACTAATCTAACGAGAAAGACGGTGAAGTTCGTGTGGATGGACAAGTGCGAAGAGAGTTTTCAGGAGATGAAAAAGAGATTGAGTGAGGCGCCTATATTATCATTACGAGATGATACATGAGGATTTATGGTGTATAGTGATGCGTCGCATAGAGGACTGGGTTGTGTGCTAATTCAACATCGCAAGGTCATTGCGTATGCGTCGCGACAACTGAAGGATTACCAAAAATGATACCCTACTCATGACTTAGAGTTAGCGGCAATCATTTTTTTGTTAAAGATTTGGAGGCATTATTTGTACGGAGAGAAATTTGAGATATACACGGACCAAAAGTGTCTGAAATATATCTTTACACAGAAGGAGTTGAACATGCGTCAGAGGAGGTATTTAGAATTAATCAAGGATTATGACTGCGATATTCTTTATCACCCAGGGAAGTTGAACACTGTGGCCGGCGCGTTAAGTAGTAAAGGAAGGGAGAAGTTATTTAAATTGACAACTCAGGAGGAGTTAATCAAGGATATGGAGAAATTGGAGATAGAAGTAAAGGGAGTGGAGAGGTCTGGAGGGAAATTGTTTGCGGTAGAAGCTCGTCCAACCTTGTTGGATAGAGTAAAGGAATCACAAGAGAAGGACGTAGAGTGCGAGAGAATCAGGAATAGGATCATAGAAATGAGGAAGAGAAATTCAAGGTGGATGGAGACGATATTTTGAGATTCAAAGGGAAAGTGTGGGTGCTAGTGAAAACTGAGTTGAGGGAAGAAATTTTACACGATGCACACAATACAATGTATTTCGTTCATCCAGGAGGCTGAAGATGTACTGGGATTTGAGGCAACATTTTTGGTGGCCCAATCTGAAACGAGAAATCGTAGAGTGCGTTAGTAGATGTCTTACGTGTCAACGGGTCAAAGCAGAACACCAGAGGCCTAGTGGTCTACTCTAACCATTGGAAATATAAGAGTGGAAATGGGAGAACATTAAGATAGACTTCGTGGTGGGACTTCAAGTCACACAGAAAGGTTTTGACGCCATTTGGGTTATCGTAGATCGACTAACGAAGACGACTCATTTTCTACCGATCAAGATACGATATAGTTTAACTCAACTGGCGAATCTGTATGTAAAGGAAGTTATTTCATGTCATGGAGTGCCGGTATCGATTATCTATGACCGAGATCCGCGCTTTGCGTCAAAATTTTGAAAAAGTTGGCAAGAAAGGATGGGAACACAGCTGAGGTTAAGTACCACTTATCATCCGCAGACAGACGAACAAAGTAAGCGAACGATACAAATGCTGGAGGACGTGCTTAGAACTTATGTGATGGATTTCAAAGGAAGTTGGGACGATCACCTACTGTGACAGCCCCAAATTCGGGTCCCAAATCACCACGGATCTGGTACAATTATTCTATTACTATTGCGGAAGATATAAACATAAATTGTTTATACAATACACTTTACACACTATTCCCCAAAATCGAGTAACCTTAACTTATACACAAATTATAAACTATCTAACACATAACATTATTATCCAACTATACTATTACAAACTAGCCGCACATTTTATCCCAAGCTAAACTTGGCATTATCCTTTTTCCTATATTCGAACGCATTCGCCTTATCTGTAATGTTTATCATGATATAGCAAGGGTGAGCATGAAAGTTGCCCAACAAGTTTAAATACAATTTAAATATATATCATGATTTAAAGAGTCTAAATAATAAGCTGGCTATAATTCATCAATATAATTGAGAACTAGCACGAACAATTTTGATAGAACAAGTATTGAACAAGAACAAATATATTTGGACCAACTGGTAATGAAGGTGATCAGCCTTTCATACCTGACTTATACATGCAATATGTACAGAGTACAATTATCCATGGAAATCAGCAATGATTAACCATAAGCATATCTGAATGAAACAACTCATAGTAGAGTTAAGTAAAACTTGCATGAACCGTTGATTACCGCTACGCATTTTATATCGCTTTATCCGAAGACCTAATATTAGTAATATAGATCTCTAATATTAGAATACTATAATCAAAATATAATACTATTATATATATAATTATAAAATTACCTAAACACATAACACATAGCCCTATCAGTCCACAAACTATCTAAGACTCGGTATCAAGTCAAACTATTAAAGTCTGAATTGAAACCAACACAAATATGACATCCCGCGATGCTTAGTTTGACAATTCACGAAGTTTAAGTTCTATTAAACTCGCTTTACACTTAACAATTATCTTAGATAATCATATTATGAGTCAAAACATTTTCACAGACTTGTAATAATTTCCGATAATTATTACCATTTAAAATGATTTTTCCAATCATTAATATTGTATTTATATAATATAAATACCACATAATTCCTTAATCATTAATATTCATTTATCATTAAATATTAATGAAAATCATAACATAAGATTATAATAGAATTATAATATCACAAAGTATTTTAATACTTTAAAATCATATTTATATGATTTTAAACCATTAAATTCATTATTCAATAATTGATATTAATATTAAAATATTATTATTTTCATGGAAAAATATCAAAAGTTATATTTTATAACCTAAAATATTTTTATAACACATAAATCATTTTTATATGATTTTTAAATCATTAATTCTATTTTTCCATAATTTATTTAATATATTTATTAAATAAATTAATTACCATTAATAATAACTTATTAATGAAATTCATCACAAAATATTAAAAGTCATCAAAAATAACTTAAAATATTTTCTAACACCATAATATAATTTTCATGAATTAAAACCATTTTTAAATAATTTATTTAATATTATAATTAAATAAATAAATACCTTTTATATTTCAAAAATATTAAATATTTTCAAAATATACACAAAATAATTAAAAACTATTTTTCAGACTTGAAAATAATTTTTCATAATATAATATGTATTTTTAATAATTAAAAACTATTTTTTCTATTTATTAACTAAAATAATTAATTTTCAGAAATAAACTGTCGCTAAAAGTGGCATAGGCGACAAATCTATCGCTAAAGGTGTTCTTGGTGTTCTTAAGCAAGAACCCAGAAAACCATGTCAGTTAGCAGAGTAGGTACTTTGAGTACATTTAATTCCTTGATCAGAAGGTTTCTAGGAAATCTAATGTAATATGTTTGTAGTATTGATGTAATACTATAACATAAAGCAAGTTTCATGGCCAAAACAAATAAAATATGCAAGATCTAAGCCTCCCAAATCTTGTCAGACACTGTTCTTCAATTTCTGGGTTTTCTAGAAATTGAAGAACAATCGAGGTGCTACCTTTCAATCCCTGTAACTTGCAGTCTATGCATTGTTTGTGTGACCTAAAGGTTCGATCTTGAAGAACACATGTCAGGGTACAATTATATAGCATCATATCATTATAACATCAAACATATTAATGTATTAAGGCGGTCAAACCACACTAGAATTTTTGGTTTTGAAGGTTCCGGGTTTCAAGAAACCTTCTACAAATCGGTCAACGAGTTCGACCTTGATTAATTTCTGAATGATCATGTTTTGAGTAATCTAATTGCTCTCATATGTAGTCTTGATGATAGGCTACAAGGATCCACCAACAAAATCAACAAACAACAAACAACCTGACAGATCTGGGCGTTGCAAAACCTGTCAGACACTGGTTTCAAACTTCTGGGTTACCCAAAATGTAATCAATACGCCTTGCAATAACTAAGCCAATTGACCGTATAACATTAAATCTATACATTAACTGACTTTGATTTCACTTGCAGATGAAAGAGCGCATACCAAACTACAGATCTAAAACATAAAACCACAAAAATCAAAAATGGAGAAGAATCTATGGACTCTAACATTAGCTTGTCAGGCCATATATTTTAAATTTTCCAGATTTCTAAAAATGCTAGATTCAAGCACTTTGATGTTATGGATCTGGGATTTAACAACACATATCACTAAATAACATCATAATACACAACATTAACAAATCAACAACAACATTTAATATCAAATCATGAGATTTCTAGGTTTAGGGTTCATATACCTTCTAAGCTTAGATCTTTGAATTTGATCTTGGATTCTGTTCTTTGGTGATCTAAGGCTGTATAAGTGACTGATCTAACTTAGATTTTCGGATATGAAGAGAGAGAGAGAGAGAGAGAGAGAGAGTGTGTGTGTGTGTGTGTGTTGGGAGAGCAAGTTAGCAAATTAGCAACTTTTATGACTTTTTCTCTCTTTTAATCTCTTTGATTCATTGAATGGAGCTAATATAGTTGCTGATTTGGTGATATAAGTCACATGTCTAGGGTTTAGGGTTGGTGAACAACCCACACTAGAACATAACTTACAAGTAACCTAATAAATAATGCAAGATGGCTAGTTTAGTCATTTAGCATTTAATTTTAATGGCATAAAGGTCAATTGATACAAACCCTTAGGGTTTAGGGTTTAGGGTTTAACCCTTTAGGTTTTGGCAAAATGATTTCTAAAATTTCCAATTTAGGTTTTCAACATTTGAAAATTAACATTTTTCTAAATTATAATTAGTATTCTATAATTATAATAAGATTCCTAATTACGAAGTTCAATCTTGCTTATTAAGATTATTATTTCCTAATTAAAATTGTTAATTTAGCAATTAGGTTTAAAATTTGTACATTAGGGTTTATAACCCAAGAATTAGGGTTTTACATAGAAAAATAACATTTCTAATTTTAGAAATTAGATTTCCTAATTAGATTAGGGTTTTCTAGTTACATATAACTTGAAAATTAGGATTAATGTTTCGTAATTAATATTGCTAATTTAGCAATTAAATACACAATTGTGCATTAGGGTTTCTAACAAAATAATTAGGGTTCAAAAAATTTGAAATTAGGGTTTGCTAATTAATTAAGCTTTACCCTCATAATTAATAGCACTTAAGCGTTATAATTATTCTTTAAATTCCCAGATTAGGGTTCTAATTTCCAAATTAGGGTTTCGGATTCCCAAAACTAAAATTAGGGTTTCAGAACCAGTTTTTAGGGTTTCTTATCAAACGTTAGAATTTTGAAAATGTCATTTCAAACTCGTTAAAGACATTTTTAATTTTTGGTAATGTCATTCGGCTTAACGAATGCTCCGACAACATTTATAGACTTGATGAAATGAGTTTTCAAGCCATTCTTAGATAAAATCATAGAAGTTTTCTTTGACGATATCTTGATCTACTCAAAGATGAAAGAAGGACACGCTGAACATCTGGAGATGGTTTTTGGAGGGAATAAGAAATGAGAAGTTGTATGCAAAATTTTCTAACTGTGAATTTTGGATGGAGATAGTTCAATTCTTAGGACACGTGGTGGAAAAGGATGGTATTTCAGTAAACCCTGTGAAAGTAGAAGCAGTGAGTAATTGGGAGCAACCGAAGACGCCAACGTAGGTAAGAAGTTTATTAGGGTTAGCTGGGTAGTATAGAAGATTTATCCAGGATTTTTCTAAGATAGCAACCCCGCTGACTAATCTAACGAGAAAGACGGTGAAGTTCGTGTGGATGGACAAGTGCGAAGAGAGTTTTCAGGAGATGAAAAAGAGATTGAGTGAGGCGCCTATATTATCATTACCAAATGATACATGAGGATTTATGGTGTATAGTGATGCATCGCATACGGAGGATCAATTTCAGGTGCTAATGCAACATGGCAAGGTCATTATGATATCGTCATGACAAATGAAGGATTACCAAAAACGATACCCTACTCATGACTTAGAGTTAGCGGCAATCATTTTTTTGTTAAAGATTTGGAGGCATTATTTGTACGGAGAGAAATGTGAGATATACACGGACCAAAAGAGTCTGAAATGTATCTTTACACAGAAGGAGTTGAACATGCGTCAGAGGAGGTATTTAGAATTAATCAAGGATTATGACTGCGATATTCTTTATCACCCGGGGAAGGTGAACGCTGTGGCCGGCGCGTTAAGTAGTAAAAGAAGGGAGAAGTTATTTAAATTGACAACTCAAGAGGAGTTAATCAGGGATATGGAGAAATTGGATATAGAAGTAAAGGGAATGGAGAGGTCTGGAGAGAAATTGTTTGCGGTAGAAGCTCGTCCAACCTTGTTGGATAGAGTAAAGGAATCACAAGAGAATGAAGTAGAGTGCGAGACAATCAGGAAGAGGATCATAGAAATTCAAGGTGGATGGAGACGGTATTTTGAGATTCAAAGGGAAAGTGTGGGTGCTAGCGAAAACTGAGTTGAGGGAAGAAATTTTACACGATGCACACAATACAATGTATTTCGCTCATCCAGGAGGCTGAAGATCTATCGGGATTTGAGGCAACATTTTTGGTGGCCCAATCTGAAATGAGAAATCGCAGAGTGTGTTATTAGATATCTTACGTATCAACGGGTCAAAGTAGAGCACCAGAGGCCTAGTGGTCTACTCCAACCATTGGAAATACCAGAGTGGAAATGGGAGAACATTAAGATAGACTTCGTGGTGGGACTTCCAGTCACACAGAAAGGTTTTGACGCCATTTGGGTTATCGTAGATCGACTAACGAAGACGGCTCATTTTCTACCGATCAAGATCCGATATAGTTTAAATCAACTGGCGAATCTGTATGTAAAGGAAGTTATTTCATAACATGGAGTGCTGGTATCGATTATCTATGACCGAGATCCGCGCTTCGCATCAACATTCTGGAAAAGCTGGCAAGAAAGGATGGGAACACAGCTGAGGTTAAGTACCGCTTATCATCCACAGACAGACTAACAAAGTGAGCGAACGATACAAACGCTGGAGGACATGCTTAGAACTTATGTGATGGTTTTCAAAGGAAGTTGGGACGATCACCTACTCTGACAGCCCCAAATTCGGGTCCCAAATCACCACGGATCTGGTACAATTATTCGATTACTATTGCGGAAGATATAAACATAAATTGTTTATACAATACACTTTACACACTATTCTCCAAAATTGAGTAACCTTAACTTATACACAAATTATAAACTATATAACACATAAAATTATTATCCAACTATACTATTATAAACTAGCCGCACATTTTATCCCAAGCTAAACTTGGCATTATCCTTTTTCCTGTATCCGAACGCATTCGCCTTATCTGCAATGTTTATCATGATATAGCAATGGTGAGCATGAAACTTGCCCAACAAGTTTAAATACAATATAAAGATATATCATGATTGAAAGAGTCTGAATAATAAGCTGGCTATAATTCATGCAATATGTACAGAGTACAATTATCCATGGCAATCAGCAATGATTAACCATAAGCATATCTGAATCAAACAACTCTTAGTAGAGTTAAGTAAAACTTGCCTAAACCGTTGATTACCGCTATGCAATTTATATCGCTTTATCCGAAGACCTAATATTAGTAATATAGATCTCCAATATTAGAATACTATAATCAAAATATAATACTATTATATATATCCCTATCAGTCCACAAACTACCTAAGACTCGGTATCAAGTCAAACTATTTAAGTCTGAGTTGAAACCAAAACAAATATGACATCCCGACGGTCTAGTCGGATAATTCACGAGTTTAAGTTCAATTAAACTCTGCCTTAACACTTAACAATTATCTTAGATAATCATATTATGAGTCAAAACATTTTTCACACACTTCTAATAATTTCCAGATAATTATTACCATTTAAAATGATTTTCCAATCATTAATATTATATTTATATAATATAAATACCACATAATTCCTTAATCATTAATATTCATTTATCATTAAATATTAATGAAAATCATAACATAAGATTATAATATAATTATAATATCACAAAGTATTTTAATACTTTAAAATCATATTTATATGAATTTTAAACCATTAAATCCATTATTCAATAATTGATATTAATATTAAAATATTAATATTTTCATGGAAAAATATCGAAAGTTATATTTTATAACCTAAAATATTTTTATAACACATAAATCATTTTTATATGATTTTTAAATCATTAATTTATTTTTCCATAATTTATTTAATATATTTATTAAATAAATTAATTACCTTTAATAAAAATTATTAATGAAATTCATCACAAAATATTAAAAGTCATCAAAATAACTTAAAATATTTTCTAACACCATAATATAATTTTTCATGAATTAAAACCATTTTTAAATAATTTATTTAATATTATAATTAAATAAATAAATACCTTTTATATTAAATATTTTCGAAATATACACAAAATAATTAAAAACTATTTTTTAGACTTTAAAATAATTTTTCATAATTTAATATGTATTTTTAATAAATAAAAACCATTTTTTCTATTTATTAACTAAAATAATTAATTTTCAGAAATAAACTGTCGCTAAAAGTGGCATAGGCGACAAATCTGTCGCTAAAGGTGTTCTTGAGCAAGAACCCAGAAAACTATGTCAGTTTGCAGAGTAGGTACTTTGACTACATTTAATTCCTTGATCAGAAGTTTTCTAGGAAATCTAATGTAATATGTTTGTAGTATTGATGTAATACTATAACATAAAGCAAGTTTCATGGCCAAAAAAAATAAAATATGCAAGATCTAAGCCTCCCAAATCTTGTTAGACACTGTTCTTCAATTTCTGGGTTTTCCAAAAATTGAAGAACAAATGAGGTCTTACCTTTCAATCCTCAGAACTTGCGATCATGCATTGTTTGTGTGATCTAAAGGTTCGATCTTGAAGAACACATGTCAGGGTACAATTATATAGCATCATATCATTATAACATCAAACGTATTAACAGATTAAGGCTGGTCAAACCACACTAGAATTTTTGGCTTTTGAAGGTTCTGGATTTCCCAGAAACCTTCTTAAGAAAATGGGCCAACGTAGGTTGACCTTGATTAATTTCTACAGTGATCATGTTTTGAGTAATCTAATTGCTCTCATATGTAGTCTTGATGACAGGCTACAAGGATCCACCAACAAAATCAACAAACAACAAACAACCTGACAGATCTGGTAGATTAATTTAATATTTATTGAATTTTAATATTTATTGAATTAAATAAATATTTTTTGATGATTTAATTATTAGATTAAATAATTAATTGAATCAATTGTGGTAGATTAATTTAATTATATGTGTTACATTTATTAAATTAATGTAGAGAGTTTTTATTATCAAGTATGTAATTATGTCAGCCTATTGAATTAAATGAATTATTTAATTAAGCATGATGGTATTCTAATTAATTTATTTATTAATTAGAGATTTAATAATTTAATATAATTAATTATTGAGAAAATTAAATATATGACTATGTGAATTTATGAGAAGTTATTATATTTTATTTATATTAAATAAGATATATGAATTATTGTGCAAGTGGATGTGACGTGAATTAAACTATATGATAAAGCTTTATTAAATTAAAGGAGTTTTGAAATCTATTATGCTAGCCAAACATGGCCTTAGTGGAGGTTACTAGCAGTTACCCATGACTGGGTTAACTGACCATTATTGCGTGTCAGTCGAGTTCTTATAATACGACGTTCTCTTTTCTTTTCTTTTATTATTCTAAGTCTGGAAGAGCGGAGAGGGAGAGAGATTGAGAATTTATCAGAGAAAATTTGTGAGAATTAGAGATATTGTGAGTGTGTAATCATCAGGTAATTGTGAAAGGATCATCTTGGATCACCTCTTCTTAATCTATACTCTGGGTAATTTCTCCAAACCAAATTCTATTTTTACGTTATTTGAGTTTTATAAAAATGGCTTTCATTCATACTGTAAAGCCTCTGTAATTGAGATAGGAGTAATGATTATGGGTTTTGTATGTGTTATGGCACATCACATCGTATTTAATTATATATATTTTGTAAACCATATCATAAGTTTCATAATACGATGACTTGCTATTTCAAAATGTTCAGAGTTTGGGTTTTGGCCATATGGCCTTATACGTGGTATTTTATGTATTGATCGTATATTATCCCTAAATTTTACACTTGTATGTTGTTATGCATGTTGATACGAAGAGACCAAAATTTAAATAAACGGATTCGGTGTTATAACGAATCCATAGTGACAATTTTCATGTTTTATTTTCAAAACCTTCAAGAACATCAAAACAAAGAAAGTAAATGTGTTGATTTTGCAAATTATGTGTTGTAACTTGTTAAAAATCATGCTAGATGGGTTAAGTAATGATTATATATGTATTACAATGATTGGGTAAGTCTAAATTGCAAAAAAAAAATAACTAATTGGAAGTTATGACCATATTCATGTATAATTTTACGTGTGATTGATTTTGGCCTAATTTGGCCTTGTTATGTTCATGAATCGAGAATCGCAGAATCTAGCAGAAATGAGATCGGGTAACCCACGCCAATTTACAAGGCGTTACTAAACTAAATTACCACTTCGTGATCAAAAAAAAATAAATAAATAAATAAAATAAAATAAAATAAAAATAAAAATTAAAAAATAAAAAAATAAAAATAAATATTTGATGAAAATTATTATTAAAATATTTATAAAATAAAGTAAATATTTTAATTGAGATATTTATGAAATAAAATAAATATTCGATGAAAATTATTATTAAAATATTTATAAAATAAATTAAATATTTTAATTAAGATATTATGGAATAAATTAAATATTTGATGGAAATTATTATGAAATAATTTATTCGAGTGTAATAATAGTAAGAGAATGAAAATATTCTAATTTAATTAAGTAATTAAATTAGAACGGTAATGATTTGTTAAATAAAGTGGAGTTTATATTAAATAATTAAGTGAAAATGTAACTAATGAATGTCGTGAATACATATGTGATGTGTGTAGGATTTGTGGTGAACGGAAGTAGTAATCGTTTAGCCTACGCACGAGGCAAGTTTCCTAACCCTACTTGTCATTATTGTTCAAGTTTATTAATTACCTCGAGTAAATTATCATTATTATTATTCATGTTCAAATGTTATATTAAAGATTGATTATCTTTTCAAAGCACGATTCTGTTATACAATAATTGTCCTATTGTATACTTCCTGAGATTATTATTCAATTTGAATATCATTATTATTGAACCTTATTAGACTAGCGAACCCTTATTGATTCGACTAGTCCATTGTTGATGAGCGTTCTAAATTTCCGAAACCTTGATGAATTGTCCAAACCAAACTTCCTTTGGTGCGGACTCGAATGTCAAACTGAGATTAACAACCCTGCAAAGGGATTTACTTATGCGTTAGCGTTAAGATATTGTGCACGATGTTGTACTAAAATGATCCCCCAAGTCACGAGTAGAAAGGTCTATAGTCTTATGACTGTTAAAGGTTTCAAGTATAACCCTTGATAACCTAGGACATTGTTCAAGGTCTTATGACCCTCAGAATTTTTTTGTTTCTTGTTATTCATTCTTAATTCAAAAGTTGAGCTTTTATTCAGATGTCTTTGATTTACTCGTATGTTATTATACTGTTATTTCATTATTATACTTGTGGGCATTAGTGCTCAGTCTTGCTTAATAATATCATTGCGGTTAAGAACGAAAGAACTGACGAACCTTCCACTAGTAAAGGCAAGGGCAAAGTTAGCAAGTGTTGATGACTTGTTGTTTTATATGATGATGTGTTTGTTTAAGACTTAAGTTAATGATGTTGTTTAAGACTTAATTGTTTATGATTCCGCACAGATGTTTAAGGTTAGAGTAACCTGGGATTGTATTTATTATGTAGTTGATGTAACCCCATAAGGGGAGATTTATTATTATTTCTATCTATTGCATGGTTTGCATTTATTATGGGTAGATAGATAGATGATATTTATCTGATGAACACCAAATCCCGTGGAATTGAAGTACCCGAATTTGGGGTGTCATGTTGGTATCAAAGTCAGAGGTTATGAACCTTAGGTGGGGAACAACCTTAGGTAGTAGCCTTATAGAAAGAAGATAGTGATGGAAAACTCTTATCGAAGTTATAAGAAATGAATTTATGTAATTCATTGAAGATAATAAAAGACCTTATGTGTTTATGTGTTAAAGTATCGTTAGATGATAATGACTTAGTAACTAAAACTTAAAATTTTGTGTCGGGATGTCGAATGTTGGAGAAGCTAGTCAAGTCGGAGGAAGAACCCGTGTACCTATAGTACCGACAGAGGAGGAGCCCCAAGACATTCATGTCGTTAGGGAGCAGCTGGTACAGAGGGAGTCATCTCCATTCATCACCGTTGTTGGTCAGGAGCATGAGCCCGAGACTGATCCTGAGGAGGAATTTGTTGAGGAAGAGGAAGAGGAAGAAGAGGAGTTACCACGGAACACCGTTGATACTGAGATGTATGACACGTTATACGACCGTAACGTGGAGTTACGAGACGAGTTCCAGGATTTGACTAAGCGAACGGTTATTCATCATATTACTCTAGAGCAGAAGGAGAGGAAGATTTCGACTCTTCTCTCTCAACTGGCAAATGTAGAATGGGATTTGGTCCATGAGAAGGGTCAGACTGAAGATAAGACTGAGGAGATAGAAAAGCTGAAGAAGGAATTGAAGGAAACCTCCGAAAGACTGAACATAGCAGAAGAGGGATGGGTAAGAGAATCGCGTCGAGCTGATCGTGTAGAAGATGATAGTCGTGCAAAGAAGGCAAAGCTTGAAGAGACATATTCTACACTTCATCATACAATGGTTGAGGCCCAAGATCGAGTTTTGAGGTACCCCATTCAGTTCGAAGGACTTCCATCGTATATGCTGGATCGCAGGACAATGTCTCGTATCATGGATGAGGAGCGTGGCAAAGCTATTCAGCACCTTGATAGACAGTGATAGAATTTGTTTAATTATGTGAAAAACTTAATTAGTTTTTATATGTAAATTCTGACGTGTTTATGAACGAATGAATATTTGAATGTTTTAAATCCCGTGGATTCTTTATTCTAGGATAGTTGATGTAAATAGCAGTTATGCTATCGTTTAATGTTAAAACTTTGATTTGAATGCAAATATATCAAGTTGTTTGAGATGATGTGTTAAGTAATATGTTAAATTGTTGAGTAATGCCTTAACTATTTAGAGAAATAAATAAAGTTCTAATAAAGCGTTTATTTAACAGAAAAATGCCGCCAAGGAGAAGACAACAACGCCAACCTACTCAGAAGAGTCAACCAATAATAACAATTATGCTAACGCTAATCCCAATCAAAGAAGCGGAACTTATTGACCGGAGCCATGAATAACCAACCTCAAGCTCCACCAAACACAACGTTTAAGGACTTCAAGGCGGTGGGACCGCCAGAGTTCAAAGGTTCCATGAACCCAATCGAGGCTCAAACGTGGGTTATGGAAATGGAGAAGGTTTTCGACGTTGCTAGGGTTAGAGAAGACCAGGAGACCGCTTTTGCAATGTTTATGTTGAAGTCTGAGGCTAGCTATTGGTGGCAAGCAAACAAAGTGCGAGGAGGTGAAGGTATAATTATGTGGGAGAGATTTAAAGAGATGTTTTTCGAAATGTATTTCCCAACTAGTTCACAGAACCAGATGGAGGTTCAATTTCTAGAGTTGAAGCAGGGAAATATGAGCGTGCCTGACTATGCAGCTAAATTCAACGAATTGGCAAGGTTTGCCCTGTATCAAGTTCACACGGATGAGAGGAAGGCGAGACGGTTTGAGCAAGGATGAAAGCCTTGGGTGTACAACAAGGTATCAATGTTTCAGCTAAACACGTTTGCTGGAGTACTGGAAAAGGCCATCATCGCTGAAGGAGGAAGCGATGCGGTGACCAAGTATAATCAAGATCAAAAGAAGAAGAAGAGTAAGGTGAAGGAAATAACAAGGTCAGTGGAAGTGGCATAGGAGGTGGAAATTTCAATCAGAAGAAAAGGTGGAACGATAGCTCATCATCGGGGAATCAGCAAGGTAGTCAGAAGAAAAGAATCGAAGCATGCCCGACTTGTGGGAAAGCCCATCTGGGAGTTTGTTTGAAAGGAAAAAGAGTGTGCTACAATTGTGGACAGGAAGGCCACATAGCACCAAACTGTCCAAACCCAAAGAAGGGTGCTTGTTTTACTTGTGGTTCGAAGGACCATCTGGCAAGAGGTTGTCCCAAGAAGGGATCGGGAGGGTCAGGATCAGGAGGAAACCGGGGAAATAACAGTGGAAATGTCTTAACCATCACCGGACCAACCAAGAACAAACCGACCGAATCGCCGCCTTGGACTTTCAATATGACGGTGCGGGATGCAATCCAGTCTCGTGATGTGGTGTCAGGTATCATTCTGATCAATGAAATTAGTGCTTATGTTTTATTTGATTCGGGTGCTACTTGTTCCTTTATATCCGAAGACTTTGTTAATAGTTTAGATTTGCTTATGGATGAGTTGGAATATCCCATGAATATAGAAATTGCGAATAGAGAGATAATTCCTGTTAAGTACGTGTTTAAGAACTGTAGAGTGGATATTAAGGGTAATATCATGAATGTAGATCTTATCCCTATTCGACATGGGGAATTTGACGTTATTTTGGGAATGGACTGGTTATTCAATTATGGGGCTGTAATTGATTTCCAAAAGAAGTGTATTAACCTTATGACTCCATCAAAGGTTATGTTTTATGGTAGCAAGTCGCCTAGACAAGCGAGTTGTCTGACGATGATGCAGGCCAGGAAGTTATTAAGACAAGGCTGTGTAAGATACTTAGCTTACATAGTCGATAGTCAAAAAGAGAATCCGAGGGTAGAAGAAATACCGATTGTGAGGGACTTCGTCGACATATTTCCAGACGATTTACCAGGACTTCCACCAGATAGAGAGGTAGATTTCGTAATCGATTTGGCGCCCGGAACTGCTCCAATATCGAAGGCATCATACCGAATGGCACTAGTAGAGATGAAGGAATTAATGGTATAACTACAAGAATTGTTGGACAAGAAGTACATTCAACCGAGCGTATCGCCGTGGGGAGCGCTGATGTTGTTTGTGAAAAAGAAGGATGGATCGATGCGACTCTGCATTGACTACAGAGAACTGAATAAGGTCATGATTAAGAACAGATATCCATTACCGAGGATTGATGACCTGTTTGATCAATTGAAGGGAGCGAGATACTTTTCCAAGATAGACTTGAGAAGCGGTTATCATCAATTGAAGGTGAGGCCGGAGGATGTACTAAAGACTGCGTTCAGAACACGATACGATCACTACAAATTTTTAGTAATGTCGTTTGGTCTTACGAATGCTCCTGCAGTATTTATGGGACTAATGAATGGTGTGTTCAAGCCATTTTTGGACAAGTTCGTAGTGGTATTTATAGATGACATTTTGGTCTATTCAAAAACCAAAGAAGAACATGAAGAGCATTTGAGATTAACGTTGGAAGTATTGAGAAGGGAAAAGTTGTATGCCAAGTTTTCGAAATGCAAATTTTGGATTGAACGAGTGCAATTTCTTGGGCACGTGATCGATAAAAATGGAATTTCGGTAGATCCATCCAAAGTCGAAGCCGTGATTAACTTGGATCAGCCGAGGACGCCATCGGAAGTACGAAATTTTCTTGGATTGGCAGGATATTATAGAAGGTTCATACAAGACTTTTCCAAGATCGCAACTCTGTTAACGAATTTAACTCGAAAAGCTTTGAAATTTGTTTGGACGGATAAGTGTGAGGAAAGTTTTCAAGAACTGAAGAAGAGGTTGAGTACGGCCCCTGTGTTATCTCTTTCGGAGGATACAGGAAATTTTGTTGTTTATAGTGATGCATCGCATAAAGGACTTGGTTGTGTGCTGATGCAAAACGGCAAACTCATTGCGTATGCATCACGACAGTTGAAGGATTACGAGAAGGGTTACCCGACCCATGATTTGGAGTTAGCTGCAGTTGTTTTTGCTATAAAAATTTGGAGGCACTATCTATACGGGGAGAAGTGTGAAATATATACGGACCACAAGAGTCTGAAATATATTTTTACATAGAAGGATTTGAACATGCGTCAAAGAAGATGGTTGGAATTAATTAAGGATTACGACTGTGAGATTTTATACCATCCGGGGAAAACAAATGTGGTTGCCGACGCCTTAAGTAGAAAGGGTCGTGAGAAATTGATGATGTTAACTGCTCAGGAGGAGCTAATTACAGAAATGGAAAAACTGGAGTTGGAAGTGAAGTATCCTATGGAGATTGATGAGAAGCTATTTCAGATGCAATCTGGTACAATTCTACTAGATAAAGTAAAGGAGGCTCAGCTTCAGGACGAAAAATGTAAAAAGGTGACAAAGAAGATATCTGAAGGAACCGAACCAAGATTTAAGATGGATAAAGAAGGAATACTGAGATTTGAAAATAGAATCTGGATTCCGCCAGTACAAGAAATTAAGGAAGAAATTCTGAGTGAGGCTCATAGTTTGAGATATTCGATTCACCCAGGTAGTACAAAGATGTATCAAGATCTTCGACAACATTTCTGGTGGCCGAATTTGAAACGCGATGTTGTAGAATGTGTTGCCAAGTGTCTGACCTGTCAGAAAGTAAAAGCAGAACATCAGAGACCGAGTAGATTGCTACAACCGTTAGAAATCCCAGAATGGAAATGGGAACATATTACAATGGACTTCGTGGTTGGCCTTCCGACGACTCGTAAAGGCTACGACGCAGATGGGTTATCGCCGACCGATCGATTTAAATCAACACTTCCTTCCAATCAAAATCGATTTAACTTAGATCGCTGGCAAGGTTATATGTGAAAGAGATTGTTTGAGACACGAGTGCCGGGTGTCAATTGTTTCAGATAGGGATCCGCGCTTCACTTCAAATTTCTGGAAACGCTCTTGAGAATGCATGGGTACGCAATTGCGAATTAGTACACTTACCACCCTCAAATGCATTTTGACAGAGGAGAAGGCAATTATTCGGACATTAGAAGATATGCTAAGAGCACATGTGATGGACTTCAAAGGAAATTGGGATGATCACTCACCGTTAGTAGAGTTCGGCTACAACAACAGCGCTTACCACGCTAGTATAGGCATGTTGCCTTCACGGTTGCGTTATCTGACGTAAAGTGAGAACTCCGCTTTATTGGGATGAAGTTGGTGAAAGACAATTGCTAGGGCGTAATTGGTACAAAGATACTGGGCAAATAGTCAAAGTGATCCGAGCACGAATCGGTAGCGGCTCAAGATCGACAGAAGAAATCTGCTGATCTACATCGTAAAAATATCGAGTTTGAATCAGGTAGTTATGTTTTCTTGAAGGTCTCTCCCTGAAAGGGGAAGATCAGGTTCGGAAAGAAAGGGAAATTGAGCCCAAGATTCATTAGACCCTTTGAAGTCTTGAGAAGAATCGGAGAAGTTATGTCTTTAGGTAGCCTTACCTCCAAAGACTCGAGAATATCCACAACGTCTTCCATGTTTACAGACATTCGACCCTACAAGGCCGATTACAAGCATGTAATTGAATATGAACCCCTACATTTTGTGAAAGACTTATCTTACGAAGAAATTTCTATCCAAATTGTCGACCGAAAAGAACTAGTTTTCAGAAATAAATTTATACCTTCTGTTAAGGTAATTTGGAGGAACCACAACGCTGAAGAAGCTACGTGGCAACTCGAAGAGAATATGATGAAGAATTACCCTAATTTATTTACTTAATTATGTAAAATAGGATTCTCGAGACGTAATCTTTGTAAGGGGGGGGGGGGGAGAATGTAACGGGTCGAATTTATTGAGTCGTGATTCTGGGGATAGAATCCTTTTAAGGGGGGGAAAGATGTGACGAACGAGAATTTTGTAATTAATTTTAATATTTATTGAATTAAATAAATATTTTTAGATGATTTAATTATTAGATTAAATAATTAATTGACACAATTGTGGTAGATTAATTTAATTATGTGTTACATTTATTAAATTAATGTAGAGAGTTTTTATTATCAAGTATGTAATTATGTCACCTATTGAATTAAATGAATTATTTAATTAAGCATGATGGTATTCTAATTAATTTATTTATTAATTAGAGATTTATTAATTTAATATAATTAATTAATGAGAAAATTAAATATATGACTATTTGAATTTATGAAAAGTTATTATATTTTATTTATATTAAATAAGATATATGAATTATTGTGCAAGTGGATGTGACGTGAATTAAACTATATGATAAAGCTTTATAAAATTAAAGGAGTTTTGAAATCTATTATGCTAGCCAAACATGGCCTTAGTGGGAGTCACTAGCAGTTACCCATGACTGGGTTAACTGACCATTATTGCGCGTCAGTCTTTTCTTTTCTTTTATTATTCTAATTCTATTTTTACGTTATTTGAGTTTTATAAAAATGGCTTCAATTCATACTGTAAAGCCTCTGTAATTGAGATAGGAGTAATGATTATGGGTTTTGTATGTGTTATGGCACATCACATCGTATTTAATTATATATATTTTGTAAACCATATCATAAGTTTCATAATACGATGACTTGCTATTTCAAAATTTACAGAGTTTGGGTTTTGGCCATATGGCCTTATACGTGGTATTTTATGTATTGATCGTATATTATCCCTAAATTTTACACTTGTATGTTGTTATGCATGTTGATACGAAGAGACCAAAATTTAAATAAACGGATCCGGTGTTATAACGAATCCGTAGTGACAATTTTCATGTTTTATTTTCAAAACCTTCAAGAACATCAAGAACAGTGAAAGTAAATGTGTTGATATTGCAAATTATATGTTGTAACTTGTTAAAAATCATGCTAGATGGGTTAAGTAATGATTATATATGTATTATAATGATTGGGTAAGTCTAAATTCGTGTAAAAAAAATAACTAATTGGAAGTTATGGCCATATTCATGTATAATTTTTCGTGTGATTGATTTTGGCCTAATTTGGCCTTGTTATGTTCATGAATCGCAGAATCACTAGAACCGAAAATGAGCTCTGGTAACCTCGCTTCTACGCCATGCGTTACAAACTAAATTACCCCACCCCTACAAAAAAATAAATAAATAAATAAATAAATAAATAAAATAAAAATAAAAAATAAAAAATAAAATAAAAAAATAAATATTTGATGAAAATTATTATTAAAATATTTATAAAATAAATTAAATATTTTAATTGAGATATTTATGAAATAAAATAAATATTCGATAAAAATTATTATTAAAATATTTATAAAATAAATTAAATATTTTAATTGAGATATTATGGAATAAATTAAATATTCGATGGAAATTATTATAAAATAATTTATTCGAGTGTAATAATAGTAAAAGAATGAAAATATTCTAATTTAATTAAGTAATTAAATTAGAAGGGTAATGATTTGTTAAATAAAGTGGAGTTTATATTAAATAATTAAGTGAAAATGTAACTAATGAATGTCGTGAATACATATGGGATGTGTGTAGGATTTGTGGTGAACTAAGTAGTAATCGTTAGCTTCTCTCACGACGAGGCAAGTTTCCTAACCCTACTTGTCATTATTGTTCAAGTTTATTAATTACCTCGAGTAAATTATCATTATTATTATTCATGTTCAAATGTTATATTAAAGATTGATTATCTTTTCAAAGCACACGATTCTCATTATACAATAATTGTCCTATTGTATACTTCCTGAGATTATTATTCAATTTGAATATCATTATTATTGAACCTTATTAGACTAGCGAACCCTTATTGATTCGACTAGTCCATAGTTGATGAGCGTTCTAAATTTCTAAACCCTTGATGAATTGTCCAGACCAAACTTCCTTTGGTGCGGACTCGAATGTCAAACTGAGATGAACAACCCTGCAAAGGGATTTACTTATGCGTTAGCGTTAAGATATTGTGCACAGAATTGTACTAAGGGCTGATCCCCCTAAGTACGAGTAGAAAGGTCCATAGTCTTATGACTGTTAAAGGTTTCAAGTATAACCCTTGATAACCTAGGACATAGTTCAAGGTCTTATGACCCTCAAAATTCTTTTGTTTCTTGTTATTCATTCTTGATTCAAAAGTTGAGCTTTTATTCAGATGTCTTTGATTTACTCGTATGTTATTATACTGTTATTTCATTATTATACTTGTGGGCATTAGTGCTCACTCTTTCTTAATAATAACATTGCAGTTAAGAATGAAAGAACTGACGAACCTTCCACTAGTAAAGGCAAGGGCAAAGTTAGCAAGTGTTGAAGACTTGTTATTTTATATGATGATGTGTTTGTTTAAGACTTAAGTTAATGATGTTGTTTAAGACTTAATTGTTTATGATTCCGCACAGATGTTTAAGGTTAGAGTAACCTGGGATTGTATTTATTATGTAGTTGATGTAACCCCATAAGGGGAGATTTATTATTATTTCTATCTATTGCACGGTTTGCATTTATTATGGGTAGATAGATAGATGATATTTATACAGTGAACACTAAATCCCGTGGAATTGAAGTACCCAAATTTGGGGGTGTCACAGGTGTTCTGCACTTTCTCCCATACAAAGCTTCGCAAGGCGGCATACCTATGCTTGCATGATAACTATTGTTATACACAAACTCTACTAATGGTATATGATCATCCCAAGTACCCTTGAAATCCATGACGCAAGATCTTAACATATCTTCTAACGTCTGAATTGTTCTCTCGCTTTGTCCATCAGTCTGTGGATGATATGACGTACTCAGCTTCAACTGTGTTCCTAATTGCTCTTGTAGACTCCTCTAAAAGTTCGATGTTAATCATGGGTCACAATCGATACTGGTGCTCCATGTCTAGAAATTATTTCCTTAATATAAAGTCTAGCTAATTGATCCAAGTTATACTTGACCTTAATTGGCAAAAAGTGAGCCGACTTCGTTAATCGGTCCACTATTACCCAAATCGCATAATACCCTTTCTGAGTAGTCTGAAGTCCTACCACAAAATCCATCGTGATATTCTCCCATTTCCACTCTGGGATTTCTAATGACTGTAGCAAGCCACTAGGTCGTTGATGTTCGGCCTTAACTCTCTGACAAGTCTAGCACCTACTCACATATTCGGCGATCTCTCTCTTCATGTTCGGCCACCAGAAACTATGTCGAAGATCTTGATACATCTTAGTGCTACCAGGATGAATCGAAAACCTTGAACTATGAGCCTCTTGTAGAACCTGCTCCCTTAATTCCGTCTCATTCGGAACCCAAATTCTTCCTTCAAATCTTAATAACCCGTCGTTATCAAGACTGTACTTAGTCTCTTTTTCATTGGTTAATCGCTCCTTTACTCGATCACACTAGTTCTGAGCTGCACCTCCTTGATTCTCTATACGATAGTAAATTGCATCTCTGTCATAAAAAGTATCTACCCCGATTTACTTGGCAACTTCACTTCTATCTCCATCCTAGCCATCTCAGTTATTAACTCAGTTTGAGCTGTTAACAAAGATAACTTTTCTCGACCCTTTCTACTTAAGGCGTCTGCAAACACATTGGCTTTTCCAAGGTGATACAGGATTTCACAGTCATAATCCTTTATCAACTTCAGCCATCTCCTCTGCCTCATATTCAACTCCTTCTGTGTGAAGATATATTTTAGACTCTTATGGTCCGTGTATATCTCACATTTTTCTCCATAAAGATAATGTCTCCATATCTTTAAATCAAAAACTACTGCGGCTAGTTCTAGATCATGAGTAGGGTAAACTTTCTCATAATCCTTCAACTACCTTGATGCATACGCAATGACCTTTCCATGCTACATGAGCACACAACCAAGTCCTCTATGCGAAGCATCGCTATAAACTACAAAATTTCATGTGCCATCGGGTAATGACAAAATACGCGCTTCACTCAATCTCTTCTTCAATTCTTGAAAATTGTATTCACATTTATCTGTCCATGCGTATTTCACCGTCTTCCTTGACAAGTTAGTCAACAGAGTCGCTATTTTAGAAAAATCCTAGATAAATCTCCGATAGTAACCCGCTAACCCTATGAAACTCCGTACCTTAGTCGGCGATTTTGGTTGTTCCCAATTCATCACTGCTTCTACCTTTGCTGGATCTACTGAAATCCCTTCTTGATCAATAACATGACCTAAAAATTGCACCTTCTCTAGCCAAAATTCACACTTCATGAATTTCGTATACAACTTCTCCTTCCTTAGTGTCTCCAACACTAATCATAGGTGTTCAGCATGATCTTCTGGCATCTTAGAGTAGACTAGAATATCATCGATAAACACCACGACAAACTTGTCTAAATATTGTTTGAACACTTTGTTCATCATATCCATAAATGCAGCTGGTGCATTAGTCAACCCAAATGACATTACTAGAAACTCGTAATGACCATAACGAGTCCTAAATGTTGTCTTTAGTACATCATCCTTCCTAACCTTCAACTGATGATACCCCGTCCTTAAATCTATTTTAGAAAAATACTTAGCCCCTTTCAACTGATCAAAGAGATTATCAATTTTGGGCAATGGGTATTTATTTTTTATCGTTAACTTGTTCAACTCTCTATAGTCAATACAAAGTCTAAATGATCCGTCCTTCTTCTTGACAAATAGTACCGGTGCTTCTAGTGGCGAAACACTCGGTTGAATGTACTTCCTGTCCAACAGTTCTTGTAACTGCACCATCAACTCCTTCATCTCCACTGGCGCCATACGATACGGTGCTCGAAAACCTGTCGCTCACGCACAATATCTATTACTTAACTCGGTCTCCTATCCCATCCGGAATACCCGATAGTTCACTCAACAATACATCAACAAATTCACTCACTATAGGTATTTGTTCCATGGTTGCTACCACTCTTTGGGTATCAACAACATGACACAGATAACCTACACACCCCTTCCTCAAAAATTTTCTCGTCTATGTCATCGTTAAACAACACGAACGTTTCGTTGATCTATTCCCATAAAATACTACCTGAGGTTGTCTTATCGTTCTATTGGTCACACATTTCTTTTGAAAATCTATAATTGCCCCATGGTTTACTAACCAATCCATCCCGAGAATTACATCAAATTCTCCTAATTATATCGGTATTAAATCTACCGATAATTTACAACCCAGAATGTCTACGCAACAACTCCTATGAATATCTTCAACGGGAATTATCTCTTCGTTTGCTACCATAATGTTTAAAGGTATAGGCAACTTTTTCGGGAAGTAATTCTAATCGTTTTGCAAAATCACAAGCTATGAACGAACAAGTAGCACCCGAATCAAACAACACATAAGCATTTATGTCGTTGATCGGAATAATACATGCGACGACATCTCCTGATGCAACTGCATCTTGGACTGCCATCGGCCTACCCGGCTGCGCTGTATCCCCAATAGCTAACTTCCCGCTATTAGTGCCCTAGTTCCCGTCCATCCCCTTCTTTGGGCAACTCTTTGCCATGTGGTCAGTTGACCCACACACAAAGAACCCGTGATTCTTCTTCTGATTTGGGGACAAGTTAGCGCAATGTGCCCTCTCCCCTCTGCAAATTATAACACACGGCCTTCCCCTTAAGACAGACTCTTAAATCAGTCTTCCCGCAAGTCTTGCAGGCCTCCATCCTTCTCTTCGGGTCTCCTTGCTTCACTCTGGTATTCCCTGAGCTAAATACCTTCCTCTTCTCACCACTGCCACTAGCTGCTTCTATCTTGACTCCAACGTCAATCTTCCCCTTATTCTTCTTTTCTTTATGGTACTGGCTCAACGCCTCGCTGCCAACCTCGACAATTATCGCCTTCTCTAAAAGGGTCCCAAAAGTAGTTCTCTGGAATACAGACACACGGTTATAGAGCCAAGGTTTCAAGCCCTGCTCGAACCGTCGCGCTTTCTTTACCTCGGTATCCATTTGTTGTGGAGAAAACCTTGCCAGTTCATTAAACTTGGTAGCGTATTGGGGAATTGTCATGTCCCCTTGTTTCAAATCGAGAAACCTCATCTCTATCCTCCCCTGCATGCTTGTGGGAAAGTAGTTCTCGAAGAATATCTCCTTGAACCTCACCCACGTTATGTTCCCTATATCCGCTCTGGCCTGATTGGCCTCCCACCAAAAGTTAGCCTCTCCCTTCATCATATAGGTTGCAAAGGAAACCTTCTGGGCCTCGTTGACATTTGCTATCACAAATGCCTTTTCAATTTCATTTACCCACGTTTTGCCCTCAATAGGGTCCGTAGTTTCTTTGAACTCCGACAGACCAACACTCTTGAAATCCTTAAAGGTAGTAGCTCGTGGTACTCCTGGATTTACGGGGATATTAGCCCAAGTTCTATTTAACGCGGCTGTTATTAAATTAACAAACTCTTGCATTGGATTAACCAGACCTCCCTCGGGTTTTTTTGCATTAGCGCCTTGGTTTCGTTGCACTCTTCTTGGCGGCATTTTGCGGATACAATAAACAACATATTGCTTTATTATTTCCTTCTTATTATTTAGTTATTATTCGATATTAAACAATAACCTCAACATCCATTACTCATTGTTTTCCCATAAAAAGGCTTATATTCATTCATTCCTTGTAGTATAATGCTACATCGTTTCATTACACAGCCTAAGGTGATTACAATATTGTCCCACTATTGCTTTCCAAAAATTGAAATTTACAAAAGACTACCCTTTTCTATACAAAAGATGTAACGCCTGAGAAAATCGGATTTTTATGACAATTAAATTTTTATTTGATTATGTGAATTAAATGAATTTAATTGATTTATTTTGTGAGTAAGTTATGTGAAGGTCGTTCTATGTCCTAGAATGTATTTATGTGGTTAGTAATCTGGCTACGTGCTAGAATTAATTGTTTAGAATTTTCGAGACAAAAATAAATGTTTTCCGAGAAATTCCCGTAAAAACATTATTCATCCATTTCTGTTCGGGGAATTATTTTGAGATTCCGAGAAACACGTAATGATAGAATATCGAGCTGAGATGAAATATTTGATACTATTTCATTTATGGCAAACAAAGTTTCTGCCTGCGGACTTAAAACCTGAGGGTTGAGTATATTGATTTTCGAGAAGGAAATAAAATGCGTAGAAGGAATTACGTTATGGTTAAAGCGGGTGTTATACAATAATGATACTATTTAGTATCTATGTATAATACAATGAGTTAATACGGGGTACAATACGATTATTGTACTAGTATTATACGGAGAGAATATGTGAATTATACGTATAGAATACGATTCATATTATGGAATTAAGTTAAGACTTAATGTTAATTCATTTGGGTTGAATTATGTTTAGTCCAATCAATTGAATGAGCAAGCCCAATGGATTAGTGTGTTAAGCCCAAGTCAAGGCCCAATATTAGATTGGTTAAGTCCAATGCAAGAAAACAGAACCGTGGAATGAACCGGTGGATCACCGAATGGGTAAAACCCATGGGGCAACCCATGGCCATGGGGATGACGCATGGGGTGGTGGGCCAGCCACTTGGTGTGCAAGACAAGTATATCACTTGGTCACCAAGTATTTTACTTGGTGACAAAGTGTTGAATAGTAAGGAGGTGGGGGATAAAGCCTATTTTTCCCTCCATTTCAATTGCTTATAAATAAAAAGCTAGAGTTGGTCATTTAAAAAAATTTCAAGTTCCCAACATATATTTTTAGAGAGAGAAGGAGCTAGACTCAAGCAAACAATATACATTGAAGCTTTGCCTTAAAGTTTTTCAAGATTACCTAAGAGTTCTTAAGGTAATATTTCTTAATTCTAATTCCATCTCTTTTGGTTTTCTTTTATCATGGAAAATCATAAATGGGTGGTGTATGTCTAGTATGGTGGAATAAGGATGACTTACCATAGATTCAATCTCTATAAGTCATGAGATCATGAAAATCATAAGGTTTGTTATAGTTTAAAATCATGAAAATATTGATTGTTGAGATTGATTGTTGTTAAACAATTGAACTCAATCAATACGTTAATATGTGCATATTGCTTGGTTAGGATGTACATATGAAGTCCATGGAGTATTCCATGTGATTTGGTTTAGAGAACATTAGTAACGAAGTTATGGCGAATTTCACGAAAATAGACGTTAAACGTCGAAAATGTAGAAATTTTGGATTGATAGTCAAAAGTTGTCGTGAGACTTAAAAACATTGTTTTTCAATGTTAACACGCGAGACAGGGTATTTAAGAGCCGTGGACCCAAGAATCATCGGATTTCGACTTCAAATGAAGAAAACAAGCATTGAACGCTCATTAACATTTACGAACGCTTAAAAAATGAACTCAATAGTGAATTTTGAGTTAACAGATTTGAAAGTGTCAAATTTTTGTATGAACGCGTAGAGTATGTCATTTATGACGTGTAGGCTTTTGAACGGACCAAATCGGACTCATAACGAAGAAGTTATGGATCCGAGAAGCTCACAAAAAATTTTATTTGTAGAAATTTTTTGAGTTTGAGGTCCTGAGCTGCTGCCAGCATAAACAGAAAGAAAATGCCGTGTCGCAATGCCGCAGAAACGATGTAATGGGCTACAGGAAAGTGGCACCATGGCAGCCATCGATAGAAGGAAGCCTTCTAACAGCAGTACGAGACCAAAGCATGGGTACTGGAAATTGGCGCCGCAGTGCCAGTCTTGCCTAGTAATGTCACGTCGCGACATCGAGTCAGGGGTTTTGTTAGAAAGCTAGGTTTGAACTTCAGTTATTCCGAGACCTACATGAGTTGAGTTTATATACTCAATGAATGTACTAAGACTATTCCTATACTACCTATACTAATGTATATGGTATTGAACTTAGGAATTGAATGCATGTTAGTAAGTTTTGAATTAAGAACACAAAGTGTTGTTGATAAACCCTAGTCGGGAAAACAACGTTGGTATTTCACCAATGATGTTAGAGTCCGGTTAATGACGTAAGTTGATTAATAAAGTCTGGATGAAGGGTAATAAGTCGAGTTAACTTTATTAATGATATTAAGTTAACAAAGACATAGAAGAGAAAGAAGTTGGTATGAACAATGTGAATAATTGTTTCATAGCTAATTTCAGTGTGCTATGTGAATATATCATGTAGATTCTGCAAAGGCTGTGGTCAGTCGATTAAGTTATTTGAAGACGCTGAAAGGCAAGTTTTCTTAATGCTTGTCTAACTTTCAAGTTAGCCAAGTTTTATGTGATTCATTGTACTGAATTGCACGACTGATTTTAAAGAAAGGGTCAATGCCAGATTTAACTCGGCTAGACTACTCGTTAGATATAGATTGATTGATATTCATATCTTTCTATATAGAAATATTAATGCTATCCTATGCCAAGTAATTGGTATTGATGTGAAGGTAAGGTTTGTCTATGAACAAACAAAAGTATTTTTCATCGATCATTTAATGGGCACACGAGTTTGCCAAATGTTAGACGTAAATATGTTTAACGAATGAGTGTTGATCAACATAGAGTACTATAGGCTGATCACCTAGAAGTGCTCGTAAGTAATGCAAATTTACAACCTTAATGTTGTGATATCCTTTTCAAGTATGAAAATAGAAAGCTATTGTTCATGGTCTATCGACCGGTTCAGAATTCTTAATCTACTCTATACTTTGGCAATTGATGATATGAAATGTTAAAGTATAATTGTTTTCATAATACTTCATAACTCTTTGTTCAGTTATGTATGAATAGTCATATAATTCATGAATGTGGTATTACTGTTATCCTTTGTTAAAACTTGTTAAGCTTGTTATCCTTACTTCTTGCATGAATTATATGATTGCAGTTAAGGATAAACGTACTGAGAATGCTAAGAGAGATATGGGTAAGGCTAAGATGGATACTTAGCCATCGTGTAATAGATTAGTATGTTTGTATGTATTATATATTATGAACATCGAACTATGTAATCGGTTTATAAACCTTTGAAGGATTATACTTTGATTGTAATAAGAAAATAGTAATTACAGTCATTATGTTGTATTTTAGTAGAGTGATTGTATAGTTATGAGTACCGTGTAGCACCATATGTCGGGTTGGAAGATACCCGAATTTGGGGGCCTCACAAGTTGGTATCAAAGCATTAGGTTATAAAACTTAAGGGGGAAAGAACCTTAGGCTAATAATCTCGTAAGGAAGGTAAAGTCCGAAGAAAGAAACTCGAGTAGAAGGAATTAATAAGTTATTGAGAAAACTCAGTACCGAAAGAATTTAAAAGATGGAAATTAATCTTAAATAAATCAAATGTGTTTGTGCTTATACTATTGTGTATTATGTACTAATCAACGTGTTATGTGCTATTTTAGATGTCAACCGATGGCATGATGTATAGAGACATTCACGTTATGAGTGAAGAGTTAGTGAACCAAGTGGAGGTAGTACCAATGCTAGTGGCGGAGGTACCATTAGTGGTTCTAGAAGACTCTGATATTGAAGAGTACATCTCTGAGGGGGATACTCTGAGGAGACAATGGGCATAACGTCATATCTAAATTTGATGATAGATGTGGGGGAGGAGATGGAGGTAACATTGATTAATACGGTGATACCTACTCCGGAGCCAACATCTCCGGATGCAATGAGATCGTTGTATCTGACAGTGTTGGATAGGAATGTGCATCTGCGCACTGTGGTGAATACACAGAATGAGGAGATAACCGCCCTATATGAGGCGAAGGAATCTGCAGAGGCAGATTTTGAGTCAGAGCACGATGAGAAAGTGCTTATGATAGATAAGGCACGAGACTATAAGGAAGAGGCTGTTGAGCTTCGAAAAAAAACTTGTTAAAAAAGACCAGAAGATAGCTAGGATGTCATACATCCATGAATGTGCTCATGAGGATTTCAAGCTGAAAATTGCTTATTATTCCATTGAGTCCGGGCAGACTCGACATACTATAAGTCGGGATATTATTTCGATTCTAGCGAATCAGAAACAAGAGAATGTCATTCGGCAGTGTTAATAGATCATTAGATCTTTTTGTATATAAGTAGTGACGTAAAACCCTCTTTTGTATAATTAAATAGTATTCTTTTTATAAATCCCAATTTTATTAGAAGGCAATCGCGGGATAGTATGTAATAGCTTTTTGGCTAGGAAACATGATGTAAATAGTTTTGACTATGAAAGCATATTAATATAATGAAGTTTTTATTTAACGTGCTTGTTGTGGTATGAGTTGTGGTTGTTGTTTGAGAATGATAACCAAGTAGTTAAATAGATAATAACGAAACTTTATTTATTTAATCAGAATTATGCTGCCAAGAAGGAGACAACGTTACCAAGAGGCTGAGTCTCATAATGAGAATCAGGGGGGGTCCTAATAACCCTATGCAAGAGTTCGTTAATTTATTAATGGCTGCATTTAACCAAGTGGGGGGAGGGATTCATGTATCTCCTAGGGTAGCAAGAACAACTACCTTTAAGGAATTTAAGACTGTGGGTCCTCCCGAGTTCCGAGGAACGACGGACCACTAGAGGCCCAGACATGGGTAAAAGAGATTGGAAAGGCGTTTGTGATTACAAACGTAAGTGAGGCGCAAAAGACTTCTTTTGCGACTTATATGATGAAGGGGGAAGCCAACTACTGGTGGGAGGCTCACCAGGGTGGGTCTAGGACAGAAGCTGTTACGTGGGAACAATTTAAGAAGGTGTTCTTTGAGAACTACTTCCCTAATCGCATGTAAGGTAGGATGGAGATTAAGTTCTTAGAACTTAAGCAGGGGGATATGACAGTTCCCTAGTATGCCGCCAAATTCAATGAATTGACAAGATTTGCTCCACATTAGGTGGATACGGAAGAGAGAAAGGCGCGCAGGTTTAAGCAGGGCTTAAAGCCCTAACTCTACACTAGAATATCGATTTTTCAGAGTGCCTCCTACGGGACCATTTTGGAAAAAGCGATAATAGCAGAAGGTGGTGGTGAGGCATTGTCTCAGTACCACAAAGAGCGGAAGAATAAGAGTAAGTTAGAAGGAAGTAGTAAGGTTGAAGTTGCCAGCGGAAGCGGCAACTTGCCTAAGAGGAAGAGCGGAGGACGGAGGCATACAAGACATGAGGAAAGACGCACATGAGAGTCTGTTTAAAGGGGAAATCAGTCTGCTACAACTGTGGGTAGGAGGGGCATTTGTCACCCAACTGTCCTAACCCTAAGAAGAACCAAGGGTGTTTTGTCTGTGGGTCCTTAGACCACATGGCAAGAAATTGCCCAAAGAAGGGTTTAGAAGGAAATAAGGGTTCTGGTAGTGGTAAATTAGCCATTACTGGACCAACACCGTCAGTGGGTAGACCCTCGACCCGTACATTTAATATGATTGTCCAAGATGCGGTTGCATCAACGGATGTGGTAGCAGGTATCATTCCAGTCAATGAGATAAATGCTTATGTGTTATTTGACTCGAGTGCTACTTATTCTTTTATAGCATGTGAATTTGCTAAGCGATTAGGTTTAATCCCTGAAAAGTTACCAATACCTTTAGACGTTAAGGTAGCCAACAAAGAGATAATCCCCATTGAACATATTCATAAAGATTGTTGCGTAGATATTAGAGGGAATAAGTTATTGGTAGATTTGGTACCGATAAGGTTAAAAGAATTCGATGTAATTCTTGGTATGGATTGGTTGGTTAACCATAAGGCGATAATAGATTGCCATAGGAAAAGTGTAAACCTTTGGCTTTCTAAGAAAACCAAGATAGTGTTCTTGGGTAGTAAATCACCAAGACGCTCTTGTTGTCTGTCAATGACACAAGCTAAGAAAATATTGAGAGAAGGCTGTGTAGGTTATCTGTGCCATGCTGTGGATACCCAAAGAGTGGGAACATCCTTGGACCAGATACCTATAGTGCAAGAGTTCGCGAATATATTTTCGTGAGGAGTTACCCAGGTATTCCACCCACGGGAGGTAGAGTTTGTAATCGATCATTATCGGAACGAAAACCAGGGCCAAGGGCACCATATCGGATGGCGTCAGTTGAGATGAATGAGTTAATTGTTCAATTACAGGAATTATTAGATAGAAAGCACATTCAACCAAGTGTGACTCCTTGGGGAGCACCGGTATTATTTGTAAAGAAAAAGGATGGGTCGTTAAGACTTTGTATCAACTATCGTGAGTTGAACAAGTTAACAATTGAGAATAAATACTCGTTGCCCAAGATCGATGATCTATTTGATTAGTTGAAAGGGGCAATGTATTTTTCTAAGATACATTTGTGCATGGGGTATCATCAGTTAAGGTGAGAAAGGAGGATGTACCTAAGATGGCGTTCAGAAATCGTTATGGTCATTGCGAGTTTCTGGTGATGTCGTTTGGGTTAACTAATGCGCCAGCCGCATTTATGGATATGAAGAACAGTGTTCAAACAGTATTTGGACAAGTTCGTCGTAGTGTTCATTGATGATATTCTAGTCTATTCTAAGACGTCATAAGATCATGCCGAACATTTAAGGATAGTGTTGGAAACACTAAGGAAGGAAAAGTTGTATGCAAAATTCACAAAGTGTGAATTTTGGCTCGAGAGAGTGCAGTTTCTAGGATATGTTATAGATAAAGAAGGCATTTCCATGGATCCAGCAAAAGTAGAAACAGTTAAAGAGTGGGAGCAACCGAAAATGCCAACCGAGGTTCGGAGTTTTCTGGGGTTAGCGGGATACTATAGAAGGTTCATTCCGGACTTTTCTAAAATAGCTACTCCGTTCATAAATCTGACAAGAAAGTCGGTGAAGTATGTGTGGACTGAAAAATGTGAGAACAACTTTTAGGAACTAAAGAAGAGATTAAGTGAGGCACCTGTATTGTCCTTACCAGACGTTACAGGGAACTTTGTAGTGTATAACGATGCTTCGCATAAAGGACTGGGTTGCGTGCTTATGCAGCTTGGCAAGGTCATTGCGTAAACGTCACGTTAATTGAAGGATTATGAAAAGGTTTATCCTACTCATGATCTGGAATTGGCAGATGTAGTTTTTGCCTTGAAGATATGGAGGAATTATCTATATGGTGAGAAGTGTGAGATATACACGGACCACAAAAGTCTGAAATATATCTTTACACAAAAGGAGTTGAACATGAGACAAAGAAGGTGGTTAGAGTTAATAAAAGATTATGACTGTGATATTTTATATCATCCGGGGAAGGCTAATGTAGTAGCCGATGCGCTAAGTAGAAAGGGTAGAGAGAAACTGTCAATGTTAACAACTCATGATGAGTTGATAACAGCGATGGCAAGAATGGAGTTAGAAGTTAAGTTATCGGAGGAAGCGGTGGAAATGTTATTTTCCATGGAAACCCAACCGACCATAGTGGAACGGGTTAGGGGAGTACAATTGAGCAACGAGGAATGCAATCAGATGAAGAAAAGGGTAGAAGATGAAGAGAAGACTAAGTATAACCTCGATAAGGAGGGATTACTTCGTTTAGAAAGTAGAATTTGGGTTCCAAATGATTCTGAATTAAAGGAGGAGATAATGATGGAGGCTCATAGTTCGAGGTACTCGATACATCCCGGTAGTACGAAGATGTATCAAGACCTTTGTCAGAACTTTTGGTGGCCAAACATGAAAAGGGAAATAGCAGAATATGTTAGTAGGTGCTTAACTTGTTAAAAAGTTAAGGCTGAACACCAACGACATAGTGGGTTGTTACAACCAATAGAAATTCCAGAGTGGAAATGGGAGCACATCACAATGGATTTTGTGGTGGGACTTCTAACAACAAGAAAAGGATACGATGCTATTTGGGTTATAGTGGATCGATTGACAAAATCGGCTCATTTTCCACCAATAAGAATTAGGTATAACCTAGATCATCTAGCTAAGTTGTATGTCAAGGAAATTATTTCCAGACATGGAGTACCTGTTTCAATTGTTTCAGATCGTGATCCACGATTCACATCGAACTTTTGGAGAAGTTTGCAAGAGCAAATGGGAACGCAGTTAAGATTGAGTACGACGTATCATCCTCAGATGGATGGTTAGAGTGAACGGGCAATTCAAATGCTTGAATATATGTTAAGATCTTACGTTATGGATTTTAAAGGGAGTTGGGACGAATATCTACCGTTGGTGGAATTTTCATACAACAATAATTTTCACGCTAGTATAGGCATGCCGCCTTACGAAGCGTTGTATGGAAGAAAGTTCCGAACTCCATTGTGTTGGGATGAGGTGGGTGAACATCGGATGTTGGGACCTGAGATGGTACAACAAACGGCGGACATGGTAAAGATAATACGTGCTCGATTGGTAGCGGCCCAAGATAGGCAGAAGAAGTATGCAGATCCTCACAGAGAAGAGAGAGAATTCGATGTAGGATCTTTTGTCTTTCTGAAAGTGTCGCCTTGGAAAGGGAAGATACGTTTTAAAAAGAATGGGAAGTTAAGTCCAAGGTTTGTAGGACCTTTTGAGATTTTAAGAAGGGTAGGAGAGGTGGCTTATGAAGTAGCCTTACCTCCAGAAATGGAACGTATTCATAAAGTGTTTCATGTATCTGTGTTGTGTCCTTATAAACCGGACTATAAACACGTAATAGAGTATGAATCTATCTTGATAGAGAAAGATTTATCCTATAAGGAGCTTCCAATTCAAATTATTGATAGGAAGGAACAAGTATTAAAAAATAAGGTCATACCTTCAGTAAATGTGTTATGGAGAAACCACAATGCTGAAGAAGCAACGTGGGAACTCGAAAGTAAAATGAAGGAAGATTTTCCTCATTTTTTATGTAATTATAAGCTAGATTCTGGGGACAGAATCCTTATAAGGGGGAGAGAATGTAACGCCCGAGAAAATCAAATTTTTATGACAATTAAATTTTTATTTAATTATGTGAATTAAATGAATTTAATTGATTTATTTTGTGAGTAAGCTATGTGAAGGTCGTTCTATGACCTAGAATGTGTTTATGTGGTTAGTAATCTGGCTACGTGCTAGAATTAATTGTTTAGAATTTTCGAGACAAAAATAAATATTTTTCGAGAAATTCTCGTAAAAACACTATTAATCCATTTCTGTTCGGGGAATTATTTTGAGATTCCGAGAAATGCGTAATAATAGAATATCGAGATGAGATGAAATATTTGATAACATTTCATTTATGGAAAATGAAGTTTTTTCCTGCGTACTTGAGACCTAAGGGTTTAGTATATTGATTTCCGAGAAGGAAATATAATGCGTAGAAGGAATTACATTATGGCTAAAGCGGGTGTTATACAATTATGATACTATTTAGTATCTATGTATATTACGATGAGTTAATACGGGGTACAATACAATTATTGTACTAGTATTATACGGAGAGAATATGTGAATTATACGTATAAAATACGATTTGTATTACGGAATTAAGTTAAGACTTAATGTTAATTCATTTGGGTTGAATTATGTTTAGTTCAATCAATTGAATGAGAAAGCCCAAGGGATTAGTGTGTTAAGCCCAAGTCAATGCCCAATATTAGATTGGTTAAGCCCAATAAAAGAAAACCGAACCGTGGATAGAACCGGTGGGTCACCGAATGGGTAATACCCATAGGACAACCCATGGGGATGACCCATGGGGTGGTGGCCGACCACTTGGTGTGCAAGACAAGTATATCACTTGGTCACAAAGTATTTTACTTGGTGACAAAGTGTTGAATAGTAAGGGGGTGGGGGATAAAGCCTATTTTTCCCTCCATTTAAATTGCTTATAAATAGAAAGCTAGAGTTGGACATTTGAAGGTTTTTCAAGTTGCCAACATATATTTTGAGAGAGAGAAGGAGCTAGACTCAAGCAAACAATATACTTTGAAGCTTTGCCTTAGAGTTTTTCAAGATTACCTAAGAGTTCTTAAGGTAATATTCCTTAATTCTAATTGCATCTCTTTTGGTTTTCTTTTATCATGGAGAATCATAAATGGGTGGTGTATGTCTAGTATGGTGGAATAAGGATGACTTACCATTGATTAAATCTCTATAAGCCATGAGATCATAAAAATCATAGGGTTTGTTATAGTTTAAAATCATGAAAATATTGATTGTTGAGATTGATTGTTGTTAAACAATTGAACTCCATCAATACGTTAATATGTGCATCTTGCTTGGTTCGGATGTAGATATGAAGTCCATGGAGACATTCTGGATTGATAGTCAAAAGTTGTCGTGAGACTTGAAAACGTTCTTTTTCAATATCAACACGGGAGATAGGGAATTTATGAGTCGTGGACTCAAGAATCGTCGGATTCCGACTTAAAATGAAGAAAACGAGCATTGAACGCTCATTAACATTTACGAATGCTTAAAAAATGAACTCAATAGTGAATTTCGAATTAACGGATTTCAAAGGGTCGAATTCTTATATAAACGCATAGAGTATGTCATTTATGATGTGTAGGCTTTTGAACGGACCAAATCAGACTCATAACGAAGAAGTTATGGATCCGAGAAGCTCACAAAAAATTTTATCTGTTGAGTTTTTTTGGTGCTGAGGTCTGGCGCCGTGGCGCCAGACAGTGTGTTAAATGTCGTGTCACAGTGCCGACATAGTGTAATGAGCTACTAGAAAGTGTTGCCGCAACGCCACTGATAGAAGGAAGTCTCGCGCCGCAGTGCCGAGACCGAAGCATGGGTACTGGAAACTAGCGCCGAAGCGCCAGTCTTGCCTAGTATTGTCACGCCGCAGCGCCGAGTCAGGGGTTTTGTTAGAAAGCTAGATTTTGAACTTCAGTTGTTCTGAGACCTACATAAGTTGAGTTTATATACTCAATGAATGTTCTAAGACTATTCCTATACTACCTATACTAATGTATATGGTATATAACTTAGGAATTGAATGCATGTTAGTAAGTTTTGAATGAAGAACACAAACTGTTGTCGATAAACCCTAGCCGGGAAAACAACGTTGGTATTTCACCAATGATGATAGAGTCTGATTAATGACGTAAGTTGATTAATAAAGTCGGGACGAAGGGTAATACGTCAAGTTGACTTTATTAATGATATTAAGTTAACAAAGACATAGAAGAGAAAGAAGTTGGTAGGAACAATGTGAATAATTGTTTCATAGCTAATTTCAGTGTGCTATGTGAATATATCATGTAGATTCTGCAAAGGCTGTGGTCAGTTGATTAAGTTATTTGAAGACGCTAAAAGGCAAGTTTTCTTAACGCTTGTCTGACTTTCAAGTTAGCCAAGTTTTATGTGATTCATTGTACAGAATTACACGACTGATTTTAAAGAAAGGGTCAATGCCAGATTTAACTCGGCTAGACTACTTGTAAGATATAGATTGATTAAATATTCATATCTTTCTATATAAAAATGTTAACGCTGTCCTATGCCAAGTAATTGGAACGAATGTGAAGGTAATGTTTGTCTATGAACAAATAAAAGTATTTTTCATCGATTATTCGATGGGCACGCAAGTTTGCCAAATGTTAAACGTAAATACGTTTAACGAATGAGTGTCGATCAACATAGAGTACTATAGGCTGATCACCTAGAAGTGGTCGTAAGTAATGCGGATGTACAACCTTAGTGTTGTGATATCCTTTTCAAGTTTGAAAATAGAAAGCTACTGTTCATGGTCTATCGACCGGTTCAGAATTCCTAATCTACTCTATACTTTGGGAATTGATGATATGAAATGTTAAAGTATTATTGTTTTCATAATACTTCATAACTATTTGTTCAGTTATGTATGAATAGTCATATAATTCACGAACGTGGTATTACTGTTATCCTTTTTAAAACCTGCTGAGCATGTTATGCTCACTTCTTGCGTGAATTATATGATTGCAGTTAAGGATGAACGTACTAAGAATGCTAAGAGATATAAGGGCAAGTCTAAGATGGATACTTAGCCATCGTGTAATAGATTAGTATGTTTGTATGTATTATACATTATGAATAACGAACTATGTAATCGATTTATGAACCTGGGAAGGATTATACTTTGATTGTAATAAGAAGATAGTAATTACATTCATTATATTATATTTCAATGGAATGATTGTATAGTTATGAGTACCGTGTAGCGACATATGTCGGGTTGGAAGATACCCGAATATAGGGCCTCACAAAAGAGGGTTTTACGTCACTACTAAGTACAAAATGTTTACATATCTAAACTACTATAGCTACTACTAGAGCATTGTCAAAATCTGCTTTGGCAAGACCGGCAATAATATCACGGCTGATAGTGTGCCACGTCTGACCCACCTCTACAGGATAACCAGCTACCTGCTATTGGAAATCTGTGTAAGAACTCCTATGGATATAGGACATTCTCCCTATCTTCCGTATTTTGGTCTTTAGCTCCTTCTTGAGCTTAAAGACCTCATGCTTCAACTCATGGACTTTGTCCTTGGCCAAAATCCTCTCGTTATGTTCCTGCTCCCACATAGACTCCACGTCCGTCTTGTCCTCTATAACCATCTGGAGCTCTGTTTTTAGCTCCCTAACATCCTGAAAGTAGTGGATATTTCTATCCAACACTGACATAAACAATGACATCATTGATTCCCCAGGAGCCATCTCTGCTGCTATAGCTACCGGGTTGAAGGACACTACCTCTACCTCTTCCTCCATTATACCATCGAATACTGACATGAGGTCAGGATCCTCTGAGTCTCCAAACTCAATCACAACAACTTCGGGCTATGCCGCTATGGGGTTCCGTATAACCTCTACTTGGTTAACCGACTCTTCACTAACTGCTTGGACATCTAACTGCATTCCATTTACTCCTGACATCTACACAAAACAATTAAGTTGATTAGTACATGTTAGTAGAATAATAAAAACACATAATATAATCATAATGCATTTTTATAAGGTTATTTTCTTCTTTTACTTCTTTGACTTCTCTTAAGGTTATGACTTAAGGTTTTTAATCCCCCTTAAGTTTTTTAACCTAATGCTTTGATACCAACCTATGACGCCCCCAAATCCGGGGGTCATAGGATGGTGAACCAGAGCCAAATCTACAACTGGATGAGCCATAAGATGTGAAAAGAGGAGATATTAGTGGGGATATGGAGAATGAGGCCATTAAAGATCTATCTATAAGTGTTAGCGAAAATTAACTCATTCTGTTAAAGCCCCAAGTGCCTTCTCCACCAAAGTTAAAAAAATCCAGTCAGTTTTACAAAACCATACCCGTTTGGTAGAAATGTCATAGGCAAAGCTCTTTGTGACATGAAAGCTAATGAAATATTAGAGTCATGGTGGAATAAAAAAGAGAAGGTAAAGGAATAGACCATTATGTTTGATAAGCCTTAATGGCCCAATCAAATTACAAACATAATGGAGAAAACACCTAGTTACTGGACGTTTATAAATGGAATCCTATCTACAAAAAGCAAGCTGGGTGGCTTTGATTTCATGGCTATCAATAATGGGAACCTCCTGTATACTACATTGCTCCCGAGGGATGGAGAATTCGTTAACTATAGTAGAGGAATTGGATAGCTTAGACGAGAAGTAGTCTGGCTAAGGGACTATAAACCAATCGCTCGCTGTGAGGCAACCCCTCCAATCCAATCTTTTCTCCCTCTATGTTAATTCTCATTTACAGTATAATTAACAGTAGTTGTTTGATTTAGTCATTCTAATTGGATGTTTATGACTATTCTCAGGTGTAAATTCGATTGGCCAACACATTGCATAATAGAAAAGTGGAAAAAGCTAAGAAGGCTTGGGCTCAGGACAACGCAGCTGCGTCAATACCTAAGCTAAATCCTGCACAGTTGTGCTTTATGCTAGTCCAAAAATTGAAGGCCAGGGAACATCGCATTGCGCCCTTCTTTAAGTCAAACTCGGTGCATCTGCACCGTAGCCTGAAGTTGGTTTTTTTAAAAAAATCAAAATAAAGAGCCGAACCAGCACATAACATACATTTTATTCAAATTATCGACTCTCTCTCTCTTCAAACAGACCCCAACAAGTTTTCTCTCAAACCTTCTACCATTCTTCTTCAATATCAAAATCAAGCATTTCAAACTTCAGATCCAAATCTACACACCCACTATCTCTCCAACATAAACCCTAACTTCATATTTCCCTCAGTGCAAATCCCAAATTCTGAGAACAGTCAATGTAGTTCTTAAGATTTTCACACAACTTGTTCAATCAAAGTTCAGAGAGAATTTTAGGGTTTCGTTCATCAGTTTCATTCATCAGCCCAAGTTTCTCAAATCATGGCACCTAAAAGAATTTGCACCCCATCTCCTTCATCTAGCAGTGATTATGAAGGCCAAGGCAACAACAGAGATGTATTGGACACCTCCAAATTCGTTAACCTCTCAGCCCAACACCATTATTTGGATGTTCCAATAGGAAAATCATTCATGAAAGAGAGGGGTTTCAAACCTGGAAAGGAGGAAGGGAAGCTTAAGGACCATATTATTGCACATGGCTAAAAACTAGTGGTAGACAAGCCATTGGTAGCCCCCATGTCAATTGTTAGAGAGTTCTATGTCAATGCTCGAGAAAAATAGAATGGCATATCATATTTGAGAGGAAAGCAAATACTCTACATCGAGCAAGTGATCAATGAATTATTTAACCTAGATATTCTCCCATCTGGTGCCACAAATTGGGCTGAATCCCAGCATTTTGAAACTAACTTAGATAAGCTTATAAAGGAACTATGCAAATCGGGCATTAAGTGGACAACCAAAGAAGGATCTGACAGAAAAGTTCACTTCCCATAGACTACTCTAAGTCGTTATGGAAAAGCGTGGTATAGTTTTATATGTGCTAGTGTGCTCCCCAACAGCCATCATGCAGATATCATTACTGACAGAGCCATACTTACTATATGTTATAATCAAAGGGAAATCAATTGACATCGGGCATATCATTAATCAATCTATGCTGAGATATATGAGGGGAAATACTTCAATCATCACTCGACTATGTTTAGATGCGGGAGTAAACTGGGACAATTCAGCTCTACAGATGCCGATGCATGACATTAATCATACAACCAAACAAAAGTATAGTATTTAGAATGATACAGAGTCTCATCCCCGAGGCTTGGGCCTCATTTTGCTTGAAGATGAGTCTGAAAGTGAAGAAGAATCGAAAAAAGAAGGAGAAGAGGAGGCCACCACTGCTCCATAAATAGTAAGGGCACCTCCAAATTACAATGACAGACAGGAACATGAGATGTTCCCCCTACAGAGAAGGATGGGTGCGATCCACACCAATTTCCAGGCCTTCACTGCTGAATTTTCTAGGGTATTATCTGATGCATTTGTCCAGTTTCCTATATATGGGTCCGCCACACCATATCCACCACCAAACACACCACCTGAGTGAGATTCAGAATAGTTATGCTTTTAGAGGATCCTATTTATCAGGATTGATTTTTTTTTTTGAGGCCATGATTCATGTGTATTATTGTATATTTGAATATATTATTTTTGCTTTTCGTTATTCTATTTCTAACAAAAGTGCAGAATTATCTCTTTGAGCATTAAATTTGGAATTTATTGAGCTGTTCATACGGGGCATACATTCATATTTAGGTGATATCCTTCCTTTACGTATTTACTTGTCTTTATACATTGCGGACAATGAAAGTTTTAAGTTTGGGGGTGGGATTTATTTGCCTTATTATTCCATGCACTTCACATACTTTGTTAGGATATGAGAAAATTGTTTTATTTTTCTTCAAAAACTTGTTGTGAACGTTTTATTTACTCACAAGTGCATGAATTGAATACTAGTATAGCCTACAAGTGCAAGGTCGAACCCTAAGGACTTGACATATGGAACGTGCTTTTCTCACTTACTAATTTTAATTAACTCCTAATCTAGCTTAAAATTTTTGATGGAATTTTTATCAACTAAAAATACGCAAATAAAATAATTAATGATAAAATACTTGGGTGGTGGAGTCATATCCTAATTTGCTCATATCCTTACAAATTATGTTAAGTGCATGGAATAATAAGGAAAATAAATCCCACCCCCAACTTAAAACTTACATTGTCCGCAATGTATAAAGAAAAGTAAATAAGTAAAGGAAGGATATCACCTGAATATGAATGTATGCCACGTATGAACAGCTAAATAAATTCCAAATTTAAAACTCAAAGAGATAATCATGCACTTTTGTTAGAAATAGAACAACGAAAAGAAAAAATAATAAATCCAAATATACAATAATATACATGAATCATGACCTCAAAAAAAAAAATCAATCTCGATAAACAGGATCCTCCAAAACCATAACTTCAACTTCTGGATTTTTCAACTCCAAATATTGTTTTAAACGATGACCATTCACTTTAAACATAGTACCATCTTTGGGATTCTGAATCTCAATGGCCCCATGATGATACACATTTTGGACTATGAAAGGACCGGACCATTTAGATTTCAACTTACCTAGGAATAGATGCAACGACTATTATATAAAAGAACTTTCTGGCTAGGGTTGAAGGATTTCCTAAGAATCTTTTGATCATGCACCCTCTTCATCCTCTCCTTGTAAGATTTTGCACAATCATAAGCATCATTCCTTATCTCTTCCAACTCAGCAATTTGAAGCTTTTTATGATTCCCTGCCTGGTCGATATCAAAATTTAGCTGTCTAACTACCCAAAAAGCTCTATGTTCTAACTCAATAGGCAGATGACATGCCTTGTCATACACTAAGCAGTAAGGGAACATTCCAATGGGAGTCTTATATGCAGTACGATATGCCCACAAAGCATCTGTCAGTCGGACTGACCAATCCTTCCTGTTTGGATTTACCGACTTCTCCAAGATATGTTTAATCTCTTTATTTGAAATTTCAGCTTGCCCACTAGTTTGTGGGTGGTACGTAGTTGAAACTTTATGAATTACGCCATTCTTCTTCATTAGATCTTTAAATGGTTTATTGCAAAAGTGCAACCCCCCATCACTAATAATAGCGTTGGGTGTACCGAATAGTGCAAGAATGTTGTCTTTTAAAAATTTAATGACCACTTTGTGGTCATTTTTTCTACACGATATATCCTCTACCCACTTTGACACATAGTCTATGACTACTAAAATATAAAGATTGCCAAATGAGTTAGGAAAGGGTCCCATAAAATCTATCCCCCACACATTAAAGATTTCTACTATCAAAATGGGACTAAGGGGCATCATACTTCGTCACGTGAGACTACCTAAATTTTAACATCTCTCACAAGCTACACAATAGGCATGTGCATCATGAAACAAGGAAGGCCAATAAAATCCACATTGCAAAACTAAAATGGCCTCCACATGGCTGATTATGGCAAAAGGAAAGAATTTGAATTTGATCCTCCTCAGGGATACATCGCCTAATTACCTGATCAGGACAATACTTGAAGAGAAATAGATCATCCTAGTAAAAGTGCTTCACCTCAGACAAGAATTTACATTTGTTGGGAAACTAAATATTTTGATTTGATGTTTAAAGTAAATGCCCATGATTTTATATAAAGTCCTTCAAGGAATATATGTACAAGGACTTAGTGATAGATCAAATCTGTTAAGTTCATCTAAGCTTGTAATGTTTATCATTCTATAAATGAATGCATTTATGAGGAGATCAAAGATGTTAGGTTGATCTATGCCTTGAGATGTAATAGATATGCTTCAACAGAATCGTAGTCTATTGAGCTGATCGAGAAATTACAGAAGCCAAGGGAAAATCATAGAGCATCAAGGATCGTAGTGTGTCTGTCTTAAAGGGCCTCTCCGAAAATCGTAGAATGGTCCAAATTTTTGACGAGGCAACTTAGAGATCGTAGTGTGCTCTCAAAAACGTAGAGTCTACAAGATAAGCAAGTGAAGATCGTAGTGTGCCAAGTCCTTAAGAGAAATCGTAGTGCTCTTATTTTTTAAGTATCGGATCTAGCGTCAAGGTGGCAAGACACCACGATCAGAATCGTAGAGTATCATATGTCTATGTCAGAAGCATCGAGCCTTGCCCATTTAATTAAAGATAAATCCCAACAAATGCGGAATGGGTTACAAACGTTAAAGTCCTCACCAGTCCCAATGACACAAAAGATATCCTTAGTATACAACGAAGAAACGTATTGAAGAAACTAGGGAAAGTATTATGGGTCAGAGGAAAACACCTTTTCAGGTGTTAGGTGAGATGGCAGTCTGTTGTGTCAGTGGGCCAGAATACTAATAATAAGATGTGCAGAAAAGTCTCCATCAAAGTTCAGAAATGTCAAACGCATTTAATGCTTCAAACATATATCTTCAACGGATACATTTCAAGGATCACATATATACAAAACATCTATAGATGAAGTGTAAGCAAGCATTGAACAAACACTGAAGAACACTCATCTCTCAACTCTACGATCTGAAAAAGGGAAAGTTTGTTCAGCTAGTCAGTACTTTTGAACAAGAGCTTAACGACAACTAAGTAGCACCAATCAAGACATCATGAACTACCAATCAAGTGAAGTAAGAAGTTCCAAGTCAGAAGGACTTGAAGAGTTCTAAGTGAATTGAGAAGAACCAAGTCTGCTAGACTTGAAGAGTTCAAAAGTTAACTAAGAAGTGCCTAGACTGCTGGTCTAGAAGCAATCTGTGAGATTCAGAAAGTGTAAAAGATATCCTTAGTGGATTTCCTACTCAAGGAGTAGAAGAGTGGATTAGGAGCTTTAAGTGCTCTGAACCACTTAAAACTATTGTGTCTATTACATTCTTGCCATAACTGCTATAACTTTTATAACTACCCCACTCTCATTAACTCACTATATCTAAGAGGGAGTTTAAACAAATCTTAATTCCGTTGTGTTTGAATCATTAACAAAACTAACAAAGTATTTAAGGTAGAATTTTAAATATCTATTCAACCCCCCCCCCCCTTCTAGATAACTGTTGTTCCTTCGGGAAATAACAATTCGTATCAAAGCAGGTTCTATCAAAAAGCCTACAAAGCTTAAGTAGATCCAATAACACATCTGATAAGCGAATCAAAGACTGGAGGAGGCAGCAAGCCACCTATATGCAACAAAGAGAAATTCGCTAACTAGAAAGTTCAGATGCAAACATACATGGATTCAATAGATGTAGATCTATTTGAAACTGTTCAGAATGGGCCCAAAGTTCCTATAAAGCTTGCACCAACTCCAGATGACCGAAACAGAATACAGATCAAGGCCAAAGAAGAATGGAAAGACAACAAAAAGAGAGCTGTTCAACTCAACAAAAAGGCCAATAACATTTTTTTTCAATCCTTAGAAGATTATCTGTTCAAGAATGTGGTCAATAGCAGAACAGCAAAGGAGGTTTGGGAAGCATCGCTCATCATGCATGAATGAATAGAAGAAGTCAAAGAAAACAAGCAATCCCTCCTGACTCAGCAATATGAGATGTTTGCACATGTTCAAGGAGAAAACGTCACTTCTACTTATAAAAGATTCAACGTACTGCTCAACTCTCTACGAGCCTATGGAAAGATCTATCCAAATAAAGATCTGATCATAAAATTCATGAGAGCCTTACCTAGTAAGTGGGATGCCAAAACCACTGCTATCAGAGAGTCAAAAAATCTCCATTAAATGACTGTTCAACAATAATATGGATATCTTCTTATATATGAACTGGAGCTGACTCAACGAGCAAAAACTCTATCTGAAGGAAGATAGAAGGATAAAGGAGTTGCTCTCAAAGCAACTAAAAACATCTCTAGAGTCAACACTGAAAATGACTCTGACTATGATGAAGATGATGATGAAGACCTTACAATGCTGGTAAAAAGACTCAGAAGGTTCATGCGTCAAGGTAGAACCAGCAAACCAAAGAAAGTCAACAACTACAACATCCAGGAGCAGATAAATGATATATGCTACAATTGCAAGAAGCCTGAACATTTCATTGCAAACTGCAACAAACCTCTTAGAGAAGAATTAAAGAAGAAATCACATCCAAAGAAGGAATTCAAAGGCAACAAAAGGCCTCAGAAGTAAGACAAAGGTCTTGTAGCTGGAGGATCGTGGAGTGACTCAAACAATGACTCAACTCCCGAATCTGGAGATGATGATGATCCTCAAATGGAAAATCTCTGCCTAATGGCCAAGCATGCAAATGATAAAAAAAAAACTTCAACATTCAAAAAGTAAGTATAGATGAGGTATTTGAAGTTAACTCTCTTGATATAGACATTGATGATTTAAGAACTGCTCTGCATGACATATCATCTGATCTACATCAATACATGAAATGGTTCAGAGTTCTGTTCAAAGATTATTCACTTCTTCAAAAGGAGAAAGAGAAAGTTCAGGAAGAACTGGAAACAACCCTTCTAAGTATTGACTCTCTCTCCAAGTTTGAAGCTGAGAATAAGCTGTTAAAACAGACCAATGAGCTAAATGCACAAAGATAGTCAAGTCTAACCTCTAAGATTGAGGAGCTAGAAAGGACAGTCTCTACATGGAACAAATCCTCTTTATCTATAGACTCCCTGATCTCTAGCCAGAGAAGCGTCTTTGACTGAACAAGATTAGGCTTTGGGGAATCCATCTCAGAGCCATACGTGGAAAAGGTAAAGGAAACTAGCACTAGTAATGCTTCAAATTTTAGTAGAGGCATTATATTTATGAAATCCTCACAGAAGGAAGAACCAGTCCAACCCCGCTCTTCTGATTCAATCCATATTCCAAGGAATAAAGGATCTCGTGCTGGTCTGGGTTTCCGAAGAGAGAAGAGTAACCCAGCCACTACTTTCCAACCTCGAAGGATCGTAGAGTCGAGTAAAATCAACTCCATGAACCAACTTGGAAGGAACAATAGAGGAAACGTACACTCATCTCAAATCATGAAACACAAGGACATATGAATAAAGGAGAATCAGTTTAACAGAAGGATGACTAATAAACCACAAAAGTCCAAATGGGGGAATAATCCTTATACACACACAATCATGCATCATATGAGATGTTTAGTGTGCAATAAGGTTAGTCACAAGGCTGCAATATGTTATAATAATCCTATGCATGTGAAGCCCAAAATCAAGCAGATTTGGGTTCCCAAGGGTACTAACAAAGTAGGACCCATTTAAGTATGGGTACCAAAATTAAAGTTTATTTTTACCACAGGAACAAAGCTCCACGATCACTACCTGGTATCTGGACAGTGGATGCTCAAGGCACATGACTGGGAACAAAGCCTTTCTGTCTAACTACATAGAAAAAGAGGGTCCTTCAGTCATCTTTGGAGATAATGGCTCTGGCAAGACAAAAGGATATGGCTCAGCAGGAAATGGTGCAGTGTCTTTCAACAAAGTGGCCTATGTGGAAGGACTAAAACATAATCTTCTGAGCATAAGCCAACTCTGCGACAAGGGTCATTAAGTAACATTCCTCAACAATCAATGTCATGTCAGAGATCTGAAGACATCCACTATAAAGCTGACCGTAACAAGAGAAGGAAATGTCTACACTGTAAATCTTGGTCAACTAAGCTCAGACAAGATAATATGCTTTCTGGCCAAAGCATCTGAAGAAATGAGTTGGCTGTGGCATAGAAGACTATCTCATCTCAACTTCAAGAACATGTCTCAACTGGCCTCAAAGGATTTAGTTATAGGCTTGGCCAAGTTCATCTTCATTAAAGAAAGGCCTTGTAATGCCTGTCAGCTTGGAAAGCAAACTAGAAGCTCATTTAAGAGCAAAACTGCAAACTCAATTGACAAACCCTTGCAGCTGCTTCACACAGATCTATTTGGGCTAATTCCAAAAACAAACCTTGGAGGAAAGAGATACTCACTAGTCGTAGTGGACGACTATACCAGATTCACATGGGTGTTCTTTCTAACCTTGAAAGATGAAATAAACTCCCAACAGATCAAGATGTTCAGACTAGTAATGAACGAGAAAGGGGAGAAAATTAAGGCTATAAGGAGTGATCATGGTAGAGAATTCGACTTCTTTAAAATGGACCAGTTCTGCACAGACAATGGCATCAGTCAGAACTTCTCAGCACCACGAACTCCTCAACAAAATGGAGTAGTTGAAAGAAATAATAGAACATTAATAGAAGCTGGAAGAACTCTACTAGCAGCAACCCATCTTCCTAAGTACTTCTGGGCAGAAGCTGTCAACACTGTATGCTACACTCATAACAAATCACTGATACACTCTACGATTAAGAAGACTCCCTACGAACTGTGGAAAGGAAGAAAACCAAATGTCAGCTACTTCCATGCATTCGGTTATGCATGCTACATTCTCAACAATGGAAAGTAATATTTGACAAAGTTCCAACCCAAGTCAGATGAAGGAATCTTTCTTGGGTATGCCACAGATAGTAAGACCTACAGAGTTTTTAACAGAAAGACACTGAGCGTTGAAGTCTCAATCTACATCATCTTTGATGAAAGAGACTTGGACAAAATAGTGCCTCAAGATAATACGAACGACAGTTCAGACACTACGAATCATTGAACCTATGATCGTAGTTCTAGACATTGAACCTATGAATCATAGTTCTAGACATTGAACCTACGATCTTAGTTCCAGACAATGAACCTACGATCGTAGTTTAGACACTACGAATCATTGAACCTACGAATCATTGAAACTACGATTGTAGTGTTGAGCTCAAAGTGTTTAAACGTTGAAGTCCTCACCAGTCCCAATGACACAAAAGTTATCCTTAGTATGCAATGAAGAAACATATTGAAGAAGCTAAGGAAAGTACCATTGGTTAGAGGAAAACACCTTTTCAAGTGTTAGGTGAGATGGCAGTCTACTGTGTCAATGGGCTAGAATACTAATCAGAAGATGTGCAGAAAAGTCTCCATCAAAGTTTAGAAATGTCAAATGCATTTAATGCTTTAAACGAATATCTTCAACGGATACATTTCAAGGATCACATATATGCAAAACATTTGCAGATGAAGTTTAAGCAAGCATTGAACAAAACGCTGAAGAACACTCAACTCTCAACTCTACGATCTAAAAAAGGGAATGCTTGCTCAGCTACTCAGTTCTTTTGAACAAGAGCTTAACGGCAACTAAGTAGCACCAATCAAGAACTCATCAACTACCAATCAAGTGAAGTAAGAAGTTCCAAGTTAGAAGGACTTGAAGAGTTCTAAGTAAACTGTGAAGAACCAAGTCAGCTGGACTTGAAGAGTTCAAAAGTGAACTAAGAATTGCCTAGACTATTGGTCTAGAAGGAATCTGTGAGATTCAGAAAGTCTAAAAGATATCCTTCGTGGATTTTCCACTCAAGGAGTAGAAGAGTGGATTAGGAGCTTTAAGTGCTCTGAACCACTTTAAACTGTTGTGTCTATTACATTCTTGTCATAACTACTATAACTACTATAACTGTTATAACTACCCCACTTTCATTAACTTACCATATCTAAGAGGGAGTTCCAACAAATCTTAATTCTGATGTGTTTGAATCATTAACAAAACTAACAAAGTATTTAAGGAAGAATTTTAAATATCTATTCAACCACCCCCCTCTTCTAGATAACTGTTGTGCCTTCGGGAACTAACAACATTTATCTTGCTTATACCAATGATTTGGCATTTCATATATGACAAGATAATTAACAATGTCCGCATACCAACGTGATTGGGAAACATGCATCAACTGTTCATCACGGAATGTCTCCACTATGGGTAAGGGATCACTCAAGAATTTAACTATGAGTCTAGATAAATGATTTGCTATAACATTCTCAGCTCCCTTCTTATCTTTTATCTCCAAATCAAACTCTTGTATAAACAAGACCCACTGAATCAGCCGCGACTTCGTATCTTTCTTAGAAAGCAAGTATTTCAAAGCTGCGTGATCTGAATAGAAAATGACTTTAGATCCCAAGAGATAAGACCTAAATTTGTCTAAAGTGAATAAGACTGCTAACAACTCCTTCTCTATGGTAGAATAATGGAATTGAGTGTCGTTCAAGGTCTTGCGTGCATAGTAAATCACATAAGGAACTTTATTAATTCTCTGACATAAAACTGCCCCAACTTTATAATCAGAAGAATCACACATGATCTCAAATGGAAGGTTCCAGTCAGGGGACCGAATGATAGGTGCAGAGGTCAGAGCAAATTTCAAAGTCTCAAAGGCTTTTAGGCATGCTTCATCAAATATGAATGGGGCGTCTTTAGCGAGAAGACTACATAAAGGTTTAGCAATCTTACTAAAATACTTGATAAAACACCTATAAAAACTAACATGACCTAAGAATGAGCGAATCTCCTTAACCATTCGCGGGGGCGATAGGTTAGAGATTAATTCTACTTTAGCCTTGTCTACTTCAATTCCCTCTTTGGAGATGATATGCCCAAGAACAATTCCCCTTTGTACCATAAAATGGCATTTCTCCTAATTAAGCACTAGATTATGTTCTCTACACCTTTCTAAGACTAAAGTTAGGTGTTTCAAACATATCTCAAAAGAAGACCCAAACACCAAAAAATCATCCACGAAAACCTTTAAGAATCTCTCTACCTTGTCAGAGAATATAGAAATCATACACCGCTGAAAAGTGGCAGGTGCATTGCATAGTTCGAAAGACATGCGTTTGTAGGCAAATGTACTGAAAGGGCACATAAATGTCTTCTTCTCTTGATCAGATGGATCGACTAGAATTTGGTTAGAACTGGAATAACCATCCAAAAAGCAGTAATAAACATGACCAGCTAACCTTTCCAACATTTTGTCAATGTAAGGAAGGGGAAAGTGATCATTCCTAGTCATTGAATTTAACTTTCGATAGTCAATACAAACACGCCATCCCCTCTGAACACGAGATGGAACTAGCTCATTATGCTCATCTACCACCACTGTAATCCCTGACTTCTTAGGAACTACTTGCACAGGGGTCACCCACTTACTATCGGATATTGGGTATATAATTCCCGCATCAAGAAGCTTGAGTACCTCGGCCCTAACTACTTCTTGCATTAGTGGGTTCAACAGTCTTTTTGGTTCACGAGAGGGTTTTGTATTTAATCCTAAGTGAATCTTATGCATAACAACGGACGTGCTGATTCCTTTCAAATCTGCGATAGACCACCCAATAGATTCTTTATGCTCGTGAAAAACTTCAAGTAATTTTTTCGCTTGAGCATTATCGAGATTAGAAGCAATGATAACAGGCAATGACACTGCTGGACCTAAAAATCCATATTTCAGATTATCAAGCAATGGTTTCAGGTCACACTTCGGTGGTTCTTCAATAGAAGGAGGTCATGAAGTCGATGAAAGATTAAGAGGCACTAGTTTTGGTTGGAAAGAATGTGTACCCATGACAGGCACATAATCCAAAAGTGCATTGACTTGTTATATACATTCACCAATATCAAAATCACAACCAAAATGAGACAAACAAACTTCTAATGGGTCCTCTTTACAAGTTTGCAAGAAAGATTCCTCTATTAGACTATCAATTAAATGGACTTGTCCAAAATCATTATCATCAGTGTCTATCGAGGTCTTGCTAATGTAAGAAACATTTAGCTCAGCTGTAAGGTTCCCAAAAGAAATTTTCATTACTCCATTTCTACAATTGATGAGGGCATTGGATGTAGCAAGAAATAGTCGCCCTAAAATCAAAAGAATTTGGCCTCTTGTGTTCTGAATAGACTCAGTATCAAGGACAACAAAGTCCACAGGAAAATAGAAAGTATCTACGTTAATCAAAACATCTTCAATGACACCCCTTGGAATTTTCACTAACCTATCAGCAAGTTGGATTGTCATTAGTGTGGGCTTCTGTAAGAACCCGAATTTTCAGAAAATATTAAAATAAGAATTTAGTGAATAAAATTCTTAAGGCATATGAAGGGTTCAAATAAAAATATATAATGTGTTACGAGGTATGTGGTATTGTGTTACATAGGATAATATGCACTATGTAATAAGTGAGGTTGTGTTTAATAAATATATATTGTTATTATATATTTGTTATAAATTATAGAGATGAATTAGTAAGAAGATGGATAAAATTTATCTATAATTGATGTTAAATAATTTATAGAATTTTTTTATTATAGTAAGTTGGTCCCATTAAATAACTTTGATAATCACCAATTTCTTGAGTTTATGTACGAGTAAGTATCAAGTCTAAGGTAGTGCAATCTTTACTCTTTAATGGTTGACGTATAGGAGCTGGGCTAAATGATTCCTTCAGAGAGCGGAGGTATATACGAATTGGTAACTGATCTAACTCACTGTGAAAACAGTGTAGATGAGACGGAAACTAATTCGTTGGTTGTTTATGGGAAACCACTTAGTGTACTATATTGAATACTATTAAAAACTCGACGCGTGCTATGTTTAGACTTGTATGCGTGTACGTTGTCGACGAGAGGAGAAAATTGATATACCTTTAAATTGGTTAGGGAATTATTAAGTAAATTGATACATGGCGAGAAGTGAAGATTAAAGGAATGTACGCATGTGTTATATTGAGTTTCGTGTTATTGGTGGAAAGAAGTACTATAAATGAGATTTTATAGTTGAGAGAAATAGAGTTTTAAAACTCGAAGTGTGATCCTTAAATTGTTAAGGAAAGTAGTAATCAATGATGTGAAACCAAATTGATGTTAGACAAGTTAACACTTAAGGAGGATGTGTAAAATATTTAGAAGCGTAAGGTTTCAGTTCTACTAATTCAGAACTTGTCTGCATGGAAATTTGGTATGAAGCAACTGCGCCATTTCCAAGCCTATGACCAGCGCAGCTGCGCCGGTCTGTAGAAAATTCTGAGTAAGTTATGAACATTTAATTCCAAGAAATGGATACTAATAACTCTTATAAGGGTCATATATGGTGACTAAGTTGTCCATGAATGGAGTAGGATAGAAAAGCATGAATTTAATGAAAGTTAGTTATGGAAATTAACTAAACAAGAATAAATATTGGTTAACTAAAATTATATTATGGAATAATATAATTTGAATATTAAAGCCTTGTGTGGCAGTGGCGTGATAGTAAATTGAACTAAAGGAGTAATTCACTTAAGTAAAATGGTTAATTAATATGTGTGCTTTACATGAAGAAAACAAAATGTTTATGTTAATTAATTTTAGTATTTTCATATATTACGTAATACGATAATATATGAAAGGATTTAATATTTGAAAGATAAACGGTTAATAAAAGAAGGGACCAATATAGTTATAAATAATTATTGGTTAGAGATGGAAGAAGTTGTCTTAGGACAATCGAATAATTATACGTATAGTATAATTTAAATAATTAATAGAGTACATATTAATTATTTGAAGTGTGAAGGTTATGCATATTACAAGTGTAAGGTGAGCTAAATAATTTAGCATTAAGGTAAGGTGAGACATCTAAATCTTATATTAAATAAATATTAAAATAACGTGGAATTGGGGAAAAGTCAAACGTGGCCTAGACCCCTAATATTTTATTGTAGAAATAATGAGCTTGAGTGATATAATTTCAATAAATGAAATAAATGAGCCTTGTGTGACCTGAGTACTAATGCTAAACTAGACTGAAGGTTTAACTGAAAATTATTGAAAGAGAATTAATGGGAAGAAAATAAATGATTGATATTAATCATTATGATATTTATGTGAGATATGAAATAATGGGTTGAGAATACCCAATTGAATTCTACTTAGCCCAATTAAAATATTATGTAGACTAATGTGCATGGAGTATATGATGCAAGTACATAAATAATCACTAAATTTACTTAGGGCAGTAGCATTAACACATTAAATCTTCATTTTGGGAATTTAAAAGAACCAAACTAAGCATTATGAACCAAAATACTAAGGAGTTAGAAGCGTGTCCCAATTTCTCAGTCATTTTCCTTCTCACGTGAATAGGCCATTGGCCTATCCTACTCCTTTGTTTCTTAAGCTTGGTAAAGACTAGATAGCAGTGATGATGGAAGTTAATGGAGCAGGTCACCAACTCTTCAATATCCATTGGCTTCTTCTTCCTCCCTTTGAATTAATTAAGTGTGCAAGAGTAATAACTAGGTATTAGATTGGCTATAAATAGAGCTCCTTCCTTCTCAATTCCCATTGGTTAAATTTTTGAGAAAAGTGAGCTATAGAGAGTTGGGAGAATTAAGAGAAATGGGAGGATTGAAGAGCTAGAATTAGCAACTTCAAACAATCAAGAGGTAATAACATTAACTTACATGTTCTTGAATTCAAGTTCTTCAATTCCTTAGTAATGTTAAGAAAAAGTAGCTTTTGAGTCCAAAAAATTGATGGCGAAAGCTTGTTTCAATCCATGAATTGTTGTTAGATGTTGTTAATATAGTTTAATATGAAAACAACGAAAGTTAAACGAACCAATTTGGTTGAGAAACGAATTCCTAGTGAATGATTTCGCTAAATTTTCCAAAACATGAACATTTTCACGAACATGAGTTGTAAATTCATATTTGAGTTAGTTAATGTTTATGTTAGTTGATGGATACTTGGTATGTTGTAGTTTTATGATTTACAAACCCATAAAATCGAAAATGAGTTAATTTAGATGAGTATAACTCATGTTATGATTATTGGAAGGAGTTTTGGTCTGTGTAATTACGAAGAGCAGAGCCTGAGGGCCTGTTCTATGATAAGGGGCACAACTGCTCTGTCCCCAAGGTTATTTAGGGTGCAGCTGCGCTGGGTTTCAGTGCCGAGTAGACTGCTTTGACCTATTATAGTAAAGTAGGCATAATGTTTTCATACGAACTCTGATTGAGGTGATTCAAGATGATCCAGAATGACGACGAATAGACCTACATCTTTTATTCTTTAAGGATTTCAATTTGAGGTCATTAAGAAGGGTAAAAATAGTCATCTTTGTGACTAATATGTATTCAGAGGTGATCGGAGGGCGTCGAGCGAGTACATACGCAAGTATAGTGCTCCCGACGATGGAATATGTTATTCGAAGTGATGTAACATGAAAATGCATGAAATTAGACATGACATATAAGATTACATTACTTATAAGGAATTGCCTTAGCATGATTGAGTATATTTTTAAAGAAACTTTAGATTTTAAAAATAAGTTAGACGAACCTTGAGTCATTTGAATTCTGATATTTGTAGCTTGTCTAAAGGGGTTTAGTCATGCATATAAAGAGGTATGACACACGGCCTTGAGTACCTTTGTATACTATGAGTTGCATAGATGGTTATTTTCTGAAGATATATAAAGATTTTGAAAACAAACATTGACGAACTTGTGTACATTTAATTCTGACCTTGATGACATATATATGAGGTCTAAGTACGTATGATGTAAGATTCAAAGTTGTATCATAGGTGTGTTAGTTTATTTTGATTTGGTTAAAATGATTCAAAGGCAAGCTCATATATCATTTGCGAACAAAATTTTATAAACATGAGGTGGTTATATTTTAACCTTGAAAACGTACGTAGAAACATGTACAAACAAGTATGACGTTTGATTTGAAGTTGCCTTGCATGATTAGTTTAGTATGACATTGAGTTTGAGAATAAAGTTTTGATGTTTTGAAACTAAGAGGGGCGAACATTAAGTACTTTTGTTCTAATCTTATGTGCAACATGATAGGACTTTTATGCCTTTAGACATGGTAAGTACGTGCACCCTACTAGATAGACATATTATGAACTATACATGTCTTAAAGTAAGATTTCAAGTCCTAAACCGTGTTTGTCATATGATTACATGTAAACATGTATATTGAAAGTTGTTTAACCTCGTTTGTGGTCATATAATTAGACCCTTGTTGCATGAGCTTACTTAGCCATGAAATAAAATAAAGCTATAAAGTGTAAAACAACTTAAGGTAAATGCAAGAGGCACCAATCTTGGGCTAAGACCTCTTAACATGTGGGTTAGTTATGTGTTAACATTCATGCATGCTAACGACTCCGATGAAACCAGAAAATAAATACTCAATTTTGGTCACTGGAGAAGGCAGTAATGCCTGCGCCCATCCTAATCCTAATTGTATCAAATGCACCACAGTATGAAGAATGTCCCACTATTTTAACCTTGATCTGAACTTTAAAGCATATGTGTAATGAATGTCTAAAGCTATAATACTTGACATAAATGATGTTTTAAGCATGTGAGCATGTAATGGTTATATAAAACCCAAATTTACTATATTTTATCAAAGTTTGCAAAATGTAAGAACGATGTGGATCGCGTACCTAGAAACTTTAAATATGTGTCGAACACATAGTGAGTCAAGTGTGTGATAAAGATTTTTGGATGTTGATGTCAAGTATGAGTGGTTAAGGTATACCTAGACATACCTAGCTATTCTAAGAGTATTATGAGAAAGTGAAATGTAGGTTTTACGAACCTAGTTAGGAAATAATGTAACATTATTATTACATTAAGAATTTATGAAATATGTGACTAATGGATATGAATCCATGATTATATAAATGTGTAGGAATACACGAAGTACAGATAAGCTTTAAGTAGTTAAGCCGTAGTTGATAAACTACGAATCAGCCAAGTCTTTCAGTTCCTATTTGATATATGAATTTGATAACTGTTAGTTGAGCTATATTATGTTGTGCAAGTGTTGATGTATATATATGAAATGCATATGAGATATGTATGAAATGTGAAAGTTGATCTTTGATGATATGCTTGTGATATAAACCTCTATGCCTGTTATGTGAGAAGTAACATGAGTAGTAAATATTAATCGATTATGAATGCATGAACTGAATATGCTATTATATGTTATGTGCTGCATGAAAACTGTTACAATTGTTGGGCTATCGAGCTCAACCTTGTACATAACCACTTTTATAGGTTAAGGATTCACGGTAAAGTTTACGTGCTATTTGATTTATAAAGTTCAATGGAATCGAAGGAGATTAATTAATTATTTAGCTGGATGCTCTTGAACCATGTTTAGGTTCTAGTAGATGTAGATGATAGTAGTCTATAATGTGTAATACCTGTTAAGTTGTATTATGTGATACATAGAGAAATTCGAATCGAGATGTAAAGATTTATAAGGAAATTGAATAAAGTGAATCATAGAATAATTTGATTCAGGGATTTGTAATTGATTCGAGTTAAGATATCAATAAAAAGATTTATTTTTCTAAGGAGATTGAAAAGGTTTCAATTATTCCGCATATTTTTATAGCATCGAATATGATGTAAAACAGGAATAGTAAATGACCAAGATTTAAAACTTATAAAAGTTTGGGGTCATTACATAGATCCTGAAAATGGAAAGAATTTATATTCTAAATTGTAATAAGTAAATTTATATTCATTAAGTTATGAATACAAAATATAAATAGTTTGACGATAGTTGTATCGTGGCGGACCGAATTCGAGGTTCAAAGGGACCTTGATTTGGGGGCGTCACAGCTTCAACTCTTCTAGACGCCCCAAAATGCGGTCTATTTTCACATCTAGATTTTGTACATCACGGTCCCATCATCTTCCAAACATACATCATTATATATAAGACACCCCCAAATCCGGGTATCTTCCAACCCGACAGATGGTGCTACACGGTACTCGCAACTGTACATTCATTCTATTGAAACGACATCCAAATGTGTGAATCAACGACATTCTTATTACATTAATAATATTACATCCCGTTCCCAGGTTCTAAGACCATTACATTCTTTGTTCATCATACTATAATATATACAACTTACTAGTTTATTACAAGGTAAACTAATCTTTCATCTTCGTCTTGTCTTTATCCTTGTCAGATCCTTCGGTTCATTCGGTCCTAGCTTCATTTATATGGTTCAAGCAATAGTGAGCATAACAAGCTCAGCAAGTACAACAATTTCTTTCAAATAACATGCTTGAAACATATGAATCATATATCTTCAGTAACTGGATAATAGTTACAAAGTACTATCAATAATTCCAAAATAGCACTTCTTTTCCTTCAAAATGTTTAACAATAACAATATTCAGTAAAACATCAATTCTGGCTCAAGACCATAACCGTTTCATAATTTATTTGAAAAGGACTGTAACGCCCCGAAAAATCGAACATTTTGTAATTACTTTTAATAATGAATAAAATAATATTATTTATTATTATTATGTGTTAATAAGATGAATGTCGTTCTACAACCTAGAAACGTCGGAACGTCGTAGTATTTTAACTACGTGAATGAATTAAGGTGTTTGAATTTCTAAGACGAAAATAAAAACTTTCCGATTATTGAACAACCAACAAATAAATTGTGGCTTCTCTATTTATAGGCAACTAAAGTTTAGGGCAAAATGGACTTTAAACCATCCCACCTCCTCATTTCGACCTCCTCATTCAACCTCCTCATCCTCCACCTCCTTACTATTCATTGCTTGACCTTCAAGTCTACTTGCTAACAACATAAAGTACTTGGTCATCACACATAATCCTTGCCCATCAAGCTTACCCACTTCCTACTTGGTTTGACCCATGGATCAAGGCTTTTCATTGAGCTTTGATAATTAATCTAACTACTTTCTTAATGGGCTTGTGCTACATAGTTTGGACTAATGATATATCAAACACTTCGGCTTGATTGTCACATTATATTGGACTTCTATATTAGGCTATTAATCCAACAAGTCCATTACCTTAAATTACATAACTTTACATTTATACCCCGCGTATAATCTTCATATACTAACTCGTATATTAATTCATAATATACGTTATTTCATTCTTCATACATAATAGTACAATACGTCATATTATACTTACATCCATTACTTCATACAATGTATACACATTATATAATCACAACTTTTCTTCCTTTACGATTAATAAACCTAATGTTCCCAAATTAGGTCTAAATGTAAAATATTACGTTTTCAATACTTAGATTATTATTACATAATCAATATCGCCTTGATATTATAACGTTACGTATTTCTCAAAAAATCAAAAATAATTCCTGAGCAGAAATCGATGAATAGTGTTTTTCGGAAGGTTTTTATTTTCGTCTTAGAAATTCAAACACCTTAATTCATTCACGTAGTTAAAATACTACGACGTTCCGACGTTTCTAGGTTGTAGAATGAAATTCATCTTATTAACACATAATAATAATAAATAATATTATTTTATTCATTATTAAAAGTAATTACAAAATGTTCGATTTTTTGGGGCGTTACAAGGACAACCCGGAACTAAGTCCGTAAGTCCGGCATATCTTACGAGCACTTCTGGGTGATCAGCCCACAGTACTCTATGTTGATCAACACTACATCCTGTTAAACATATATACGTTTAAGTTTTGGGAACCTCGCGTGCCCATCGAATAATCGATGAAAAATACATTTGTTTATTCATACTCAAGCTTACCTTGAATTCGTACCAAATAATTGGCGTAGGATAGCGTTAGCAATTCTATATTGAAAGACTTATAAATAAATCAATCAACTCTTCAAGATTAGTCTAGCCGAGATAAAATTGGCATCGACCCTTTAGTAAAACACTTCATGCATCTCATAACATGAATCACAAAAAACTTAGCTAACAAGAAGGTTAGACAAGCATTTAATATAAACTTTCCTTCAGCGTCTGCTACAGTATAATAACTTTTCCTTTTAGTCTTTACGATCTCTATAACACATAACCACATAACATACCACAGTAGGTCATGAATGAATATACATGATCCCTAATGAATCTTACCCTTCATCTCAATCTAATCATATATTAGATTTGTTACTATTGGTTCCGTCTTGCCATTATATTTTATATTATTCTTTCCAACTTCTTTCTCTTCTATGTCTTACGTAGATTTACTTCATTAATCCAACTCATTTCGAGTTAATCATCCTTCCTCACGGCTTACTAACATCCTTACATTATTAATCGAAACTCGATCGTCATTCATTAAGTACAATTACTGCATATCATTCACGTTCAATTACTTAACAACTTTTAGTTGTAACTCTTAACGTTATAGTCATTATTGAATATAGTTCACGTTCCTTATACTTTACGTTCGTCGTTTAACTACTCATTAAACAACAGTAAATTCCTAAAGTCATCACTATAATAGTGATTTAGGAAAAGTCTTATCATGTTCATTAAGTAATTACATAATCCATACTGGTATTACAAACCATTGGATTCATAATCAACTTGGTCAACAAATTTCTACAGCCAGCTTAGCACATTACGTTGTTCTCATTATGTTCATCTTCAATTAATTATTAACCTTTAATCATCATACATTAAGTGTCTAACAATGCCTTAGCAATGTTATATTAACACCTTCTTTCATTACTAATGAGTTATCTTTTCTCTTATACTTGTAAACATTCTTGTCTGTGAAAACTCTGGGACTGGCGCCGCGGCTCTACTCATAACTCTCCTTCTCGCGCCGTGGCGCGACTCTGTGCCTTAGAAAGATTTGACAGCTTTTCAACTTTGCGAAATTCCCGGACTCATAACTTCTTTGTTATAAGTTCGAATTGGCTCGTTTAAAAGCCTACGGTTCACAAATTACATACTCTATGCGTTCATGCAAGAATTTTATCTATTTGACTTCATTTGCTAAAATTTCACCTATTAGTTCATTTTAACGAAAACGATAAACGTTCGTGAACGTTCAACGCTCGTTTCTTCGTTCTAAGTCGAAATCCGGTCATTTTTGAGTCCGCAACTCTATAATGCCAAATATGACTTGTCTCCATCGAAAACCAACATTTCTGAGTTCAAACACAAAATACGACTTCTATTCTGAGAATTTCACGAATTCGACGCTTAACGTCCAATCGTGTGAATTCCGGCATAAATTCGTTACTAATGATTTGATCATTGTTCTAAATGGATTCTAACCATCATATAAACATTTCAAACTACTTATTATAATAACTTATTTTCAAATTAGGTTTTGACTTATTCTTCATAAGTTCATGGCTTATCAACTTATAACTTTCATAATTTCATTTACTTATGACTTATTATTGATTTAAATCCTTTACTCAATGTTCTCATATCATATCCAATATACTAACTTCATATGACAAACATATTACAAGTTCATCATAAGTTATCAACTTATTTAGGTTCAAGTTGCTTCTTCATAACTTATTCGGCTTAAGTCCATTCATAACTCAATTCTTATATGTTCTTAGCATACATGTTCATTAATTACACTTTTCTTATCATCCTATTATGATAGAGATGGAAGAATATTGGACACAAGATCAATACCTTTGATGTCTAACTTCTTCTTCTTGGAAAATCTAACAAATGAAGCTTTGACTTAAAAGTGCTTATTCTCTCTAACACTTAAGGTACTTTGTAAGAGAAAGTTGAAAGGAATTTGATCAAGCAACAAATGAATTATGAGCTCTTTATTTATAGACTTGACAAAGTGAGGGTAGAATAGTCATTTAGGCCCTCCACCTCCTTAATCCCACCTCCTTATTAACCTCCTTACTATTCAATACTTTGGCTCTAAGTAAACTTGCTCGCCACATTAATTTCTTGTTCACCACAACACTTGATCATCACATAAAGTACTTGGGCATCACATCATTTAGCCATTAAGTTTACTTAATCATCACTTATAAGCACTTTGCTTATTCATCACACATAAGCACTTTACTTAGCCTTTAAATTACTTAACTTATCATTTGCTTAACACTTAAATCTACTTGCTCAACACACTTAATACTTGGTCACCAATTCACCCATGGGTTGCCCCATGGATCAAGCTTTACCCATTAGATCTTATTTTGGGTTTAAGGTTTAATTAACCTAACTTATACATTGGGCTTGCCATTAAACAAACACTTGGGCATGTTCATTAAACTACATTGGACTTAACCATTACTATATTTGGACTTTAACATTAATTTGTATTGGGCTTTATTATTATCCCAATTGGACATTACAATCTCCTACATATTCATACAAGTCCATTACATTTAGCTTAAAGTCTTATAATGTATAATCTACGTATAATTCTCGTATTCTAACTCGTATACTTATTTAATATACGACATTCCATCATTCATACATACTCATATAATACCTCGTATTATACTTGTATTCATTACCTCGTATAATACTTACGTATTATACAATCATAGCTTTAATTCATTATACATATTCCATTTCTTTCTCGGAATTCATTTTCCCTAATCGTTAGATTTTAAGTCCGCAGAAGAAAAACTGTGTTTGCCATAACTAAAATATTATTTGATATTCTATCTCACCTCGATATTCTATCATTAGGTATTTCACAGAAGTTCAAAATTAATTTCCGAGCAGAAATGCATGAATAGTGTTTTTTGGAAAATTTATCGAAAAGCTTTTATTTTCGTCTTAGAAATTCAAACACTTTAATTCTACCACATAGCCAAAATACTACGACGCTCTAACATATCTAGGTCATAGAACGACCTTCGATTAGCTTACTCCCATAAATAATCAATTAAATTCATTTTAATCCACATAATCAAATAAAAAATTAATTCTCAAAAATCTGAATTTTCTGGGGCGTTACACTTTTCCCCTCTTATAAGGATCCTGTCCCCAGAATCTTGCTAACACTACATCCGTCATTGAGGAAAATTTTCCATCATTTTAATTTCAAATTCCCATAATGCTTCTTCAGCGTTGTGGTTTCTCCCATTTGCCTTCTCCGAAGGTATTATCTTAATTCACATGACTTATCACTTCCTATCAGTAATCTGAGTTGAAAGTTAAACCTTTACTCACACATTACGCTATCTTCCTTTTATTAGTCCTTCTTTTAATACCAAATTATATGAAACTCAAATTCCTCCTTCAAAACGAGATTTTACATGATCTTCTCTTTATCCTGCATCCTCTTCTTCACTCGCTTGCACTCCTCGTTACCTAGTTGTATTTAATTAACTCGTTCCATTATCCTGGATTGAATCTATGTTTTGAATAACATTTCTACCTCTTCATTCCATAATTTAACCTCTAACTCAATTTTTGTCATTTCCGTTATTAACTCATTCTAAGTTGCTAACATCGAAAGCTTTTCCCTACCCTTCCTACTTAACGTGTCGACTTCCACGTTAACTTTCTCAGATTGATATAACATATCAACGTTGAAATCTCTTATCCATTCTAATTACCTTCTCTACCTCATATTCAACTTCTTCTTTGTGAATATATTTCAAACTCTTAGAGTCCGTGTATATCTCACACTTCTCCCCGTAAAAATACTATCTTCTGATTTTTAATTCTAAAACTATAGCTGTCAATTCTAGACCATAAGTAAGATAGGCCTCCTCATAATTCATTAACTGGCTTGATGCATATGTAATGACATTGCCATGCTACATGAGCACGCAACCCCATCTTCTACGTGAAACATCGAGATACACTATAAAATCCCCCGTACTACCTGATAAAGACAATACAGATGTCTCACTTAATCTTCCTTCTAGCTCTAAAAAAAACTATTTTCTCACTTCTCATTCCCAACATACTTCTCAATAACAAATTTTGTCTATCTCTTTAAGATACAATTCACACATAGTGAATTTCGTATCCAACTTCTCCCTCCGTAGTGTTTCTCACACTATCTCCAAATGTTCAGCGTGATCTTTTGACGTCTTAAATTAGACTAGAATATCACCAATGATCATTATGACACCCTCATCCAAATATTATTTGAACACCATGTGACGTTAATGGTACTTTCAACAATAGCACCTCACAAGAGTACCTATCAATTTGCCATTGACTTGCTCGACACCCATTACGAAAAGTCTAACTTCCACAGATTAGTTAACCCAAACGACATAACCAGAAACTTGTCGTAACTATAATGAGGTCTGAATGTCATCTTAGGTTCCTCCTCATTCTTCGTTACTTTCAACTGACTATACCCCGTACACAAATCTATCTTAGAAAAATTATTTACTCTCTTCAACTAATTAAATATATCATCGATCCTAGGCCATGGGTATTCACTCTCAACTGCTAACTAACTCCTGTTATGATAGTCGATACGTAACCGTAACGACTCATCCTCTTCCTTAACATCCTTCTAACTTGCGTCATCGTTAGACAACAAGAGTGTCGCGGTATTTGATTACCGTAAAATACTACCTTGGGTTACTTTAGAAAACTGAAGATTCATACTTTTATTCTAATAATGTATTAAAGTTCTATGATTAATCAACCTATTCATACCAAGAATTACTTCAAATTCTATCAATATTATCGGTGCTTATCTACAGATACTTGCTTACATTCCTTATTCATGAAGCCATTTCCACGAATATAATTAACAAAAGTTATTTCCCCATTCTCTACCGTAATGTTTAAAGATACTTTTAATCCCTTTTAGATAGACTCCTAGATGAGTCTTTCCACATGTCTTAAAAACTTCGATCTTACGCTTAGGATCCCTTTGTCCCACTCCAGTATTCCCGGAGTTAAAATTCTCTCTTTTTGGCATATTGCCACTAGAATTCTCGACCTTGGTTCCTCCCTCTCCCTTGCTCTTATTCTTTCTCTCTTTGTGGTATTGAGTGAACGCCTCACTACCACCCTTGGCTATAATCACCTTCTCTAGAATGGCCCCACAGGATACACTTTGGAACACAAAAATCCTACTACAGAGCCAGGGTTTTAGGCCCTGCTCAAACCTACGAGCCTTCCTCTCCTCCACTTCATACTTGTATGGAAATAATTCTCGAAGAAAACCTTCTTGAATTGTTCCCACATTACCAAATTTGTTCTAGCCCCACCCTAGTGAGCCTCCCACCAAAAGTTGGCTTTCCCTTCTTATTATGTAAGTCGCAAAAGAAGTCATTTTGCGCCTCACCTACGTTTGTAATAACAAACGCCTTCTCTATTTCCTTTACCAATGTCTGGGCCTCTATGGGGTTCGTTGTTCCTTTAAACTCCGGTGTACTTACACTTTTAAATTCTTTAAAGGTAGTCATTTTAGCTAACCTAGGTTCAGTGGGTACTCTACCCCGGTTTAGTTAAATGCAACCATTAATAAATTAACGAACTCTTGCATAGGGTTGTTTTGACCCCCTTGATTTTCATTACGTGGTTCCTCTTCCTGATTACGTTGGCTTCTTCTTGACGACATTTTCAGATTAAATAAATAAAATTTCATTATTATCTATTTACTTACTTGGTTATTATTCGCCACATAACAACTAATACCATAACAAAGCATATTAAATGAAAACTTCATTATATTCATATGCTTCTTCATAGTCTGAAACTATTTACACTTTACTTCCATAGCCAACGGCCAGTACATTTCTATCCCGCAATTGAACTTCTCAAAAGTTAGGATTTACAAAATGACTACCCTTTTATACAAAAGAGGGTTTTACGTCACTACACACATATTTATAACTCTAGATTTCTAATAATGTATAATAGCGTCCTCATGTTTCTTATTCACAATCATCGCTACAATATCCCGAATAATAGTATGTCGAGTCTGCCCCGACTCTATGGGATGACAAGCAACTTTAAGCTTGAAATCCTTATGAGCACTCTTATGGATGTAAGACATCCGTGCTATCTTCCGGTCTCTCTTAATCAGTTTTTTACAAAGCTCATCGACCTCTTCCTATAATCCCTAGCCTTATTTATCATGAGCACCTTCTCATCATGCTCTAACTCAAAATCTGCTTCTGCAGACTCCTTCGCTACATAAAGAGCACTAATCTCTTCATTACGATTACACATGGCCGTACTCGATTTGCACATTCTCGTCAAGCAATTGCCAGATACAATGCTCTCATCAGCATCCGGAGGCGATGACTTCGAGGTAGGTACCACCGCATCAACCGACGTTATCTCCATTACTTCCTCCTCATTGCTCATCATATTAAGATATGATGTTATATCTATATCTCCCTCAGAGTAGTCTTCCTCAGAAAAGTACTCCACTTCCTCTATCTCTTCTAGAATCACTAATGGTACCTCTGCCACCGGCATTGTGACAACCGTAATTTTGTAATTTAATTTTAATATTTATTGGATTGAATAAATATTTTTCGATGAATTAATTATTAGATTAAATAATTAATTGATGAAACTGTGCTAGATTATTTTAATTATATATGTTACATTTTTTTTCTTCTGCTGCTTCTTTTTGATGCGACTGCTTTATAATTCAAGTCTCCTCGTGCTCTTATGGTGGGTCCGATTTTGGGATATTACATTTGGCTTTTCCATTGTTGTACAATTGCAAAATAAATAAATAAATACAACTAAAATAGAATTAATATAAAATTGAACTAATAAATTTATTTGAAGAGAAAATAAACATATAAATAATATGATTATCACATAACAAAGGGAGGATGGTGATGACGAGTCCAACTAAGAAAGTTTCTTTATCCTTTACATTCCTATGAGGACATTATCATTTTTAAGTTTGGGGGTATTTGCTAAGTTGCATTGTTAATACAGAGTTGCATGTTTAGTATAACTTACAGTTTAGTTTAGTTTAGTTTATATAGCTACGTTTTAGTATAATTGCATTTTAATTTAATTTTAGGTTTCATTTAGTTTAACTTAGTTTATTTTGTGAATTTAAAAAAAAAATTGCTTTATTTGTTACATTTAGTGTAGATAGGTCATATTGCATGATAGGTCATATTGCATGAATGAAAGTTTTAGTTAGTTTATTTTCATTTGGTCTATGATGAGAGTGGAATTGCATGATCTTTGTTGGGTCATGATATTTCCCCTCTTTGGGCCGAGTAAGTTGGGCTTACTTATTAAATTAATCCATTGGGCCTTCATTATTGAACCTTGAAAGTCATTGGGTTTAGTCACCATATTACTTCTATTTAACCTTATAAGACCGGGTCGGTTCATTGGACTAACCCATTGGATCATTTAATATCTATTACTTTGACTTGTAATGATGAAAAAGCATGACAGTTGACTAAGACACCTGCCATGCATTAATGTGGATGGGATTATAGCCGGCCGGCGGCATAAACAGTGACCAAAGGTAGTGAGTAGACTGCAGGCAGGCGGCAGGACCCATCAGATCACGGGGGCTGTGTCAGAGGTAGTGGGTGGCACGGTAAACCGGGCAAAGAGAGTATAGCCTATCAACTAAGTCTTCACAAACAGGTACGTTCTCATACACGTTCATATTCATATTCACACATACACACCACTGAGGATTATTATCTCTCTCAATACACTAGACATTACATCCTCCATTGTTAACCTTGTGAACACGTTATCTTTCTCTCACGCTGAGCTATCCCCGTGGTCCGTGTAAAATCGAAGCTTGTGGTGTTTATCGTGTTTACTGTGCAGGATCAAGGCGTCTTACGTGATTGGGACGTTGGAGAAGATCTTGGCGTTAACATTGGCGCTAGAAGGAGGGTTAGTTCTAGTGTCCCGAGTATTTTCAATCATGGTAGTGTTTTGTTCTACGTCGATATTCATGGTGAAGAGTAGAACACCTACACCGAAGAGCGGTAGATGGTATCGGTGAATCGACACCACGAGTGTACGCGAAGATCGTTTGGGACCTCTGATAAGTGTTCACGCCAAACCTGACGTCAAACGTTCACTGATGATTCTCGGCCAGAAGGCGGTGGGCAAAGCTAGCGTAAGCTAGTTTTCCTGACGAGAGAGAAGAGTGCGGCCATGGTCGAAAACGAGTAGAAGGCACCTCGCCAAGAACTCGATACCGAGATGACCAAGACACAAAGGCCTCCCGATTGGCTAAAATGGCAGATGAAGTAGATAAAACTATGGAAATACTTATGAAGCAGCGACAGGATATAGCTGAGCAGATGGCTCGAATGACAGAGTTGAGGGACGAAGAGTTCAGTTATGTTCAGTCCGAAGAGCAAGGGCATCGGAGTGGGAAAGAACGTGCTCATTCGGGACGAGAGTCTCGGGGCCAAACTCGAGAAAGAAGAAGATCCCAAAGCCCTACTCCTCAAAGATCGAAGAGGGCATATCACCCTGTCGATTCTAAGGAGCGAAATCGAAGCGAACGAAGAGGTCGATCCGAGATCGCACTCTCACGAGAAATACAAAGAAGCACTTGTTGTTGCGTATTCTCACCATAGCGCTTGAGTTCGAGATGAAGTATATCTAGAGGTCATACTCGAGAGTCTTGAGGGTACACCACCACATGTGAACGCTTCGTCATCGGAAAAATCCTCTAAAGTTGGAGGTTCTATTGTAAGAAACCAAATCCACTCGAGAAGAAGAAGGAGTCACCGGAAAAAGAAGCGTCATCTCAACCAGAAGGTGTGGAGTATTTGGTTAAAGAATTAAAGGAACTTTGGAAGTAGCTTGCCAAAGTACAAAAAATGAAAGATACTTCAGGAAAGAAGGCATCCCCTTTTTTCGCGGAGATTCTAAAAAGAAAGTGACCCCACCAAGAAATTGCCCCATATTGAAAGTTATGATGGATCGGGGATCCCTACGACCCACGATCGAGCGTTCGATGGTGATGGATTATTATGACTTTAGCGATCTTTGCTAAGTGTCATACTTTTGTCACAACTTTTCGAGAGGGATGCGGCGGTGGATGGGGACTTTGCCCTCGGATTCAATTTCATCTTGGGCAGACATGTGCAGTAAATTTCATGCTCGCTTTGGGAGCAACAAAAGAAGGGGAAAACCAAGCTGGTTCGTTGGCTCGAGTTCGACGATATTCAAATGAGTCTTTGGGCGATATGTGAAGCGGTTCAAGTGAAGCGATCGGCCAAGTGATGAACTGAGCGATCTACTGTTTGTTGGACTATTTTAGAATGGGTTAGATTTGGTTAAATCGGAGAAGTTGGTAAAGAAGTTAATGTTTCACCACAAAGAGTCTCGTTGAAGCCTTCGACAAAGTGAAGGCTATATCGTGGTGGAGGAAGCCATGAATACCTCAAACGTCCTTCTTGAGATCGAAGCAGGAGATGGATCGGGATAAAACAATTGGGGACGAGAAGAAGAATGAAGGGAATAAAAAAAGCTTATGAAGGCGGGTCGAAGAGTCTGAATTGGAGGCGGGGTGGAGGGCGTTAAATCACACTCACACAAAGAGTGAATAGGGCGTACCTGACTTGGATCGTTTATTATCTTGGATCGAATCAATCATCTTGAGCCACCTCGAGATAACATTAAGCTGAAAAAGGAATTCTCGTAAGTATTGTGATTACCATCAAGCTTGGTCACGATCTGAGCAGTATGCTAGTTTGAAAGATTTCATTGAAACAAAGGTACAAGGTGGGGCTTTAGTTCAGTATGTGGCTGCCAGAACTAATCAACAATGGAGACGGAGGACTAGTTAAATCGACTCGACCCGATTAAAGAAGCGTTGCCGGCCGGGACGACTGCTGCAAGCATGTGATAGATGTCATCACTAGGGGTACTTCCGGCAAACTTGTTGGAAAGAAGCACCGAAGTCACTTGGATTTGGTCATGTCAGTGGCGGGTACCCTCCCGAAGACTAATAGACCTTATCTGAGTACAGTAATCTCCTTAACCGACGAGGATTACCCTTTGGAAATCATCGAACCACATAAGGGATCATTGGTACTGACTGCGCAAGTGGGTTCGGTGGATATGAAGCGAATGATGGTAGATAATGGGTCTTCTATAGATATTCTATATGCCCACGCTTATCAGAGGATGCACCTAGACGGGCAGAAGATGGAGATAGGGCAGGAGGCTCCTTTGTACGGTTTTAGTAACGATCCGGTCAAGGTGGCTGGAACCATTAAACTACCGGTCATCTTCGGAACGGCCCCTCAGCAGGTAGAAATTATTTACAAATTTTATGTTGTGCATATAGATTCTGCTTATAATGCTATTTTGGGAAGGCCTACTTTAATTGCTTTACAAGCTGTGACCTCAATCCCTCATTTCAAAATTAAATTTCCTATGGCTCATGGGGTTGGTGAGGTGAAAGGAGATTTGGATCTGGCCAGAAGGTGTTATAGAAATGCTGTGATCACTTCGGGAGTGGGGGTATCGAAGCAAAAGCAGACCATGGCGATAGAGATCGAACCCTTCACTGAGAGTAGTTCCGAACCATTGGTCATGCCAGCTGAAGAAACAGAGGAGATAGAGCTCATTCCGGGCAAGGTAAACAAGACAGTCAAAATAGGTTCGGGTCTGCCGGAACCTCTCCGGACGAACCTCATGGAGCTCCTACGAAGCTATGTTGATATCTTCGAATGGGAACCTCAGGATATCTTAGGGAGTAGCGAGGATATTCTTGAGCATCGGTTGGAAGTGGACCCGTCAAAGAAACCGATTCGACGAAGAGGAGGATCTTTGCACTGAGCGTCAACGGGATCATCGATGAAGAGATTACAAAATTGTTGGCGGTGACTTCATTTTTGAGATCGACTACCCGCGATGGATGGCAAATGTGGTCTTTGGTCGAAAATGAGCGGTAAATGGCGAGTCGCATCGACTATACCGATCTGAATAAAGCTTGTCGAAAGGATTTCTACCATTGCCCCATCGACCAACTCATCGATGCCACTTGGGGTATGCTTTGTTAAGTTTCATGGATGCATTCTCTGGGTATCATCAGTTTCCATGAGTAAAGAGGATATCTGAAGGCGGCGTTCATTACGCATCGTTCGGTATATACCTACAAGAAAATGACCTTGACCTCATCATCGATGCCGGGGCCACATACCAGAGGATGATGAACTACGTCTTCAGATACCAGTTGGGTAAGAATATGGAGGTGTACGTGGATGACATGATTGTTAAAAGCATGCTGGTACGTAAACATCTGGATGATTTAGAAGAATGCTTTGAGACAATTAAATCATCACAACTTGAGACTAAATCCCACTAAGTGCACCTTTGATTACAGAAATGGCAAGTTTACGGGTTATCTTGTCGATCGAAAGAGGAATTGAAGCCAATCTAGAGAAGATTCAAGCGATCCACGAGCATGAAGACTCCTCGATCATTTAAAGATGTTCAACGTCTGACTGGAAGGATTGCAGCTTTAAGGAGGTTCATGTCCAAGTCGGCAGAAAGATGTTTGCCGTTTTTTGATACGTTGAAAGGGCTAAAGAATGCAAAGACATTCCAATGGACTTCGGAGTGTGAGGACGCCTTTCAGAGCATCAAGTCCTACTTATCTTCGGCGCCTTTGTTGGTGAAACCCGCTCCTGCTGAGCCTCTATATTTGTACTTAGCAGCTAGTTCGTTGGCAGTAGGAGCAGTTTTGGTGCGTGAAGTTGGGGGTAAGCAGCACCCGGTTTATTACGTAATCCATGTCCTTTGAGATGCTGAAACAAGGTACCCAAACATTGAAAAGTTTGCTTTTGCTTTAATAACTACTAGTCGAAAGCTTAGGCAATACTTCTAGGGTAGATTGGTAATAATATACACAGATCAGCCTTTGAAGAAGATTATGGGCAAACCTGAGGTATCGGGGAGATTAGCTGCATGGACGATGGAATTGTCCCAATTTTTCATTGAATATCATCCCCGAACCGCCATCAAAGGGAAAGCCTTGGCTGATTTTGTAGTTGAATGCTCGTTTTCTAAAGCTGATGAAGTTATGGCAAAAGCTGAAGGTTCTGACAGAGTAGTTCTGATTCTTGACGACGAGCGAGTTCGTGGGCGTTGTGTGCGAGATGGGTCTTCTACTACGGATGTCGATGGAGCGAGGATTATTACGACGAGTCCGGAGGGATTCAAGGTGCAGCAGGCCATCCGATTTCAGTTAAAAGCGATGAACAATGAAGCTGAGTATGAGGCGGTACTCGCAGGGTTACGACTAGCGAAGAGTCTTGAAGTGAAGAGAATAGTCATCTTCAGTGAGTCTCAGTTAGTCGTTAAGCAATTCTTTGGGGAGTACGAAACTCGAGGCCCAAGAATGATCAAGTATTTGGCAAAATTGAAAGAACGACTTGATGTTTCCAATCCTACGAGTTTGAGGGGTCGGCGTAATAACAATTCCATTGCTGATGCACTCTCCAAATTAGCCACTACGGATGTTAACGTCTTTGATGGGTCGGTTTACTTAGAAATTTTGAAACATCCTAGTGTTCATCATGAATCGGTAATGTACGATAACCGAACCAATTGTTGGTTGACTCCATATCTGGAGTATCTGGAAGATGGCGTCTTACCTTCGGATCGGATGCTAGCCAAGAAAATCAAGTACAAGAGTGCTAATTTTATTTTGATTGATGGGGATCTATTCCGAAGGGCTTTCTCGTCTCCACTACTAAAATGTTTGACTCCATCTGAAGCTGAATATGCTCTCTGAGAAGTACATGAAGGCATCTATGGCGACCATATGGCTGCTAAGTCATTAGCCTATAAAGTACTTCGTCAGGGGTACTACTTGCCTACCATCTTCAAAGAAGCGGTGAGAATACGTCAAGAAGTGCGAGAAATGTCATTCAACGATCCGATCCCACATCGATACCGGAAGAGCTATACTCGATCCTATCTCCTATACCCTTTGTTTATGCAGGGGTTGATATCTTTGGGTCCACTACTGAAAGCAAAAGGTCAAGTCGGTTTTGTTATAGTTGCCATCGACTATATGACCAAATGGGTAGAAGCAAAGCCACTTAGGTTAATAACGAACGGGAATGCTTGAAATTTTGAAAGAATCGGTAGTATTTCGTTTGAATTCCTAAGGTGGTAATATCGGACAATGGACGTCGGTTTGTGGGATCGAAATTTGAAACATTTTGAAAGAACGGGGATCCGACCGACGAAAGACTTGATAGCTCATCCTCGATCAAACGGACAGTTAAAGTGACCAATGAGCATTGCTAAATGGGATCAAGCTTGATTGGACGAAATAGCTAAGGCGGATGGCGGAAAGAGCTGCTTAGCGTGTTATGGGCTTATCGAACTACTCAGAGGACTACTGATGGGGATTCACCTTTTAGGTGGCCTATGGTAATGCGATGCTTTAGTCCCGTTGAAATTGGATCTCAAGTCTTCTTGAGTTAGTCGATTCAAAGAGATCTCTGATGAAGAAGAAGGTTGAAGGCTAATCTTGATTTGCTTGAAGAAGTCGGAGAAAGCGACCTTTATCAAATTGGCGACTATCGTGAAGAGTGGCTAAACATTATAATAAGGGGTAAAGCTTGTGATTGAAGTAGGGGACTTTGTCCTCAGAGAAGTCGAAGCATCTACACCTCAGAATCTGGGAAAGCTGATGCCGAACTGGGAAGGACCGTATGAAGTCACTGAAGTGCCGAAGCCGGGGACTTATCGGTTGAAGGCATTAGACGGGTCAGCAATTAAAAATACTTGGCACGCCGGCAGGCTTAGGAAGTACTTTCAGTAAAAACGATGTCAGTACATCGGAAGTCTGTAAATATTCACGTCATCATCAATAAAAGTTCCTTTTTTCTCAAACAAATCTTGTCTTCGTTGCTGATCAGTTCAGTGGTGTAAGGAGGTTCGGGGGGACTCGCTGACCATTCGATGGTAGCCTTAATGGCAGGTGGACCTTATGGGTTTGTCGACCCTTAATTGGTAGGCAAACACCATCTTTAAAACGTTGTCGAGCCCTGCGTGGTAGGCAATTATCGACATTTAGACCTTGTCGGGCCCCCTTGGTGGTAGGCAAGTGTCATCCTTAAGACGTTATCGTCGGGCCCTGCGTGGTAAGCGATTTGTCGACATTTAGACCTTGTCGGGCCCTTCGTGGTAAGCAAGTGTCATCCTTAAGACGTTGTCGAGCCCTGCGTGGTAGGCAATTGTCGACATTTAGACCTTGTCGGTATACCTTCGTGGTAGGCAAGTGTCATCCTTAAAACGTTATCGAGCCCTGCGTGGTAAGCGATCGTCGACATTTAGACCTTGTCGGGCCCTTAAGTGGTAGGCAAGTGTCATCCTTAAGATGTTGTCAGTCGGGCCCTGCGTGGTAAGCGATCGTCGACATTTAGACCTTGTCGGGCCCTTCGTGGTAGGCAAGTATCATCCTTAAGACGTTGTCGATCCTGCGTGGTAGCAATTGTCGACATTTAGACCTTGTCAGGCCCTTCGTGGTAAGGCAAGCATTGTCCTTCGACCTTGTCAGGCCCTTCGTGGTAGACAACTGTCGTTCTTTAGACTTCGTCAGGCCCTTCCGTGGTAGGCAAAGGTCATCTTTTGTTTTGTTAGGCCTTACAGGGTAAACAAATTCCCGATGAAGCGAATCATCTCACACTTGGTAACTAATAAGTATCCCTTTACTTTATTACCTAAATTTTTTCTAAGTGTTGAGTTCGAATGCCTCATTCCCTAACTTCATCTTATCTGTTATTATATGACATGCTTAGTTGTTAATTAACGATTCGAGTTGAGTCCATGAAAAGATTTGTACATTTTTCCGGTTGAATTAATATTGAAGTATGGGCGAAAAGTAAATGCAAAAAGTCATAAGGAATGAGACCACATTTCATTAATATTTAATTTGACTACAAAATTAGAAAATTTTTACACAAATCCTATAAATTAAAGAAAGTAAAATAACAGAAATTTTCATAAATATTCTTAAATAAAATCCAGGAAAGACAAGAGTATTCACTTCATGCATCATCCTCGCCATCTGAAGAGTCGAGCAAAGTTGGGTCCACGTTAGCTGTAATCAACTTCTCTTTGCCACGACTCCGGCAGAGCTCATAACTTTTAGAATATATCTTCATGATCTCTCCGTTGATCTCATCCGAGTTCCGATACTCTTCACAGATCTGTTTGCGAAGGTCATCGGTTAGAGGAGGCCCAAGGTCCCGAAGAGCCTTGAGTTCTCGGTTTCTTCTTCCGACTTCGGCGCTTTATTCCGGATGATGAGTTTACGCTAGCTCTAGCTTACGGATCATTTTAGTCAAGATCTTAGCATCGACCTTTAGCTCTTTGATCTTCTCCATCCTTATTTCGCTCCTCTGAACCAAGTCGACATTCATCTTGGCGATCTCCTCATATTGTGCTTTAGTTGACTTGAGTTCTTCATTGGATGTCTTCGCATCTCCTTTGGCTTGGGCCAACTCTTTCCAAGACCCTTATTCATGTGAAGAAAAGCTCTCACGTTGAGTCCTTTCCGAGCGCAGGCGGACTTGGGATGGCATTCTCCTTCCTCATTGCCTCTTCTTGGGATTCGACTTGATAGACCTTGGGCCTTGAGCGTCCGAACCACGGCGATTCGCTTCTCGCATGTCCAATATTATTCGATCGATTTTAGATGTATAAGTATGAAGATAAATCTGAAAATAAAGGAGAAACCAATTACCTTCGCCGGTAGCTCATGCCTTCGCTTAAGCAAATCCCGTTCGAGCTGTTCCGAATCGATGGTCATCGGTTTCCGCGACGAAAAAAGCGTCAAAGCAGTTGAAAGGAAAGTTGGCATTAAATCGAGGCCACATGGTTGGAGAGGCCATAGCGTCATCTTTGAAATTCAAAGGTTGGTTGTCTTGGAGGAGAAGGCATGGATTGATTGTGAATTAGCGAGGATCCACATGTATATTTTTAAGAGGAGATCGAATAGGATTAGGTTCATGGATTGGTGAGGGAGCCGAGGATGAACTGGATGGCTATCGATGGATGTTTCCTTTTTCGAGATAAGATGGGATACGGATCCAGGCCGATTCATCATCGAGCACTTGAATTTCGATTGGGACTATTGGGGAATGTCGGTAGAAGAAGATGGAACTTCGGAGCTCATCGGCGATCGAAAGGGTAATCTTTGTCCTTATCTTCTTAGCTTACGGAGAACCTTCGCCCGATCGTGGAGAGGTATATCAAGCGAGCTTCTCTTAATCGGGACGATTCGGAAGGTGCGAGCTAGGGTTGGATGAGGGGGTTGCTTGTGGAATTGCTTGAGAATTGTTTAGGATCACTTTCAAGATTTGTTTAAATTTGGGTGGATTTGGATTTCTTGGCGGCTCTCTTCCTTGGCGAGGTCTGAGAGATTCTTGAGAACGATGGGTTCATCGGTTTGGGGTTCGTCGTTACGAAGAGAGACATTGGGTGGATCGGTGGCGGGAGGATTACCTCGGGAAGATTCTTGATCGGAGGCTCTTCACTTGCATCCGTAATCTTCCACCAAAAAAGTCTTCCAATTCTTTTACTTAGAAGAAGTTGGTTTGATCGAGACAACTGCAAATAACCATGTATCGAACCCATATCACTTAAATATCTCAAAAAGCGTATTTACAAAGTTGTTGAAACTTACATTTATGGTCATATAGCGAGGACTTGCTTAGTCGAAAGTCAAAACTCCATTCCTTGGAGGAATCTTCTTCAAAAATCTGCCATTTCCTTCACACGCTCTTGGGGATATCTCCAAAGTCGTGAGATCCGATCGAGATAGTCAATCTGGAAGAGAAGAGATTTCGGGTCCTGTAACAAAAAACCATTTTTTGTGCCAACCCTTGTTGCTTGAAGGGGTATCCATTAGGGGTCTCTTCTCAAATCTGGTGTTGGGTTGTGGAGACTGTTTGCTCAACATTTTGAAACCTCGTTCTCGGGACCTACCGTGAGAGAGAGGGGTGAAGAAGATGTCGACAGGAGAGGAATCCTAATTAAGTGGCGAAAAGCAATGAATGCGAGAATGTGGATGTAGGAATTAGGCACCAATTGGCGAAACCCACTCCTATGAATCCTAGGAGGGTAGCAGCGAAGGCATGTGAGGGGTGAGGCGAATCCCTTTTCAAGAAAAAGTAAGCGGCATAGCGACCCAACCATCCGGTTCGATGGTACATGCGTTCTTTAGGGCGGGGCCCTTATAAGCGTACATATCCAGGAATCGATAGCGAGTCCAGAGGATACGTATCTCAAATTCCGTAACAGTGGAGGGGGTATTGGCTTGAGAAGCTGTTCCCCATCCTTGAAGAAGTCGGAAGGAGGCAAAGAAGGGATCGGTGGGATTCTTCCCCATGGTTGCTGTGGATTGGGGATTGGAACTCGAACCCTCTTGGTTAGGGTTTGGATTGGGGGAAATGATTCAAACGGGAGTCACGCGAAGGGGAGAATTTTGGTTAGAGTTCACAGTCACCATTGTTGAGATTTAAGTAAAACGAGAGAAGGAAGTTACGGGAAGGAGAAGAAAGCTCGAAGGTTCAAAGTTCAAATTGGCGGTAAAACCGTCAAAATTGGTAAAGTTTATCTTTTATCTTGTGATTTACCACGAGTTCTGAAAGCGGCACATTAAATGTTAGTAATGATGAGAATTGAATGGGAAGCGTCCCTGGATCAATTCTTAGACATTTTATCGATTGGGCTTCTCGGTTGGATTTTCGGTTTTAGGCCGTCTTTGTTCAATTTCAATCCTTTATTGGTGGGCCTTTTACTCGGACATTCGACCGTTCCTGTCTCATCTTATGGACCAAATTGGGTATGTCTCAATTACTTCCTGTTATGGGCCTTTAGTAAATTCTAATATCATGGACCACTTATAGTTTTCTATTAAACATTCTATTCAACAAAAAACTAGGGGGCAATGTTGGGTCATGATATTTCCCCTCTTTGGGCCGAGTAAGTTGGGCTTACTTATTAAATTAATCCATTGGGCCTTCATTATTGAACCTTGAAAGTCATTGGGTTTAGTCACCATATTACTTCTATTTAACCTATAAGGCCAAGATTGGGTTCATTGGACTAACCCATTGGATCATTTAATATCTATTACTTTGACTTGTAATGATGAAAAAGCATGACAGTTGACAAAGACATCTGTCATGCATTAATGTGGATGGGATTATAGCCGGCCGGTGGCATAAACAGTGACCAAAGGTAGTGAGTAGACTACAGGCAGACGGCAGGACCCATCAGATCACGGGGGCTGTGTCAGAGGTAGTGGGTGGCACGGTAAACCGAGTAAAGAGAGTATAGCCTATCAACTAAGTCTTCATAAACAGGTACATTCTCATACATGTTCATATTCATATTCACACATACACACCACTTAGGATTATTATCTCTCTCAATACACTAGACATTACATCCTCCATTGTTAACCTTGTGAACACGTATACTGACTCTCACGCCTGAGCTATCCCCCGGTGGTCCAGCCATCAAGCTTGTGGTGTTTATCGTGTTTACTGTGCAGGATTAAGGCGTCTTACGTGATTGGGACGTTGGAGAAGATCTTGGCATTAACAATCTTTAAACAATTTTGATTACTAAGGCATATTTGTAATATTATAGTATGATGTGAATCTTTACTTGTTTGAATCTGATGTAACCATTTAGCACTCTAAAGTAACCATTACGAAATGGTCGCATACTTGTCTTCTAGTGAGAATTTTGTGTTTTAATGAAAGACATTTAGTAAATAGTTAGTAAGGACTAGGATTGCGCAAAGCTTAAGTTTGGGGGAAAACATGCGGTGTGTATGCTTAAAAAGAAAAAAAAATAAAGAACAAAAAAAAGAACAAAAAAGAAAAATATATGATGTTGAATAAACACTTTGGCTAGTTTAGTTCTGTAGCCTTTGATTCTTGAGTAAGTACGCCCTAGGGGATGTCTTTACAACTAGCACCCTAAAGCCATCTAGTTTGGGAGTCGTTGGTCGAAAGCTCATTAATGGGTATCACTGAAAAGCCTAAGAGGACTAGACATTGCAAAGTCAAGTGTAAAAGCGGGAAAGTGAGAATATCGCCATCGTGAGTAAATAAAAGCATAATAAACCCATTATTAAGTCTTAGCTTAGTTGATGCATAGTCTTAGTTGGAGCTTAATGTGTTTGCTGCACTTTCTTGAGTTAAAGCTGTATTTTTCCCTTTAAAAAGCATATTATGTGAAGTATTTGTTCTGTAACAAGTTTAATGATTGCTAAGCACACAAACACACACACACACACACATTACATCAGTGACGATAGGTTTTGATTTACAGCGTGACATACATTATTGCCTTGTTTTTGGTTGGATATTTTGTTTGAAGTTTTTAATATTTTTCTGAGGCAACTATCTTGAATTTCCATCTGACTAGTATTTGGATTCGTAAGAATTTTAGCTTAGATTGCATTCTGTTTACTTAGTGCATTATATTTTGTTTTGTTGCTTGAGGACAAGCAACAGTTTAAGTTTGGGGGTATTTGATAAGTAGTTTTATACCTACCTATCTAAATATCAACTAACTTCAATTGTTGCTTAAACTCATACGTTGTAGTAGCTTTTAATGCATTTTTTGATTTCTTTTGAAGATTGCATGTTTAGGAACTTTCTTGGTGACATTTGAAGCTTAGAGGAATGTGTGGACGTTAAAAGGAACAAGTATTGAAGTTATGGAAGGAGGAGTCATGCTGCAATAGCAGAAAGCAAAAAGCACAATCTGGTGTACGCCCAAATTGGCCTTAGGTGCGGCGTAACTGAGCCAGATCCTATCTCAGAAATCTTGCAGTTGTGTCGGTCTCTGTATTGCAGCAGTTGACTTTTCATTTAATTTAACCAGTCGAATTTGTTCTTGGGCAAGGAGGTCCTCATGAATTAGTATATATATACGCATATTTACAGTTTGTAAGGGGGGAGCTAGTACTAAGACTCAATAAATCCATTTGGGATAGATTTATGTTAGTTCATCTTTAATTTCTTTCTTAGATTGGGATAGATTAGAACCCTAGACTAAACTAGAATTGAAGATTGAATCTCTTAAATATCATTGGGGAATCAGACTGGATACATGAGAATTCAGATTTTCTTAACTCAACCCTAAATTTTCTTCTTATCTTTTTTTTTTTTTGCTAAAATTCTCTTCTTATCTATTTGTATCTTTTAATGCTTAATCAATTGTGGATCATGGATTCTATTTCAATCATGAATTAAACTCTATTTTGAGATTACTATGTATCTTTTTGTGTAGTTTACTTTAATATTCTTCCTTGTTAGTTAGTATTAGCTATTTTTGGATTGTCTGTTATGGTTTGCCCTTAATTGCTTAATTTCCTAGCTAACATTTACTATGATAATCCATATGAAATTGGGAAATGGATTATGGGTTTAGATCTAATCATAATAGCATGTGTTTATATGTTTTACATGGCGTTGGAATTCATGATTCGTACCTAAGATAGAGATATACTGAAGCACCACATTTAGTCTGATAAGAACTTGCACTTAAACCCTCTTTAATTATAATTCGTATAGAGATATAGTGGGTTAGTTAATTAGGGTGTTCAACTTAATTCTATCATATGTGGATTTTATTTGATATGGGTATGGTTCATTGAGAGATGATCATACTTTACCTTCGTGTTCTTGATTAACAATCTAGATTAATTAATTTGACTTAACAGGAAGTGTATTGATTTAAATGAAACAATAGGTGAAATTGTAATCTCAAGTCTTCAATATCTAGTTTCATTCTAGGGATTGTTATTATTATTTTAATTAATTATTTTAATTCAAAATTCTGAATCATTTGTTTAAATAAGTTTAATTTGGTTACGGGTTAGTGCTTTGTAATTTTTATTAATAATTTCTCGTGGGAACGATACTCTACTTTCACTTTATTACTTGTTGACCACGTATATTTGTGTGATGTGCGTAACTAGATTTTAAACCAACAAGTTTTGGCACCGCTCTCGGGGAATTTGTTTAATAATTTTTTTCAATATTAGCTTCAATCAATGTAGTCTTAATTTTTTTTTAATTTTCTTCTTATATTTCTATCTTTTTAGGTAATATGGCTGGATTCAATTATCAATGGCCATTTTCGAGCATGACTCAACCAAGGGGCACAGGAGCACCCCAAGGAGACGTACTAGGACGAATGAAACCGATGTCCAACAATTCCTGCAGTTGGGTCTTTAACTCCTGAAGTTCAATAGGAGCCATTTGATATGGGGCTTTAGAAATGGGTTTTGTACCGGAGTCAAGGTCGATACAAAATTCAATTTCATGCTTTGGGGGTAGGCCAGGAAGTTCTTCAGGGAATACATCAAGAAATTTATTAACAATAGAAATATCATTCAAGACTGACGTATTTTTGTTTAAATCCGTGATATGAGCTAAGAAAGCTTGACATGCGTTTTTCAATAAACGAATAGCTTTATGGCTTGAGATGATAGTGATTGACTTTAATGGATTGGTTGCTTGAATTCACATAATAGGTTGGTTAGGAATATGAAAGCTAACAACCTTACGAAAATAATAAATTTTTTGTTGACTAATGATTGTACCGTCGTACGGATAATCCCCGACAAAAAGAATATTCCTCGACCAATCGAATATTATATAACAACTTGCACAATTTGAAAATTTTATAAATACTACCCACAACTATAACATTATCTCAAATCCACACCTTAATATTCAAAAAAAATACTTCGAGAAAATTAAATCTTTATTCGTAAATTTTGGGGTTTTACAATCTCCCCTCCTTATGAAATTTCACCCTCGAAATTTACGTACGTACCTGGTATGCTAAAGAGGTGAGGATACCTTGACTTCATTTAAGATTCTAACTCTTGAGGTATAAACTTTGAGTATCGAATACGATCCTTCTTATCCAAGATTGTAACATGTATCTCCTCATACATTAAATCTTCTACTTTCTCATCTAGTTCTAATTCAATAATGTGGTTCGGGTCATCCACATATTTACGTAACATCGATACGTGAAAACCATTATGAACACGCGATATACTTGGCGGTAAAACAAGTCTATAGGCCACAGTTCCTACTTGATTAAGGATTTCAAATGGGCCAATAAAATCGAGGGTTGAGATAACGACTTCTTGAACCTTCTTCTTAACATTCATCAAATTCGGGTGTGTAGCTTGAGCGGCTCTAACTTTATCGATTAAAGTCGATTCTAATCGTATATTCGTTATCTTCACGTGGGTCCCTAGAGTCTTTAACTCCATCTTCATCATTGGTAAGTTATACGAAATGGGTTTTTATGTTAACAACTTCGCACTCGTAAACGCATAAAATCTTCTACTCAACGCGTCAGCTACCACGTTCTCTCTTCCATAATGATATTGAATTGTATAATCGTAATCTTCAACAGCTCGAGCCAACGTCTTTGGTGCATTATACGTTCGTTTTGGTTAAAGAAATATTTAAGGGTTGAAGAAATAGTTTTTGTACTAGGGTCAATACAAAATTCGATTTCACGCTCTAGGGGTAGGCTAGGAAGTTCTTCAAGAATACGTTAGGAAATTTATTAACGATAGAAATATCATTCAAAACTGTGACCCTCGTCCAAGACTTGGATAGCACGTCACATTGATACCTATCAACTTGCCACCGTCATTCACAGCGTCCCCTATAGAAAGTTCGGCTTCGGTGCATTCCACACAAGGAAGTTACCAGCAAAAGGCTCGGGGCTCTTTACCTATGGCTTGATATAACATTGATTAACTTTAGTGGTTTGGTTGCTTGAATTCACATAACAAGTTAGTTAGGAATATAAAAGCTAACAACCTTACGAAAATCATGATGAGTAGTTAACCAATCGATTCCTAAAATCACATCAAAGGCAAGTATTTTCAAAGAGATAAGATCGATAGGTAACGTGAAAGTGTCGATTTGAATCAACAAGATTTATAAACATTGGAGGTAACGAAGGTTTATCTTAACGGAGTTTCAACAGAAAAGTCAAAGTTTAATCTCTCCGGAGTCAAATTTAAATGTTGAGCACAAGAAGGAGAGATAAAAGAATAGGTAGAACCGGTGATAACTTACCCGTGATAACTTCGTAAGCGTTTATGATTAACTTACCCGTGATAACTTCATTCGGGTTCCTCGACAAACGCTCTCACTTAAACTACCGTCTTTGACTTGTCTGAGACATCCTTTGGCGTCATTATCCCAGCTGGACTTGACTTCACTACAAGACAAAATCGAGCTAGGTGACCTTCTCTTCTGCAATTGAAACACACTTTGGATTGCTGCGTACACTTTGGACGGATGTGTCCCTCCTATTCGCATTTAAAACATACGACCGGTGGTCATTCTCCTTCCTTAACAACAGGTGTTGGTGCTGACGTCTTTCCATCATCATTAAATCTTCTCTTCTTGAAATTTCCACTCCTATTATCTTGGTCATGATTACCACCGAAGTGGTTACCATTCTTGGCATGATAATTTCCCCCACGATGGTTATCATTGTTCCGATAGCCATTGCCACTGGTACGATTATTATCGTGTTGCTTGTCGTTGCCTTTTGGTTGTGCTGACTCATTATCGCGCTCCAATAACTGAGCCCTATTCACAACATCTGAATATAAACAAAGTTTGTGAGAAATAAGGTATTGATGTATTTCGGGTTTAAAACATCACAGAAACATTCGCGTCATTCTCTCCTCATTATCGATCAAATGGGATGCAAATCGAAATAACTCCGCAAACTTAGCTTCATACTGCGACACGGTCATATTGTTTTGCTCCAGCTTAATTAATTCTACCTCCTTCATGTGACGAATACTTTCAGGAAAGTACTTGTCTTTGAACAATTCTGGAAACTTCTCCTAAAACATCTTGAGTGCGTCAGGCTGGGTATGTTTTACAAATTCCCACCAATGATCTCCTTCTTCACGCAACATAAAGGTGGCAAAGGGAACCTTTTGATCCTTGGAGCATCCCAAGACATCAAATATCTTGGTGATCTGCTTTAACCACGTCTCTGCCTTAAGTGGTTCTGGCTTTCCCAAAAACTCCGGTGGTTCCAGCTCCTTGAACTGCTTAGCAGTGACCGACCATGGGTTGGCATTATTTCCACCTATATTTTGAACAGGAGCTCTCTTACCTGATGTTGCATGAATTGCATAAAGCCTCTGAACATCCCGTCGTTCATCATCTGATCGGTGTTGTTATTTACCTGAGGATTATTATCTTCATGTTGCATATTATCTTGGGTATTGATCGTTGGTGACTCAACGGTCTCATGTGCTTCATTGTTGATCTCAACATTTTTAGATGCCATTTTCAAACATTATCACAAAACAAAGGTTAATTAACATATCACATATTATCCCGTACTCTGACCGACCAATTAAATACCAAATAAACTTAGCTAGGTCATACTAGCGAAGGAATTCCTCGTCTCTCCCCTCCTAGTTCTTATCTCACATCTCAGCCAGGGATCATATCCCTAAGCTTTGATACCAACTGTGATGCCCCCAAAATAGGTATACATCACCCATCTTGAGTCGCAAAAAACATGGTACAAAAATACAAATACAACTGTCGTGTAAAATACGACAAAATATAAATTGAGAGTTTTAATAAGAATATTGTCATCTAGACAATAGACACACTCAATGGAGTCCTCATTACATTTATTGTCACACTATTTAACAGAATAGTGAGGACTACTAATGTTATCATCTGGATCATCACTCCGTTCCCCGACTCGCCCCAGCTATATTCTCATTTATTAAAGAGAACAGGGAAACAAAGGGTGAGCTCAACTAGCCCAGTAAGAAATATTATGACTAAGATAATGTTGAATAAATTATCATTAGTCTTCAACAATGTTAAACTGATAAAGTATAACAAACATCAAGTTTAACTACAGTGGAACAAGCAATCCATTAAAAGAGTCAAGTAGAGAATAAAATCTACTATCTTTTATGATTTAAAAAGGTTTTTCATTACTTTTATCGATGAGACTAGCTTAATAAATAATCCATATCATCCCTGCACTATGACCAAGGATATTCATTAGTATAACGACCACAAATTATCCATGCACTACGGGCCAAGGATATTCGTGTTTCATCAATGGTCATGATCATGCCAACAATTGTCCATCGATGCACTACGGGCCAATGAGGACTTTTACCACATCTTTTGTAACATTACAGTCATGATTATACCGAATAATCCCAGGTCATAATCATACCAAGTCCATCTATGCACAACAGGCCACAGATGACTTTCAACATAATATAAGCATGAGGATGATGACAATGATATAAGAATCCAATAAAATAAGTTCCAGAATTAATTTATCTAGAATTCAATAACGTCCAAATTATCAACATGATACTGCTTTGTAGAGTAAAATTCAAGAATGCTCATAAGAATATTTCCATGAAAAGATACTGGATGAAGCGCAAATATCAAAGATATTCCACTAATCTCATGGAGTATAGAAGTTAAAGCTTTAATCAACTTAGTATAACAGAATATATGAAACTACAAATGGATTTTCGCCCGCCATGCGGTAATCCACGTAGACATATCATTTCCATAATTTAATAAGAAATGAATACGAAGGGTCATTCACCATGAATGTGGTAATCCACATAGACAGGTTATTCCAACAAAATAATAAAGAGTGGAATAACTGAAGAATTCACCATGCATGCGATAGACAGCACAGACAGGTTATTCCAACAGAATAATTAATAATGGAACCAGGTCATGCGTAAACGCACAGATAGGATATTTCAACAGAATAATAAAGAATGAAATAACAAAAGACTTCACCAGGCATGCGATAGATCGCACAAATAGGTTATTCCACAAGAATAATAAATAATGGAACTAGTTCATGCGTAATATGCACAGACAAGATATTCCAACATAATAATAAAGAATGGAATAACAGAAAAATTTCACCATGTATGCGGTACTTCGCATATACAGGTTATTCCAACATAATAATATAGAATGGAATAACAGAAGAATTTCATCAAGTATAGGGTAGCCCGCGTATACAGGTTATTCCAACAAAATAATAAAGAAAGGAATAACAGAAGTTCTCTTCATGAATATGAAAGAAGTAATACCCCTTACCTTAGAAGAAACTGGATATAAGAGTAGTGAAGTAGCAGAATACTTTTCTTCTTTCTCTCTATAGTTTCTCTCTCTAGAGTTTCAGTGAATTTATAAGAAATGATGAAGGAATGAGTTTTTATTTATAGGAGAATAGACTGAATAGTAACTAATTCATGAACGGTCCAGATTGATTTACTTTTAAACGGACGGTAAATATTGATTTACTATGCAGTATTAATAAAATATTCTAATAAAACAAAATCTTTTAAATAAAATATAATATATTCTATTTATAGTCTAATAAAACAAATAACTTTATAAAAGTATTTTGTTTTATATAAAAGATTTTACTATGCAAAATACTATGCAGGAACTTATGCAAAACACTATATATATAATAAAATATAATATATTCTAATTGTTGTCTAATAAAACAAATAACTTTATAAAAGTATTATGTTTTATATAAAAAAGATTTTATATGCAAAATACTATGCATAATAGAATATAATATATTCTATTTATAGTCTAATAAAATAAATAACTTTAAAAAAGTATTACTTTTTTATATAAAAGCTTTTCTATTTTATTACATTAATAATACTAATAAAATAAAATTTATATATATATATATATATATATATATATATAAACTTTAAATGACTTCATAAAAAGACACCTCGATATATTTAACAACATTTATCATTATTATTATAATTCACAATATTAATCGACTGTGTCATTCCCGGAAAAGGGGGCTTTCCAATAAGGATTTCTCCCTATTGACGCGCAATTAGGTGACCAAAATTCTCCTTGGCAGAACTTCTAGACATCATTAATATTACAAATAATAATATTAATAACTTCATCGTCTCAATTATTGATTTAATAATATACAAAATATCGACAATAATTGAATCAAATAACATGAGATACTATGCAACAATTACTGTAGCAATAATTGAACAAAACTGAGTGACTTCTCACGCAAGCATCAATAATCAATACCGTGTACTACTATGCAACCACGCGTATTACTATACTTTTACTACTGAGTAGTTCAATAGTTTTAACGGTAAAACTTTCGTCGTTATTTTCATAAAATATTTTTGTCGTTTTCTTAATCCGACAATAATTTCGTTGTGGGGTCCACCAATGATTGTACCGTCGTACGAATATTCCCCGACTAAAAGAATATTCCCCGACCAATCGAATATTATATAACAACTTGCAAACTTTGCAAAATTTATAAAGACTACCCACAACTATAACATTATCTCAAAACCACACCATAATATTCAAAAAAAATATTTTGAGAAAATTAAATCTTTATTCGTAAAATTTGGGGTCTTACACTTATGCCCATATAAAGATTCATAGGGTGGCATACCTATGCTAGCATGATAACTATTGTTATAGGCAAATTCGACTACGGGTAACCGATCTTCCCAACTTCCTTTGAAGTCTATAATACAAGTTCTCAGCATATCCTCTAATGTTTGTATGGTTCTCTTACTCTATCCATTAGTCTGAGGATGATAAGATGTACTCAATCATAGTTGTGTTCCTAAGTGTTTCTGAAGGCTTTTCCAAAAATTAGAAGTAAATCTTGGATCTCGATCTTATACTATGGAAATAGGTACTCCATGCCTAGAGATAATTTCATTGATGTACAGTTTAGCAAGGTGATCTAGGTTATGAGTAATCTTAATATGTAAAAAGTGAGCTGGTTTTGTTAAACGGTCAACTATTACCCAAATGGCATTATGGCCCTTTTGTGTAGCTGGAAGACCAACAACAAAATCCATAGTTATATGTTCCCACTTCCACCTTGGAATTGGTAAGGGTTGAAGTAAACCACTCGGCTTTTGATGCTCAGCCTTAACCCTTTGACACGTGAGACATTTACTTACCCATTCAACTATTTCTCTTTTCATGTTCAACCACCAAAAGTGTCGACTTAAATCCTTATACATTTTTGTACTGCCAGGATGTATGGCAAATTTAGAATTATGAGCTTCGTTTAAAATTTCATCTTTTAAAGCTTGGTCTAACGGAACACAGATTCTATTTTCATATCTTATTATTCCATCCGAATCTATTCTAAATTTATTATACTTATCATGTGTTGAATTAGATTTAAACTTCTGACATTCTTCATCCTTCTCCGATATCTCTTTAACTTTATTAAGCAGAGATGAAACTCCTTCTAAAATATACAATTTTTGGGTAGAGATAATTGGACATTCCACCTTAATTTCTAAATTTTCAAAGTCTTTTATTAACCTATCATTGGTGATTAATACATTCAATTTTTCCTGATTCTTTCTACTTAACGCATTAGCTGCAACATTGACTTTACCGGGATGATATAAGATTTCACAGTCAAAATCCTTTATCAGTTCTAACCATCGTCTCTGTCTTAAATTTAATTCCTTTTGTGTAAAAATATATTTTAGACTTTTATTATCTGTATATATCTCGCACTTCTCCCCGTACAAATAATGTCTCCAAATTTTTAGAGAAAAAACTACTGCGGCTAGCTTTAGGTCATGAGTAGGATACCTCTTCTCATAATCTTTGAGTTATCGTGATGCATAAGCTATCACTTTCCCATATTGCCTCAACACACACCCTAAACCTCTATGTGATGCATCACTATATACTACAAGGCCTCCCGTATCATCTGGTAAGGATAACACTGGAGCCATGCTCAGTCGCTTCTTCAATTCTTGGAAGCTTTCCTCACATTTATCCGTCCAGACGTATTTCACCGTCTTTTGAGTTAAATTGGTTAATGGGGTTGCTATTTTTGAAAAATCTTTTATAAACCTTCGATAATAACCCGCTAAACCGAGAAAACTTCGTACTTCTGTTGGAGTTATTGGTTGTTCCCAATTCACAACCATTTCAATCTTAGCTGGATCTACAGATATTCCATTCTTATTAATTACGTGACCTAAAAATTGAACTCTCTTCAACCAGAATTCACACTTTGAAAACTTTACATAAAGTTATTCCTTTCGTAATATCTCCAAGATGACTCTCAAGTGTTCAGTATGCTCATCCCGTGTTTTTGAGTATACCAGAATATTGTTGATAAATACTACAACAAATTTGTCCAAGCATGATTTAAACACTCGATTCATTAAATCCATAAATGTTGCTAGTGCCGTTGTTAATTCAAAAGTTATTACAAGAAACTCATAATGTCCATAGCGTGTCCTAAATGCTGTTTTCGGCACATCCTCCTTTCTTACCTTTAATTAATGATAACTTGTTCTAAGGTCAATTTTTGAAAAATATTCGGCTCCTTTTAATTGGTCAAACAAATCATCAATCCTTGGTAAAGGATATTTATTTTTAATAGTTAACTTATTTAGGTCCCTATAGTTTATACATAGTCTCATAGTTCCATCCTTCTTTACAAACAAAACTGGTTCTCCCCAGGGTGAAACACTAGGTTGTATATAGTTTTTATCTAAGAGTTCATGTAATTGTATAAGTAACTCTTTTAGTTTTATAGGTGCCATTCTGTACGATGCCTTAGAAACTGATGTCGTTCCTGGTGCAAGATCAATGACGAACTCAATTTCCCTATCTGGAGGCAAACCTGGTAAGTCATCCGGAAATACATCGGGAAAATCCTTAACTATAGGTATTTTATCTAGTTTTACTCCTTCCTGTCGAGTATCAACTATATAGACCAAATATCCTAAACAATCCTTTCTAAGTAATTTTTCTGCCTGAACTATAGTCAAACATCGAGATTGCTTAGGTGAACAACTACCGTTGAACACTACCTTTGACTTCAAAGCAGTCAAAAGGTTTATACGTGTTTGATGACAATCAATCATCGCGTTATGATTAACTAACCAATCCATTCCTAGAATTAAATCAAATTCTCCCAACCGAATTGGTATCAAATCTACCTTAAAATTATGTCCTTTTATTACCACACTACAGTTTCTGTATATATGGTCTTAACCAGAAGTCTTTCATTATTAACAATTTCTACGCAAAATGGTTTGTCTAAATTTTTACAAGGCATATTCAAGTTTGTAGAAAAATTTCTAGACACAAACGAACATGTAGCACCAGAATCGAATAACACATATGCATTTAAAGTGTTGATAGGGATGATACCTGTCACCACATCTTGTGAAGCAACAACATCCCTCACCAACATATTAAATGTTCTCGTGGTAGGTCGATTATGAACCCCAACTGCAACTACTGTTGATTGATTATTCTCTGGTATTCTAACCCCTTTTCCTCCTTAATTCATAGGTTTGGGACAGTTCTTTGAAAAATGATCCAATGAACCACAATTAAAACATTTATTTTTCCTTGGAAGAGGACACTGTGGATAAAAATGTCCCGATTGTCCACAATTAAAACATTTGTTATGAAGGCATTATCCTCTATCTTTCTTACCACGATTAGGATAAGGTTTAATAATATTATTACTAAAGTTGTTATTAGTATTTCCTATCTTTTTCCCTGGGTTGTTAGATAAATAATTATCCCATTTACGTTTGTTATTAAATCCACCTGAACTGGGTTCTGTCCTAATTTTCCTTTTTCATTCTGACTTCTCTTGTCCTGATGAAACTTAGCAAGACTTTCATTCTCACTTTCGGCTATAGTGGCCTTCTCTAGCATTTTAGAGAAAGTTTTTATTTGAAGTACTGACAATTTACTCCAAATCTAAGGTTTTAAACCTTCCTGAAACCTATGAGTCTCTCTAAGTTCAGTGGTTACTTGATGAAGAGCAAAACTGGACAGTTCATTAAACTTAGCTGTATATTTGGTTACAGTAAGATCTCCTTGTTTCAAGTCCAGAAATTTAATTTCCATTCGGTCTTTCAGGGATTGGGAAAAATAGTTTTCAAAGAACAACTCTTTAAATTTATCCCAAGGAATAATTTTAGTTTCTACCCGACCTTTGGTTGATTCCCACCAATAATTAGCCTCACCCTTCAAGAAAAAGGTTGCAAAAGTAGTCTTTTGGTTATTATTAACATTGGTTACTAGGAAAAATTTCTCTATCTCAGAAATCCAAATTTTTGTATATACAAGTTCTGATGTACCTTTAAACTTAGGTGGTCCAACTAATTTAAAGTCTTTAAAAGTTGTGTTTTGGTTCACAGGTCTATTTACAACTTCTAGCATAAGGTCTACTAACTGTTGGGTAGAATTATCATCATTCATTTCTCTTTGGGGTCTTCTGGTTGGTGGCATGATTCTATATAAACCATTAAAATTCACATAAGAATATGAGTAACACAACATATTGTTTATTTTATATATCACAATGGTATTACACAACAACTTTATAATTGAACATACTAATATTTTACAAAGTACTAATTACATTACAAACTTTGAATGCTTCTTTATTGTACTAATATAGAGCATTCAACCACTTATGCTACTCTCTAGAATTCATTGATATCATCAAAGGAATCCTGAATCATGTGACAAACCAAAGATCGATCGATGAGATAAGCCGTCTTCTTCTCCTCTACCGGATATCGAACTACACGGCGCTGCAAATCGTTAGAAGTATCTCAAACACCGAGAGATGTTTCAGGAAGCCTTGACTGAATTTCCTTTCTGCCCCTCTGTGCATGGAGCAGTTGTACTTTTAGTCGTTGACTATGTCCCCTCTCATGCTGTAGCATTCCGTCAGCTATATCAGCCCTAAACCTCATCTTATTACTGTAACGACCCCAAAATAGGTCCATTCCATCCAACCCATTCTGAGTCGCCAAATATATGGTACGAAAAACAACTAAAACTTTATTACAACAATTATCATGCAAAATACAAGAACACATATGCTGTGAGTTTGGATACACATATATACCAACTATAGCACGTCACAATGACACCTTACATAAAGGTATAGTCAAAAACTGTTTTAGAAATTAGAATCTTTGGGAAGTGCTCAAGAAAACCTTCATACATGGGAGGCCATGCTTTTAGATTATGGTAGATATCATATGGCCACAGAATTATCCTTGGTTGACCCAATAGACCCCAAAGAAAAAAACGAGAAGATTACTATCATATTCTTCCCAATGGTGAGTCTTCTCTTGACATATCATTATCTCCACTGTCTCTAATTGGGTATTATACTCCAAACAAACACCAAGATTATATAGGTAGTGCTTGTAAATATACTCAGCAAGTGGATGAGCACAACCATGTCTTATGATAACACGAGTTTGTATGTCATTAGACATCTTGTATGATAGTAACAAAACACCCTTCCAAAGTTGGGTTCGCCTCACCTCTTTAGGGAGAACCTCAACAACTATAGACCACCGTTATATTCCCTTGTTATCCCCGCTCAACCCAGGTACACTTTTATTACCTGAAAGGAATTGTGAAACAAAAGGGTGAGGACAACTAGCTCAGTAAAGAATATTATGACTAAAGATAAATAAATTATCAATAGTCTTCATCAGTAATAAATCAGAGATTTAGAACATATGGTAGATGATAAAACTTTTCAACCATAGTTGCGTGATGGAATGAGCAATCCATTAGAAGAGTCAAATAGACCATAAAATCTATTATCTTCTCCATGTTAAAAGTCCACCAACAATGTTTTATCCTCAGAACATCAATCAACAATTCCTCATCCACAATCACATGCATAACTTATAATCATAATTGTAGTTCTAAATCCTCTTTCTTATCTAGGACGAAGATAATTTCATCACTTGCCTTTACGAAACATCAAAGATCATGGTTATACCAAATCACGCCTCGATCATAATCATACTAATAAATTCATCTTTGTACCACGGCCAAAGATATTCATCAACAGTTCATCTTTGCACTACATGCCAAAGATATTCAACAACAAGTCATCTTTGCACTACAAGCCAAAGATATTCAACAACAGGTCATCTTTGCACTACGGGCCAAAGATATTCATCAATAATTCATCTTTGCACTACAAAGCAAAGATATTCATATATTAAAGAAACACATAATCATTTCGTGGTTATATAACAATAATTATAACCATGTTGATCAATTCACCTTTAAAGCTTAAGCTAAAAATATTCAATTGTAAATTCAATGGTCATGATCATACCAATCGACAATTTAACTTTTGCACTCATGGCCAAAGAGAACCTATAGTCACGATCATACCAATAATCTACCCATCTTTACACTCAAGTCAAAGAGAAATATCATCATTAGGGTTATAAGAATGTTATATAAAAACAATATAATCAAAACATGGTTTTAATTTCAAGAGTAAGATTCATAAATCAACGATAATTTGGTCGAGAAGAAACCAATTTGTCGTGAATAGTACCCGTATTCATACATATAGTACCGTATACACGTGCGTAGTAACCTCGATAACGAAAAGATAAAGTTTCATAATAAAATTCATATCCATATTTATAACACCTTAATCCAAATGTTATAAATCACTTAGAAATCTCATAATCTAATATTATTAATATTATAATAATATTTTAATCATTTCTTAAACTTCTAAATAATTTAATCCAATTATTTACACTTTAATAATTAATGCATTTAATCATCTAAAATGCCAAATTCATAAGATTTCATCATCATTAACCAAAACCCTCATAAAAATCAGCATATACCTCATATAATATTCTCAAGCCAATAAATCATATTTTTCAATTTTCTTACTTCACATAACATATTTAATTCATTTACTCATAACTAGAACATTTTTATGAAAATACCAACTCGGTTCAAAAATATTTATTTTCCGGGGATTTAGAAGAATATAGTCCCATATTGAATATATATTTTCTCGAAATTTTAAAATTCATTTACTATTTCCATATATGGCCAAAACTACCGAATAGTTAGACATTTATCATAAATTATACTTTTGTCCAAAAATTCTGAAATTTACACGGTATATTGATATTATATAGATGTACTCCCAATAAAAATTTCATCAATTTTGGAGTTAATCACAAGGAGTTATAAGCGGTTACTTTTAAAATAGTCTTTTCTCATAAAATCCATAACTCCTAATCTATACATCCAAAAATCTCCATTTTTGGACACAATCTACAAAACTCATCAAAATATCATTTCAAATTTTTCCAGAATTTTTGAAGGTTCAGAAAAATTTCGAAACTAAAAAACATAATAACCCTTAAAATCCCTTACTATCCCTTACCTCAAAAGAGCAGTACTTCTGACTGGAATAACGCTGAACGAACTTGCACAAGAATACGCTCGATAATATAGAGAGAGAAAACTTCAGTTTCTGGTGTGATTTTCAATTCTAACCTAAGCACCCTATTTATAGGAAAATACTTAGAACACCAAAGCAGAAAATTTAATAAATTATTAATATAATAAATTTGAATTCCTACGCCCACTTTTTTTTTTTTGTTCAAACTTCAAAGAACACAAGTATCTCACCTTACAAAACTTACAAAAACGTTTTTCATAATTAATTAATTAAAAACTCCAAAAAAAATAATAATTAATTAATCCTAACTTCAATAATTCATAATAAATAGCCTTTTGTCAAAAAATTGAATCTCATGAGTTTTTATAGGAAATTCAATTCTCTACAACTTTACGAATAAAGTTTTTCCGAATTCCAAATGCAAATTGACCAAAAAATCCACAAACGGAACAGGCGATTTTACGGACTATAATCAAATTTCGATCAAGAAATGGGGTCCAATTTAACATAAAACATGTTTTAAATATTTTGGTAACAAAAATACTTCTCCTCCACATATACTCATATATCCCACATTCATCGTAAAAATATCATCATTAATATATTATTAAAATAATATATGAATTATTTTATCAAAAAAAGATAAAATATTAATTTTCAACAATTGTCACTTTAAAAATTTTCTCCATCTATATCCACATAAAATAAATATTTTCCTCATCATAAAAATCAATAATTAATTATTCACAAATAATATTACATAATCACAATATTGACAACCGAGGCGGTTCTAGGAAAGAGGGGCTTTCAATAAGAATTTCTCCTTCTTGGTAGCGCATTAGGTGACCAAACCTCTCCTTAGATGTAACTTTCTAGGCATTGCCAATAATATTATCCAATAATATTATTCGGATAATATGAATTATTGCTCAGATAATGAAAAATCTTGTCTTTGTGACAATTATTGAAACAACAATAATATAAAATATCAACGTAGCAATTATTGAATCAATAAAATAAAATATTGAACAGTAATTACTGTAACAATTATTGAGTAATGCCTTCTTACGAAAAAAATTATCATGCTTCATGAATAGTACTCGTGAATAGTAACTCGTGAATAGTAACTCATGAATAGTAACTCGTGAATAGTAACTCATGAATAGTAACTCATGAATAGTAATTAAAAAAAATTGAATACTTTTATTTCATAAAATTCGGGGTCTTACAATCTCCCCTCCTTATGAAATTTAAGTCCCAAAATTTACGTTACACAGGTATTTCAAAGAGTTGAGAATACCTTATTTTCATTTCAGATTCTATCTCCCCTGTCATCATGATTTCTCCATTGCTCATCTCCTGTATTTCAGATATCATTCTAGAATACAGCTTCAAAACAAGGGTTAATTTAACAAATTAACATATCACATAATATCCCGATATTATGACTGACCAACAAATAAGCTTAGGTAGGACACACTAGCGAAGGATTTACTCATCTCTCCCCTCCTATTTATAATCCCGATCTCCGCTAGAGATCATATCCCTAAGCTCTGATACCAAATGTAACTCTGGACACCAACTTGTGTCAGCACCTCACATTGATACTGTCGGTTTGCCATGCCAAGCGGCGTCCCCTACGGAGAGTCTGGCTTCGGTGCATCCCCCATCAACAGGAAGTCACCAGCGAGAGGCTCGGGGCTCTTTACTTATAGCTCTGATACCAAATGTAACGACCCCAAAATAGGTCCATTCAATCCAACCCATTCTGAGTCGCCAAATATATGGTACGAAAAACAACTAAAACTTTATTACAACAATTATCATGCAAAATACAACAACACATATCTTTGTGAGTTTGGATACATATATACCAACCTGTGTACGTCCACAATGACACCTTACATAAAGGTATAGTCAAAAAGCTGTTTTAGAAATTAGAATCTTTGGGAAGTGCTCAAGAAAACCTTCATACATGGGAGGCCATGCTTTTAGATTATGGTAGATATCATATGGCCACGAAATTATCCTTGGTTGACCCGATAGACCCCAAAGAAAAAACGAGAAGATTACTATCATATTCTTCCCAATGGTGAGTCTTCTCTTGACATATCATTATCTCCACTTGTCTCTAATTGGGTATTATACTCCAAACAAACACCAAGATTATATAGGTAGTGCTTGTAAATATACTCAAGAAGTGGATGAGCACAACCATGTCTTCGATAACACGAGTTTGTATGTCATTAGACATCTTGTATGATAGTGACAAAACACCCTTCCAAAGTTGGGTTTGCTTCACCTCTTTAGGGAGAACCTCAACAACTATAGACCACCGTTATATTCCCTTGTTATCCCCTTTCCAACCCATTTACACTTTTATTACACGAAAGGAATTGTGAAACAAAAGGGTGAGCACAACTAGCTCGAAGAAGAATGTTATGACTAAAGATAAATAAATTATCAATAGTCTTCATCGATGTAAATCGTAGATTTAGAACATATGGTAGATGATAAAACTTTTCAACCATAGTTGCGTGGAATGAGCAATCCATTAGAAGAGTCGAATAGACCGTAAAATCTATTATCTTCTCCATGTTAAAAGTCCACCAACAATGTTTTATCCATGTAACATCAATCAACAATTCACATCCACAATCACATGCATAACTTATAATCATAATTGTAGTTCTAAATCCCTCTTCTTATCTAGGACGAAGATAATTTCATCACCTGTCTTTACCTGAAACATCAAAGATCATGGTTATACCAAATCACAGTTCCAATTCATAATCATACTAATAAATTTATCTTTGCACCACGGCCAAAGATATTCATCAACAGTTCATCTTTGCACTATATGCCAAAGATATTCAACAACAAGTCATCTTTGCACTACGAGCCAAAGATATTCAACAACAGGTCATCTTTGCACTATAGGCCAAAGATATTCATCAATAATTCATCTTTGCACTACAGGCTAAAGATATTCATATATTAAAGAAACACATAATCATTTAAGAAGTTATATAACAATAATTATAACCATGTTGATCAATTCACCTTTGCACTTAAGCTAAAAATATTCAATTGTAAATTCAATTGTGACGCCCCCAAAATTAGGTATACGTCACCCATCTTGGGTCGCCACTTACATGGTACATAAATTCAAATACTGACTTACTAATATAAGCGTAGTATACAATACGACATAAAGCGTGAGTTTGAATACAAATATTGTCTACTAGATATTATACAAACTCAAAAGGAGTCCTCATTACAACTATTATCACACTATTTCACGAATAGTGAGGACTACTAATCTTATCCTCTGGACCATTACTCCGTTCCTCGACTAAATCCGGCTATGTTCTCATTTCTTGAAGAAACGAAGAAAGAAAAGGGTGAGCTCAACTAGCCCGAAGAAAATATTATGACTAAGATAATGCGAAATAAATTATCATTAGCCTTCAACAAAGTGTTAAACCGATAAAATACAATAGACAACAAGTTTAAGCTGCGGTGAATAAGCGATCCATTAAAAGAGTCAAGTAGAAATAAAATCTACTATCTTTTAGGTTTTAAAAGGTTTTTCATCATCTTTTTATAAATTTGAGACTCGACTTTAATAAATAATCCACATCATCGAATCACCCACACACTTCTGACGAGGATATTTATCAAATTATCAATGGTCATGACTATCTGAAATCACCCCGGTCATAATCATACCAAAAACTATCCATCAACGCATTCACAGAGCCACTTTGAGGACTTTTATCACATCATTTATAACAAGCCGTGATTATCTTAAGAATGATCCACGGTCATAATCATACTAAGTTCATCTATACACGTAAGTAGAAGATAACATAATATAACATGAGGATGATGACAATGACATAATAATTCAATAAAACAAGTTCAAGAATTATTTTATCCGAGAATTATTAACGTCCAAATTGTCAAAATGATCTTTGTTTTGTAGAGTAAAATTCAAGATTGATCGGAAGAATATTTCCATGAAAAGATCTTTGGATGAAACAAATATCGAGGATATTCTACTAATTTCATGGAGTATAGAAGTCAAAGTTTTAACCAACTGGGTATAATAAAGAATGGAATAACAAAAAAAATCACTATGTGCATGCGGTACTTGCGCATAGGCGAGTTATTCAAATGAGAATAATAATAACGGAACGGTCGGTGAAATTCACAAGCGAGGATGTTCCAACAGAATAATAAAGATGGAACCGGATCCGGTGTAAAACACACGATAGGATATTCCAACGAATAATAAAGAAAGCGGAACCGAGTCCTGTAAAACACCTGAGCAGGATGTTCCAACGAGAATAATAAAGAGCGGAACCAGTCGGTGTAAAAACACTGCATGTGATGTTCCAACAAAAATAATAATAAAAAGCGGAACCAGGTCCGGTGTAAAAACACACGACGAGATGTTCCAACGAATAATAGAAGAATGTCACCAAGTATAGGGTAAAAATAGCGTATACGAGTTATTCCAGCGAGAATAATAAGCGATTGAATAACAACAGTTCTCTTTATGAATAAGAAAGAATAACACCCTTACGAATTACAACAAATAATATTCCCTACCTTAGAAGAACCGAATATTGGCAAAGTGAAGTAGCGAATACTTTTCTTCTTTCTCTATAGTTTCTCTCTACAGAGTTTCGGTGAATTAAATGAAAATAATGAAGGTATGAGCTTCTATTTATAGGAAAATAGAATGCATAGTAATTAATCCATGAGCAGTCTAGATTGATTTACTTTAATCTGACGGTCCATATTTAAAGAAAAATCTTTTAAATAAAATATAATATATTCTATTTATATAAAAACATTTTACTATGCAAACACTTTATGCAACACTATGCAAAACATATATGCAAAATACTATGCAATACTATGCGTAATAAAATATAATATATTTTATTTATAGAATAACTTTAATAAAGTATTACATTTTATATAAAAAGATGTTTCTGTTTTATTACGTTAATAATACGAATAAAACAAAAGCGTCATTATCGCTATAATAATTCATATTATTAATCGACAATAATGGAATCAAACCGGTGACTTCTCACATAAGCATCGATAATCAATCTGCAGTGTACTACTTATGCAACCACACGTATTCTTGTACTTTTACTATCGAGTAGTTCAGCAAGATATCAGCGGTAAAACTTCCGTAGTTATTTCAATAAAATATTTTTGTCGTTTTCTCGATTCGAAAATATAATTACATTGTGGGGTCCACCAATGATTGAGTAGTTATGTCGAATATTCCCTGCTTAAGCCGAATATTCCCGACCAATCGAATATAATATAACCACTTGCATACTTTGCAAAATTTATAAATACTACCCACAACTATAATATTATATTAAATTCACACCATAATATTAAAAATTATTTAAACAAAATTTAAATCTTTATTGATAAAATCTGGGGTCTCACAATCTCCCTCCTTATGGAATTTTGCCCTCGAAATTAGAATGCGTGCACTGTATGATAAGAGGTGAGGATACCTTGAATACCTTTATCGTTAAAAATATTAAATTCATCTTCGCTGATCCGCCAAAGATATTCATTAACAATTCATCTTTGCACTTCTGAAGCAAAAGATATACAAGCGTAAAACCAATAATCTTTGAGGCGCGAACTTAATAGTATCACGACCACGAAATATCCATGCCTTCTTGGCGAAGGATATTCGTGTTTTTCAATCTGATCGTGATTATCTTAGAATAATCCTTGGTCGTAATCATACCAAGTCTATCAATGTATTACTGACGAAAGATGACTTTTACCACATTCATGAATTAATATTTCATTCTTTGAGACTCATTTCGATAATTAATCCATATCATCGAATCATCACCTTTACGGGCCAAGGATATTCATTAGTATTACGACCACGAATTATCCATGACTACTGACTACGAAAGATAATCGTGTATTCATTAGTATCATCCGACCAAAGATAATCGTAAATTATCCACGCACTACTGACGAAAGATAATCGTGTATTCATTAGTATCACGACCACAAATTATCCATGCACTACGGCCAAAGATAATCGTGTATTCATTAGTATCACGACCACAAATTATCCAAATTATCCATTCACTACTGACCACAAAGATAATAATCGTGTATTCATTAGTATCACGACCACAAATTATCCATGCACTACGGCGAAAATTATCCCACAAATTATCCATGCGTCTAGTATCCGACCACAAATTATCGAAAAGATAATCGTGTATTCATTAGTATCGACCACAAATTATCCATGCACTTACGGCCAAAGATAATCGTGTATTTTAATTACTTACGTTATGATTATGTTTTCAATTACGAACAATCCACACAGTTATAATCATACCAAGTCCATCTATGCACTTCTGAGCCACGATGACTTTCAACGTAATATAAACATGAGGATAATGATATAAAGAATCAATCAAATGAGATAAAGGATAAATATTAATCATTTATAATATAATTTATCCGAGGATTCAAGAATATCCCCATGTTATCAATCACTTAATAATCTCATAATCTAATATCATTAATATTATAACAATATTTTAATCACTTCTTAATTTATAAACAATTTATCTCAATTGTTTACGCTTTACCATATAATGCATTTAATCATTCAAAATGCCATACTCATACGATATCATCACCAATTATCAAATCCTCAAAAAAATATGCATATACTCTATATAGGATTCTCTAGCCATAAAATTCTATTTTCAACTTTTGTTACTTCCCATAACATATTTAACTCATATGTTAAGTAACTAAACTATTTTTATGAAAAATACCAAATTAGTCCCAAAAATATTTCTTTTACGGGATTTAGCATAATATAGTCCCATAATGAAAATATATTTTTCTCGAATTTTTAAAATTCATTTACTATTTTTCAAAAATAAATTTCTAATTAATTCCTTAAGAAATTAGCTACCTCAAGTTTAACTCCAAAATTCCCAAATCTTGGCAGGACCTTACACATGTTAACGTGAGCTTCTAGTTTAAATTTCATGGTCATCGGAGTTATAGAACTCCAGGTTATAGCGTTTTAAATCGGAAAAACCTAAATATTGAAATAGTCATAACTTGCTCATTTTAAGTCGAGAATGAGCTCATTTTTGGGACAGGAGGTACTTTATACCATATACCTTCATGTCCCAAAAGGCCAGAATTTTTCTCATAATTTAAGTGGCCGAAACAGTCCCTCTAAAATCATGGCAGCAGATTTTTGGTTTTGCAGCTTTGCACTCCTTTGCTAAAATCAGTCCACACAAAAATCTACAACACCTTTTCCAGTAATTCCACTTGGATTAGTTAGGTAACTCATAGATCTAACTTTAGGACTTGACCACACTCAAAAATTCAAAATATAATAAGAGATTTGGTCGATTGAATTTTATATTACGCTTTTCACCAAAATCGATTTTCAACTCTTTGTGATTTCTAAGAAACTTTCATGTTTTCACATACTAACCAACATAACTCATCATAACACTTACTAATACCACGAATACCCATGATTTTCATTAGTCCAATGCTTTTATTATGACTTTCATCATAAACCACGTAAAAGCTGTTCATTTTAGTTGAAGAAATATTTGAGGTTTAAGAAATGGGTTTTGTCTTTGGGGTCAATACAAAATTCGATTTCACGCTCTAGGGTAGGCTAGGAATTCTTCAAGAATCACGCCAAGAAATTTATTAATGATAGAAATATCATTCAAAATCTATTACTCTCGTCGAAGACTTGGATAGTACGTCACATTAATACCAACTGTGACTTCTATCCCTTAACTGATAGCACCTCACAATGATACCTATCAACTTGCCATCTTCAGATCCGCGGCGTCGCCTACTGAAAAGTAAAGCGGTTGCATTCCACACAAGAAAGTCAACAACGAAAGGATCGGGGCTCTTTACTTATGGCTTGATATGATGATGATTGATTTTAGTGGTTTGGTTACTTTGAATTAGCATAACAGGTTGGTTAAGAGTATGAAAAAGCTAACAACCTTACAAAAATCATGATGAGTATTTAACCAATCGATTTCTAAAGTCACATCAAAGACAAATATTTTCAAAGAGATAAGATCGACGAATAACGTGAAAATGTTTATTTGAATCAAACAAGATTTAAAAAGCAATAGAGGTAACGAAGGCTCCTACTAACGCAAGTTTCAACCAATAAGTCAAAGTTTAACTTCTTGGTCAAATTTAAGCGTTGAACACAACTAGGTGAAATAAAAGAGTGGGTAGAACTGGTATCTAACACGGTATAGACTTTGCAAGAGCTTACGATTAACTTACATTGATAATTTTATTCGGGTTCCTCGTCACGAGAAAAAAAAACGCTCTCTCTTAAACTCTCGGCTTTGGTTTATGCAGGGAATGACCTTTGGTGCCTCCATCCTAGTTGAATTTGTCTTGAAACGACAAAATCGAGCTAAGTGACCTTCTCTTCCACAATTATAACATGCTTTGAATGGCGTGGCGCGATTCGGATGATGTGTCCCTCTCCTCCGCATTTAAAGCATATGATAGGTGGTCTTTCTCCTTCCTTAACAACGGGTCTTTGGTCTTTGGCGTCCTTCCATCATTGTTGAATCTCCTTTTCTTGAAATGTCCATTCTTATTGTTTTGGCCTGATTACCACCAAAGTGGTTACCATATCTCGGCTGTTGATTCCCTCCACGCTTGTTGTCACCGCTTGATGACTACTCTCATTTGGTATTATAATTTTGCGGCTTCTCTTTTTTAGTTACGTTGACTCGTTATCGCGCTCCACTAATCGAGCCCTATTTACAACATCTAAATAAAACACGGTTTATGAGAAATAAGATGTTGGCGTATCTCTGACTTCAAACCTCTTAAAAACATTCGCGTCATTCTCTCTTCATTATCCACCAGTGGGATGCAAACCGTGATAACTCCGCAAATTTTTGCCTCGTATTGCGACACACGGTCATATTGTTTTGTTCCAACTTGATAAACTCCACCTCCTTCATGTGGCGAATACTTTCGGAAAGTATTTGTCGTTGAACGACTCTGGAACTTCTCCCAAGATATCTTGATCTGATGGTTTGAGTCGTTTTATCGATTCCCACCGATGTCTGCCTCTCCGCGCAACATAAAGGCGGCAAAAGGAACCTTTTGCTCCTCGGAGCATCCCAAGACATCAAATATCTTGGTAATCTGCTTTATCCATGCTTCCGCCAGAAGTGGTTTTGGCTCTCCCTTAAACTCCGGTGGTCCCAGCTCCTTGAATTGTTTAGCGGTGACCGCCGAGAGTTTTCGTGTTTCCACCTACGTTTTGGGCGAGGAGTCGCTTTACTTTGATGTTGCATGAATTCTAAAACTTCTTAAGCGTCTGCATCGTTCGTCGATTGATCGGTGTTGTTGTTTACGGGAGGATTATCGCCATCCTGTTGCACATTGTCACGATTATTGATCATGGGAGAATCAACAGGTCTCTCATGCTCCATTGCTATTCTCAACATTCTCGGAAGCCATTTTCAAACACCGCCACAAAATAAGGGTTAATTGACATGCAACATATTATCACTATACTCGGCCAGCCAATCAAATACCAAATAAACTTAGGTAGGTCATACTAGTGAAGGTATTCCCGTCTCTCCCCTCCTAGTACTATTCTCACATCTTAGCCAGGATCATATCCTAAGCTCGATACCAACTGTGGCCCCCCCAAAATTAGGTATCGTCACCCATCTTGGGTCGCCACTTACATGGTACATAAATTCAAATACAACTTACTAATATAAGCGTAGGTATGCAATGCGACATAAACTGTGAGTTTGAATACAAATATTGTCTACTAGATATTATACAAACTCAAAAGGAGTCCTCATTACAACTATTATCACACTATTTCACGAGAATAGTGAGGACTACTAATGCTATCCTCTGGACCATTACTCCGTTTCCCAGACTAGTCCCGGCTTATGTTCTCATTTCACAAGAGAACGGTGAAAGAAAGGGTGAGCTCAACTAGCCCGATGAAATATTATGACTAAGATAATGCGAATAAATTATCATTAGCTTTCAACGATGTTAAACCGATAAAATACAATAGACAACAAGTTTAAGCTGCGGTGAATAAGCGATCCATTAAAAGAGTCAAGTAGAGAATAAAATCTACTATCTTTTAGGTTTTAAAGGTTTTTCATCATCATGTTATAAATTTGAGACTCGAACTTTAATAAATAATCCACATCATCGAATCACCCACACTTTACTGACGAGGATATTCATCAAATTATCAATGGTCAAGTGACTATCTACTGCGAATCACCCACGGTCATAATCATACCAAAAACTATCCATCATTTGCATTACAGATACCGAGGACTTTTATCACATCATTTATAACAAGCCATGATTATCTTAGAATGATCCAGTCATAATCATACTAAGTTCATCTATACACGTAAAGTCAGAAGATAACATAATATAACATGAGGATGATGACAATGACATAATAATTCAATAAAACAAGTTCAAGAATTATTTTTCCGGGGAATTATTAACGTCCAAATTGTCAAAATGATCTTTGTTTTGTAGAGTAAAATTCAAGAATGATCGGAAGAATATTTCCATGAAAAGATCTTTGGATGAAACGCAAATATCGAGGATATTCTACTAATTTCATGGAGTATAGAAGTCAAAGTTTTAACCAACTGGGTATAATAAAGAATGGAATAACAAAAGAAATCACCATAAATGCGGTACTTGGCATAGGCAGGTTATTCAACAGAATAATAATAACGGAACGGTCGGTGAAATTCACAAAGCGGGATGTTCAACGAAGAATAATAAAGATGGAACCGGATCCGGTGTAAAACACCGACGAATAGGATATTCACGAGAATAAAAAAAGATATTCAACACATGAGAGATAATCCAAGAATAATAATAAAGACGGAACCGGTCCCATGTGTAAAAAACACACGAGCGGGATGTTCCAACAAAATAATAATAAAGATTTTAACCAGTCCGGTGTAAAACACCTGTGACGGGATGTTCCAATGAGAATAATAGAAGAATGTCACCAAGTATAGGGTAAACCGCGCGTATACAAAAGTTATTCCAATGAGAATAATAAGCAATGGAATAACAACAGTTCTCTTCATGAATAAGAAAGAATAACACCCTTTACGAATACAACAAATAATATTCCCTACCTTAGAAGAACCGAATATTGGCAAAGTGAAGTAGCGAATACTTTTCTTCTTTCTCTCTATAGTTTCTCTCTCTGTAGTTTGATGAATTAAGTAAGAAAAATAATGAAGGAATGAGCTTCTATTTATAGGAAAATAGAATGCATAGTAATTAATCCATGAGCGGTCCAGTTGATTTACTTTAATCGGCGGTCCATATTTAAAGAAAATCTTTGAAATAAAATATAATATATTCTATTTATATAAAAACATTTTACTATGCAAACACTATGCAACACTATGTAAAACACTATGCAAAATACTATGCAATACTATGCATAATAAAATATAATATATTTTATTTATAGAATAACTTTAATAAAGTATTACATTTTATATAAAAAGATGTTTACATTTTATTATGTTAATAATACGAATAAAACAAAAGCGTCATTATCGCTATAATAATTCATATTATTAATCGACATAATGGAATCAAACCGAGTGACTTCTCACATAAGCATCGATAATCAATCTGGTAAGTGTCTTCTTATGCAACCACACGTATTCTTCGTACTTTTCCTATCGAGTAGTTCAACGAAGATCATCAACGGTAAAACTTCCGTAGTTATTTCAATAAAATATTTTTGTCGTTTTCTCAATCCGATGATAATTACATTATGGGGTCCACCAATGATTGAGTAGTTGTATACGAATATTCCTCTAATAAGCCGATATTCTCCGACCAATCGAATATAATATAACCACTTGCATACTTTGCAAAATTTATAAATCTACCTGAACTATAATATTATCTTAAATTCACACCATAATATTAAAAATTATTTTGACAAAATTTAAATCTTTATTGATAAAATCAAGGGTCTCACATCAATGGTCATGATCATACCGATCGACAATTCAACTTTTGCACTCTTGGCCAAAGAGAACCTATAGTCGCGATCATACCAATAATCTACCCATCTTTACACTCAAGTCGAAGAAATATCATCATTAGGGTTATAAGAATGTTATATAAAAACAATATAATCAAAACATGGTTTTAATTTCAAGAGTAAGATTCATAAATCAAATAATTTGGTGGGAGAAGAAACCAATTTGTCGTGAATAGTACCCGTATTCATCATAACACGAAAAGATAAAGTTTCATAATAAAATTCATATCCATATTTATAACACCTTAATCCAAATGTTATAAATCACTTAGAAATCTCATAATCTAATATTATTAATATTATAATAATATTTTAATCATTTTAAACTTATAAATAATTTAATCCAATTATTTACACTTTAATAATTAATGCATTTAATCATCTAAAAATGCCAAACTCATAAGATTTCATCATCATTAACCAAAACCCTCATAAAAATGCGCATATACCTCATATATGATTCTCAAACCAATAAATCATATTTTTCAATTTTCTTACTTCACATAACATATTTAATTCATTTACTCATAACTAGAACATTTTTATGAAAATACCAACTCGGTTCCAAAATATTTATTTTACGGGATTTAGAAGAATATAGTCCCATATTGAATATATATTTTCTCGAATTTTTAAAATTCATTTACTATTTTCCATATGGCCAAAACTACCGAATAGTTAGACATTTATCATAAATTATACTTTTGTCCAAAAATTACTGAAATTTACACGGTATCTTGATATTATATAGATGTACTCCCAATAAAAATTACATCAATTTTGGAGTTAATCACGGAGTTATAAGCGGTTAATTTTAAAATAGTCTTTTCTCATAAAATCCATAACTCTAATCTATACATCCAAAAATCTCCATTTTGGACATAATCTAAAACTAAATCAAAATATCATTTCAAAATTTTCCAGAAATTTTGAAGGTTCGAAAAAAATTTGAAACTAAAAAACATAATAACCCTTAAAATCCCTTACTTATCCCTTACCTCAAAAATAGCAATCTTACATTGGAATAACTTGAAACGAACTTGCAGTATAGCAATACTCAAAGTATACTCAAAATACTCACAAGAATAAACTCGATAATATAGAGAGAAAACTTGATTTACGGTGTGATTTTCAATTCTAACTTAAGCACCTATTTATAGAAAAATCTTTAGAACACGCAAAGCGGAAAATTTAATAATTATTAATATAATAAATTTGAATTCCTCATACACTTTTTTTTTTTGTTCAAACTTCACAACACAAGTATCTCACCTTACAAAACTTACAAAAACGTTTTTCATAATTAATTAATTTAAAACTCCAAAAAAATAATAATTAATTAATCAAGGAACTTCAATAATTCATAATAAATAGCCTTTTATCGGAAAATTGAATCTCGCGAGTTTTTTTATAGGAAATTCAATTCTCTACAACTTTACTGAGAAGAAAGTTTTTCCAATTCCAAACGAAAATTGACCAAAATCCACAAGCGGAATGGGCGATTTTACAGGCTATAATCAAATTTCGATCGAGAAATGGGGTCCACCTCACATAAAACATGTTTTAAATATTTTTGGTAACAAAATACTTTTCCTCCACATATACTCATATATCCCACATTCATCGTAAAAATATCATCATTAATATATTATTAAAATAATATATGAATTATTTTATCAAAAAAGATAAAATATTAATTTTTAACAATTGTCACTTTAAAAATTTCTCCATCTATATCCACATAAAATAAATATTTTCCTCATCATAAAATCAATAATTAATTATTCACAAATAATATTACATAATCACAATATTATTGACGAGCGCGGTTTCCGGAAAGAGGGGCTTTCGATAAGAATTTCTCTTACTTGGCGCCTTGAATAGGTGACCAAACCTCTCCTTAGACGAACTTTCTAGGCATTGCCAATAATGTTATCCAATAATATTATTAGGATAATATGAATTATTGCTCAGATAATGAAAAATCTTGTCTTTGTGACAATTATTGAAACAACAATAATATAAAATATCAACGTAGCAATTATTGAATCAATAAAATAAAATATTGAACAGTAATTACTGTAACAATTATTGAGTAATGCCTTCTTACGAAAAAAAATTATCATGCTTCATGAATAGTACTCGTGAATAGTAACTCGTGAATAGTAACTCATAAATAGTAACTCGTGAATAGTAACTCATGAATAGTAACTCATGAATTGTAACTCATGAATAGTAATTAAAAAAAATTGAATACTTTTATTTCATAAAATTCGGGGTCTTACAATTACCCTCATATTATGTTGTCTTCAGCAGTGATGTCATTGCCTCATCATGCTCATCAATTCTCATTAACTGTCCTGCCACTAGATCCTTCTCTTCCTTAATATCTAACAGTTGTTGATCATGAAGCAATTCCTCATCTTCAGCATCACTGGCTATGTATGACTCTATTTGTGGCAGATTATTGGCTATTACCATTTCCTTAGCATTGGAGTTGGACATCTATAAAAGAAAACTCCTTTAATATTGGTATAAAATTTTACACAACACAATAATTTTAATGTTATATTTTATATGTACTTTTAAAATTTTTACGGACTCGAAGACTATATACTAAGATTTCTCTTCCCTATATCTATATCCTTAAAGCTTTAATACCAAAATTGTAACGCCCCCATATCTATACTCCCACGGTATCTGATATGGTGCTTACTATGAATCGATATAATGCATTTAAATCTATACACCCATGGTATCTGATTATAAGATTACATTAAATAGAGGGACTATCAGATATAATTCTCATAGATCCAAAATTCACAGTATCCCATAATAGATGTAAATTCTCAAGAGAACTATTACTGTGTTTGGATACCCTCACTTGGATATATGAACTGTATCTATGACTAGAGTCTATTTATCCGAAATTCAGAGTATCAGTAATAACATGAACAGTCCATTTTACTAATACCCTCACCTAGATGTATAGTCTATGTCAAACGAATTTATACTATCGTATCGATATTAACTATCTATCTGAAATCCAGAGTATCAATAACAACATGAACAGTCCATGCTATTAATACCCTCACTTAGATAAATAGTTCCCAAGGATCTCAACTAGATTTGAAGAAGTCTAATTTTACATCTATATATGTAAGAAAACACGGTTGCGGAAATAAAAGATGTTATATATATCATAGTATTAAGATTCGATTACATGTTTCTCATAACAAGTTCTTATTACAAGTTATTCAAATAGACAAGAATATAATCTAATCTATGTAGGGACGCTTCACTTTATCTACTCCAGATGTTCCAGGATTACCATCTAAAACTGCAAAGGGAATAAGTTGCAAGGGTGAGCTATGATATGCTCAACAAGTTTTGTATTTTATAACAATATAGGATTTGAAAAAATATAACAATTCAAATTTTGACTGATAGTTGTTACCATTTCTGGATTTCTATTTATTTCAACCATTTCTGGAATTTTTCTTTATTTATGTCAGTCACACAGACTTAGAAATTTTGTTCAGATGTGAGATAGGGGATCAATGTAAGACCCCGAATTTTATGAAATAAAAGTATTCAATTTTTTTTTAATTACTATTCATGAGTTACTATTCACGAGTTACTATTCATGAGTTACTATTCATGAATTACTATTCATGAGTTACTATTCACGAGTTACTATTCATGAGTTACTATTCACGAGTTACTATTCACGAGTACTATTCATGAAGCATGATAATTTTTTTTCGTAAGAAGGCATTACTCAATAATTGTTACAAAGTAATTATCTTTATTCAATATTTTATTTTATTGATTCAATAATTGCTACGTTGATATTGTATATTATTGTTGTTTCAATAATTGTCACGGCACAGTATTTTCCATTATCGGAGCAATAATTCATATTATCTGAATAATATTATTGGATAACATTATTGGCAATGCCTAGAAAGTTCTGTCTAAGGAGAGGTTTGGTCACCTAATTGTGCGCCAGTAAGGAGAAATCCTTATTGGAAAGCCCCTCTTTCTGAACCGCACGGTTGTCGAATATTGTGATTATGTAATATTATTTGTGAATAATTAATTATTGATTTTTATGATGAGGAAAATATCTATTTTATATGGACATAGATGGAGAAAATTTTTAATGTGACAATTGTTGAAAATTGAAATTTTATCTTTTTCTGATAAAATAATTCATTTAAATATATTATTATATTTTAATAATATAATAATGGTGATATTTTTACAACGAATGTGGGATATATGAGTATACTGAGGAGGAAGAGTATTTTTGTTGCAATAAATGTTTAAAACATGTTAAACATGTCTGGTGGACCCCATTTATTGATCGAAATTTGATTTTAGCTTGTAAAATCGCCTGCTTTAGGATTTCTTTTGTCAATTTCTGCTTGGAATTCGGAAAAACTTTCTTCTGCAAAGTTGTAGAGAATTGAATTTCATATAAAAACTCGCGAGATTCGAATTTTCCTGATAAAAGGACTATTTATTATGAATTATTGAAGTTCCTTGATTAATTAATTATTATTTTTTTGGAGTTTTAAATTAATTAATTATGAAAAACATTTTTGTAAGTTTTGTAAGGTGAGATACTTGTGTTGCTGAAGTTTGAACAAAAAAAAAAGTGTGGGCGTAGGAATTCAAATTTATTATATTAATAATTTATTTAAAATTTCTACTTTGTGTTCTAAGCATTTTCCTATAAATAGGTGTGCTTAGGTTAGAATTGAAAATCACACCGTAAAAATCAAGTTTTCTCTCTATATTATCGAGCGTATTCTTGTGAGTATTTTGAGTATACTTTGAGTGTTGCTATACTGATCTGCAAGTTCGTTCAATGTAAGTACTGCGCTTTTTGAGATAAGGGATAGTAAGGGATTTTAAGGTTATTATGTTTTTAGTTTCAAATTTTTTGAACCTTCAAAATTCTGGAAAAATTTGAAATGATAATTTGATGAGTTTTATATATTGTGTCCAAAATGGCGATTTTTGGATGTATAGATTGAGAGTTATGAATTTTATGAGAAAAGACTATTTTAAAAGTAACTATTTATAACTCCTTGTGATTAAATCCAAAATTGATGAAATTTTTATTGGGAGTACATCTATATAATATCAGTATACCATGTAAATTTTAGAATTTTGGATAAAAGTATAATTTATTATAAATGTTTAAATATTCTATGGTTTTGGCCATATGAAAAATAGTAAATGAATTTTTAAAATTTTGAGAAAATATATGTTCACTATGGGACTATGTTATGCTAAATCCCGTAGAAGAAATATTTTTGGAACTGATTTGGTATTTTTCATGAAAATGTTCTAGTTATGAGTAAATGAATTAAATATGTTATGTGAAGTAAGAAAATTGGAAAATATGATTTATCGGCTTGAGAATCATATATGAGGTATATGCAGATTTTTATGAGGGTTTTGGTTAATGATGATGAAATCTTATGAGGTTGGCATTTTAGAAGATTAAATGCATTAATTATTAAAGTGTAAATAATTGGATTTAATTATTTATAAGTTTTAGAAATGATTAAAATATTATTGTAATATTAATAATATTAGATTATGAGATTTCTAAGTGATTTATAACATTTGGATTAAGGTGTTATAAATATGGATATGAATTTTATTATGAAACTTTATCTTTTCGTGTCGAGGTTACTACGCATGATACTGTACTATGTATGCGAATACGGGTACTATTCACGCACAAATTGGTTTCTTCTTTGACCAAATTATCGTTGATTTATGAATCTTACTCTTGAAATTAAAATCATGTTTTGATTATATTATTTTTATATAAAGATTCTTATAACCCTAATGATGATGTTTCTCTCGACTTGAGTGTAAAGATGAGTAGATTATTGGTATGATCGTGACTATAGGTTCTCTTTGGCCAAGAGTGCAAAAGTTGAATTGTCATCGGTATGATCATGACCACCAATCGAATTTACAATTGAATATTTTTAGCTTAAGTGCAAAGGTGAATTGATCAACATGGTTATAATTATTGTTATATAACTTCAAATGATTATGTATTTCTTTGATATATGAATATCTTTGGCTCGTAGTGCAAAGATGACTTGTTGATGAATATCTTAGCTTTGAAGTGCAAAGATGAATTATTGATGAATATCTTTTGCTCGTAATGCAAAGATGACCAGCTTGTTGAATATCTTTTGCAGTAGTGCAAAAGATGAATTATTGATGAATATCTTTGGCTTGTAATGCAAAGATGACTCATTGTTGAATATCTTTAGCTTTGTAGTGTAAAGATGAACTGTTGATGAATATCTTTGGCCGTGGTGCAAAGATGAATTTATTAGTATGATTATGAGCAGGAGAACTATGATTTGGTATAACCATGATATTTGATGTTTCGTGTAAAGACAATGATGAAAATTATCTTCGTCCTGGATGAGAAGAGGAATTTAGAATCATAATTATGATTATAAGTTATTCATATGATTGTGGAAAGGAACTGTTGATTGATGTTACAGGGATAAAACATTGTTGGTGGACTTTTAACGTGGAGAAGACAATAGACTTTATAGTCTATTTGACTCTTCTAATGGATTTCTCGTTCCGCTACAACTATGGTTTAAAAGTTTTATCATCTACCATATGTTCTAAATCTCTGATTTATTACCGATGAAGACTATTGATAATTTATTTATCTTTAGTTATAATATTCTTTACTTCGAGCTAGTTGTGCTCACCCTTTTGTTTCACAATTCCTTTCGGGTAATAAAAGTGTAGGCATGGGTCGAGCGGGGATAGAGAGGAATAGAATGGTGGTTTATAGATGTTGAGGTGAGGTGAATTTAACTTGGAAGGGTGTTTTGCCACTATCATACAAGATGTCTAATGACATACAACCTCGTGTCATCATAAGACATGGTTGTGCTCATCCACTTCTTTGAGTATATTTACAAGCACTACCTATATAATCTTGGTGTTTGTTTGGAGTATAATACCCAATTAGAGACAATTGGAGATAATGATATGTCAAGAGAAGACTCGCCATTGGGAAGAATATGATAGTAATCTTCTCATTTTTCTTTGGGGTCTATTAGGTCAACCAAGGATAATTCGTGGCCATATGATATCTACCATAACCTAAAAGCATGGCCTCCCATGTACGAAGATTTCCTTGAGCACTTCCCAAAGATTCTAATTTCTAAAACAGTTTTGACTATACCTTTATGTAAGGTGTCATTGTGACGTACTACAGCTTGGTATATATTTGTATCCAAACTCACAAAGATATGTGTTGTTGTATTCGCATTTACAATTGTTATAATAAAGTTGTAGTTGTTTTCCGTACCATATATTTGGCGACTCGAGAATGGGTTGGATGGAATGGACCTATTTTGGGGTCGTCACATTTGGTATCGAGCTTAGGGATATGATCTCTGGCGAGATCGGGATTAGAACTAGGAGGAGAGATGAGTAAATCCTTCGTTAGTGTGTCCTACCTAAGCTTATTTGTTGGTCACCATAATATCGGGATATTATGTGATATGTTAATTTGTTAAATTAACCCTTGTTTTGAAGTCAGATTCTAGAATGATATCCAAAATACGGAGATGAAAGCAATGGAGAAATCATGATGACAGGGGAGATAGAATCAAATGAAAATAAGGTATTCTCAACTCTTTGAAATACTGTATGTAAATTTCGGGGACGAAATTTCATAAGGAGGGAGATTGTAAGACCCGGAATTTTATGAAATAAAAGTATTCAATTTTTTTAATTACAATTCATGAGTTACTATTCATGAGTTACTATTCACGAAAGTTACTATTCACGAGTTACTATTCATAAGTTACTATTCACGAAGTTACTATTCATGAGAGTTACTATTCACGAAGTTACTATTCACGAGTACTATTCATGAAGCATGATAATTTTTTTTTCGTAAAAGGCATTACTCAATAATTGTTAAAGTAATTCTTTGTTCAATATTTTATTTTATTGATTCAATAATTGTTACGTTGATATTGTATATTATTGTTGTTTCAATAATTGTCACGACAAGATTTTCCATTATCGAGCAATAATTCATATTATCTCGAATAATATTATTGGATAACATTATTGGCAATGCCTAGAAAGTTCTGTCTAAGGAGAGGTTTGGTCACCTAATTGCGGCGCCAAAGAAGGAGAAATCCTTATTGAAAGCCCCTCTTTCCTCGAACCGCCGGTTGTCAATATTGTGATTATGTAATATTATTTGTGAATAATTAATTATTGATTTTTATGATGAGGAAAATATCTATTTTATATGGACATAGATTGTGACGCCCCCAAAATAGGTATACACAACACCCATTCCGAGTCGCCAAATACATGGTACAAGAAGCAAAACTACAACTTCAATAATACAAATGTCGTGTGAAATACGACAATATATATCGCGAGTTTAAATATAATATTGTCTTCTAGACAATATCCACACGCAAATAAATCCCCATCATAATTATTGATACATTATTTTACAAAAATGGTGAGGACTACTAAACAACTCTCTCTAGAACCTTCATTCCATACCCCAGACTAGTACTCGCTACATTCTCGCCTCCCGAGAAGAAAAAATGGAACAACAAGGAAAAGGGTGAGCTCAACTAGCTCAAGAAAGAATACTATGACTAAGATAATATACAACAAATTATCGTTAGTCTCCAACAGGAAAAATCGATAGAATACAATAGACAACAAGTTTCGGATCAATATTCGCAATGAAATAATAATTCATGTAAGAAGTTACGTAGAGAATGAAATCTACTATAATCTATGAATTTAACGATCCATCATCAATATTTTATCCTCAGAACATCAATCAATATTCATCTCAAATCAAATATTTATCTTTTTCTACAGAACCAATGATATTCATCAATCGGTCATGTTCATCTCAACACTGCTTCATCTTTGCACTAAAGGCCAAAGATATTCATCGATCGGTCATGTTCATTTAAACACCTGCTCATCTTTGCACTACAGGCCAAAGATATTCTTCAGAAATCATTCATCTTTGCACTACAGGCCAAAGATATTCAATAATATCATCATTTAAGACTGAGGATGATGAAAAATATTTTTAAAGAACGAATCCAGTGAAACAAAATGATAAGGATTAAGGATTAAGGATTCGTACTTTGTTTTATCCATGTCCAACAATACCTCAAAAATAATCATAGTGGTGTAAAATTCAAGAATGATCAAAACATGGATACAATCAAAGCTAGTATCCAGAATAGATATTTTGGACGAAAAGAAGAAATTTTATTTTTCGATGAATAGTGCCGTATACGTGAATAGTACCGTATACGTGAATAGTAACTCCGACACTAAAAGATAGAAATTCCATAAAAAAAACATTTTCACGCTTCATGAATAGTACTCGTGAATAGTAACTCCTGAATAGTAACTCATGAATAGTAACTCGTGAATAGTAACTCATGAATAGTAACCCCGACATGAAAAAGTTCCAAATTTGATAAAAAGTTCCAACTAATATTTCAAAGATAATGATATTGAAGAAATAATATCATTACGAAAAAATAATATCCCTTACCTTGCAAAGACAAGATTTCTAAGGAAAGGTCGAAGTGATGTTTGAATGAAACTTGTACCAATAAAGAACTCTCAAAGTATCTAAATACTCACAAAATACGCTCAATAATATAGAGAGAAAGAGAAAAACTTTGTTTCGGTGTGATTTTCAATTCTAACTTAGCCCTCTATTTATAGGAAAATGTTAGCACGCCAAGCGCACTTAACCTCGCAACTTTGATGGCTTTACTCGCTACTATTCCCACCCACCACATTTGAAAATTTAATTGAGCACATTTCTCACCAACCAAAAGTGGGGCCCACCAATTCTAGAATTTTCCATCAAAATCATTTATAACCTAATTTCTAATCACCACCTCTTAAAATTCATAATAAATTATACGCTCATTTTTAATTCGCTCAAAATTTGTGGACATATACTCAACTTATATATGTATAACATATCCAAAAATTACAACGATCCAACGGTCGGATTAAATATTATAACTCACACAATAAAGTCAGTAATAACAATCGATTTGATCTTTTAATACCTCCAATCGACAAAATACAAATAAAACATCTCAAAGATTAATTCCTTCATTAATAACCACATAAATAAATCCATCATTTATATTCATATAAAATAAATATTTCCTTATCATATGAATCAATAATTAATTATTCACAAATAATATTACGTAATCACATTTATGACAACCAGTGTTGCTCCCAGAAAGAGGGGCTTTCAATAAGGATCTCTCTTCATCGGCGCAAATTAGGTGACCAAACCTCTCCTTAGATGTAACTTTCTAGACATTGCCAATAATGTTATCTAATAATATTATTCAAATAATATGAATTATTGATCCGATAATGGGAAATATCATGTGCGAGGACAATTATCGAACAACAATAATATAAAATATCAACGCAGAATTATTGAATCAATAAAATAAAATATTGAACAATAACTCACCGTGAAAATTATTGAGTAGTGCCTTCACGTAAGGATCAATAATTCAATCAATATCTGCAATACCGCAAGCATCAGGCAACCACGACCAGACATCGTATTTTTAAACCCACCGGGTATTCCAACAATCTTAATTCAGAATAACTACGCCAGTTATTTATAACCACCCAAACTTTGTCGCTTTTCTCATCCATTCGCTTTCCGTTATGGGGCCCACACATGGTCACTACTGTCGCATTTAATATTCCCCGATTCTGAAGCATTTAATATTCCACGACCAAACGAATATTCCCGACAAAGATTTAATATTCCACGACCAAACGAATATTCCCTAATAAAATGAATATTTTATAACCACTCATTATTTTGAAATATTTGCGTATTTAACCCTTAAATATCCACATTAATCAAATCAACCCTTACTATTTCAAAATAATAAATAAAGAAAATTCTTTTTTATTTAAAAAATTTTCGGGGTCTTACAACCTCCCCTCCTTATGAAATTTCATCCTCGAAATTGACGTACGTACCTGGTGTTTCGAAAAGGTGAGGATACCTCGCTTTCATTTCCGTTTCCAATTCCCGTGTCATTTCCTCTATAGCATGATTCCTCCACAAAACTTTAACTTGTGGTATGACCTTTCTTGGCGTGGGGACATGTTCCTTCCTATCCAAGATCTTGATAGGTACCTTCTCATACGTTAAGTCTTCGGCTATCTCATCCGGTTCTAACTCAATAACGTGGTTCGGGTCTTTCACATATTTACGAAGTACAGATATGTGAAACACATTATGAACACGAGACATACTCGGAGGTAACGCAAGTCTATAGGCTACATTTCCTACTTCGGTCGAAGAATTTGAAATGGACCAATAAATCGTGGATCGAGCTTTCCTCTCTTCCCAAATCTTGTAACTCCCTTCCATGGAGCAACTCGCAACAATACATGATCCTCTACACTAAATTCCACGTCCTTTCGATGAAGATCCGCATAACTCTTTTGGTCGATCTTATGCCGCTTTGTATACGTTGTCGAATCATTTGGATCTTTTCGGTGAGTCATACGTATTAACTCTGGTCCCAACAATGTTGCTTCACCCACCTCATCCCAACATATTGAGAACGACATTTTCGTCCCATATAATGCTTGAATGGAGCCACACCTATACTTGCTCGATAACTGTTGTTGTAGGAGAGAATTCCACCAATGGTAAATACTTATCCCAACCGCCTTTGAAGTCTAGGACACGAGTCTTAATATATCTTCAAGAGTTTGAATAGTCCTCTCCGATTGTCCGTCCGTTTGGGGATGGTATGCCGAACTAAATCGCAAATCATGCGCTCCATAGCTTTTTGCAAGCTAACCCAAAATCTTGAAGTGAATCTTGGGTCACGATCCAAAACTATTGATACAGCATGCCATGCAACCTCACAATCTCATTTACGTACATATACTAGCAAGACGCTTCAAGGAATAAGTCTCCGTGACGGCAAGAAATGAAAGAGATTTGGTTAATTTATCAACAATAACCCAAATAGCATTGATGCCTTGAGAAAACCGTAGGAAGACCAGAATTGAAATCCATGGTAATGTGTTCCCACTTCCATTCCTAATCTCAAGTGGTTGCAACGGACCCTTAGGTACTAGATGCTCCGCCTTTACACGTTAAGGGTGTTAAACACATTGAGATAAACTTTGCAATCTCTCTCTTCATATTGTTCCACCAAAATGTATGTCGAAGATCACAATACATTTTAGTACTTCCAGATGGATTGCAAATGGTGTATTGTGTGCCTCCATCATAATCTTGTACTTCAAATCGTAGTCGTTAGAACACAAAGTCTAGAGTGGACTCAAGTATTCCTTCTTCATCAATTCTCGCTTAGGAATAGCTCCTTCTTGTACTTTCTTCTTCATACGCATCACCTTTCGGATTCGGTGGCTCGAAGCAACCTTAACTTTTTCAAGAAAGTTGGCTCTACGCGTATACTTGACATCATCGCACTTCGCTCCCAAGCATATGATCTTCTACTCAATGCTTCAGCTACCACGTTCGCTTTACCAGGATGGTATTGTTAGAACAGGTGTCGAAATAAGTCTCCTCTTAAGCTCTTGGAAACTCTTCTCGCATTCTTCGCTCCAAACGAATTTCGTATCCTTTCGAGTTAATGGAGTAGCGATTCGAGAAAACCCTTCAACGAATCTCCGATAATAACCAACTAAGCCTAGAAAGCTACGCATTTCGATTACCGACTTAGGTTGTTCTCAATCGTGACTCATATCCCAACCTTGGATAAAGACGTCACAATGACACCTATCGATTTACTATCGCACGAATATGACGTCCCTACAGAGAGTTCGCTTTGAGTGAATTCCACAAAGGAAGTCACAAGATAAAGGCTCAGTACCAAATTCTATAGTTGAATTTTTAACTCCTCAAAGTTCAATAGAGCCATTCGATATGAGATTTTAGAAATGAGTTTTATCTTGGTTCAAATTCGATACAAAATTTAATATCGAAGCTTTGGGAGTAAGCCAAGAAATTCTTCGTAAAATACGTCAGAAAAAAATAACAACAAGAATATTATTCAAATCGACGTGTCTTTATTCAAATCCATAACATGGACTAAGAAAACTTGACATCCGTAATAAACGAATGACTTCATGGCTTGATATGAAAATGTTTGACTACAATGGTTTGATCGCTTGAGTTCGAATAACAAAGTTGCTTAGAATATGAAAACTAACAACCTTACAAAAGCAATCAATTTGGCATGATGAGTAGTTAACCAATCAATTCCTAAAATCACATCAAAAGAAAATATCTCAATAGAAATAAGGTTAACAGGTAATGTGATAGTGCCAACCTGAATCAAGCAAGATTTCTAAACAACGGATGTAATGAAAGTTTCTCCTAACGGAGTCTCCATAAATAAAGGCAAAGTCTAATTTCTCCATGGTCAAGTTCAAACGTTGAGCGCAAAGCAAGAGAGATAAAGAATGGGTAGAACCCAGATTCTAGTAAGGTATAAACTTCGCAAGAATTTATAATTAACTAACCCGTGCAAACTTCGTTCGGGTTCCTCGTATTTTTGACCGGCCACGACAAACGCTTCTTCCAAGAACCGCTGACTTTGACTTTTCTCGGGACATCCTTTTGAGTCACCATTCATTGGGATCGGGTTTCGATATCGCATAATCTCGAAGCGATATATGTCCTTCTTTTCCACAATTATAGCATACCTTAAACTGTTGGGCGCGGCCAATGATATGTCCCTCTTTCCGCATTTGTAGCATATACGACCGGTGGTCGTTCTCCTCCCTTAGAACCGATTCTTCCGCCAAGACTATCGCCTTCACATAGTCGTTGTTAAATCTCCTCTTTTAAAATCTCCTCCTGAATCGCTTCTTCATTTTCATGACCATGATTACCACCGAGTGGTTACCATTTCGTCCGTCTGCTTTTCTTCTCTGCAGTTATCATTATTCCATTGATCGCTATCTCTCGTACGATCCTCACGGTTATGGTCCCTCGGTTGACCGTATTACTCGTTATCTCGCTCCAACAATCGAGCCTCGCTTGACAACATCTCGAATAGAGAAAAATTTATGAGAAATGAGATATTGACGTATCTTGGGTTTCAAACCTCTAAGAATCATCCGCGTCATACGCCTCATTCTCCACCAAATGAGGTGCAAACTCGATAACTCCGCGAACTTCGCCTCATCGGGACACCGCCATGTTATTCTCGCTTCTAGTCTAATAAACTCCACTTCCTTCATACGACGAATACTTTCGTAAGTACTTGTCATTGAATCTGCTTCAAATGTCTCCCACGACATCTTTGAAAAGCGGTTGGATGGGTACGCTTCACGAGACTCCCACCAGTGAGTCTCGCCTCGCCACGGAACATAAAAAGTAGCGAATGGAACCTTCGTTCCTCCGTGCATCCCAAGACATCGAATATCTTGGTAATTTTCTTGACCCATGTTTCCGCCATGATCGGATCTCGCTTTCCCTTAAATTCGTGGTCCCAACTCTTTGAATCGCTTGTTTGTGACAACCCGTGAATTGCTATCATTTCCTCCTCAGATTTTGAACACGAGTCTCCCTCGTGCGATTTTGCATGAACTGCAAAAAACTTCTAAACATCCCCTCGTTCCTCATCCGCCTTGCTGGTGTTGTTCACAGGAGGAACATTGCCACCTTTGTTGCGCGCTCTCCTCGTTGGTGAGTACAGCATCTCCACGGTCTCATTTACTCCACTATTAATATTCTCAATCGACATTCTCAAATCTCGTCATAAAATAAGGGTTAATTAAGGAAATCAATATATCACATAATATCCTATATACCGTGACCAACTAACAAATAAGCTTAGGTAGGACACACTAGCGAAGGATTTACTCGCTCTCTCCTCCTAGTTCTAATCCCCGATCTCCGCCAGAGATCATATCCTAAGCTCGATATTAACCGTGACGCCCCCAAAATAGGTATACACAACACCCATTCTCGAGTCGCCAAATACATGGTACAAAGAAGCAAACTACAACTTCATAATACAAATGTCGTGTGAAATACGACAATATATCTTAATGAGTTTAAATATAATATTGTCTTCTAGACAATATCCACACGCAAATAAATCCCCATCATAATTATTGATACATTATTTTACAAAATGGTGAGGACTACTAAACAACTCTCTCTAGAACCTTCATTCCATACCCCAGGCTAGTACTCGCTACATTTCTCGCCTCCCGAGAAGAAAAAAATGGAACAACAAGGAAAAGGGTGAGCTCAACTAGCTCAAGAAAGAATACTATGACTAAGATAATATACAACAAATTATCGTTAGTCTCCAACAGGGAAAAATCGATAGAATACAATGACAACAAGTTTCGATCAATATTCGCAGCGGAAATAATAATTCATAGAAGAGTTACGTAGAGAATGAAATCTACTATAATCTATGAATTTAACAAATCCATCATCAATATTTTATCCTCAGTAACATCAATCAATATTCATCTCAAATCAAATATTCATCTTTGCACTACTGTGCCAAAGATATTCATCAATCTATTCATGTTCATCTCAACACCTATTCATCTTTGCACTAAAGGCCAAAGATATTCATCGATCGGTCGTATTCATTTAAACACTGCTCATCTTTGCACTACAGCCAAAAGATATTCTTCAAAATCATTCATCTTTACACTACAGCCAAAGATATTCAATAATATCATCATTTAAGACCGAGGATGATGAATTTTTTTTTTAAGAACGAATCCAAAGAAACAAAATGACAAGGATTAAGGATTAAGGATTCGTACTTTGTTTTATCCATGTCCAACAATACCTCAAAAATAATTATAGTGGTGTAAAATTCAAGAATGATCAAAACATGGATACAATCAAAGCTAGTATCCGAATAGATATTTTGGACGAAAAGAAGAAATTTTATTTTTCGATGAATAGTCTTGATATCGTGAATAGTCTTAGATATCGTGAATAGTCCGATATCGTGAATAAGAACTCACACACCAAAAGATAGAAATTCCACAAAAAAACATTTTCACGCTTACATGAATAGTACTCGTGAATAGTAACTCGTGAATAGTAACTCATGAATAGTAACTCGTGAATAAAGAACTCATGAATAAGTAACCCGACATGAAAAAGTTCCAAATTTGATAAAAGTTCCAACCAATATTTCAAAGATAATGATATTGAAGAAATAATATCATTACGAAAAAAAATAATATCCCTTACCTTGCAAAGACAAGATTTCTTGAAGGAAAGGTCTCAAGTGATCTTTGAATGAAACTTGTAATTTGACAAAGAACTCTCAAAGTATCTAAATACTCACAAAATACGCTCAATAATATAGAGAGAAAAGAGAAAACTTTGTTTACGGTGTGATTTTCAATTCTAACTTAGCCTCTCTATTTATAGGAAAATGTTAGCACGCCAAGCGCACTTAACTCGCAACTCCGATGGCTTTACTTCGCTACTATTCCCACCCACCACATTTGAAAATTCAATTGAGCACATTTCTCACCAACCAAAAGTGGGGCCCACCAATTCTAGAATTTTCCATCAAAATCATTTATAACCTAATTTACAATCACCACCTCTTAAAATTCATAATAAATTATACGCTCATTTTAACGGTTCAAAATTTGTGGACATATACTCAACTTATATATGTATAACATATCCAAAAATTACAACGATCCAACTATTTGGATTAAATATTATAACTCACACAATAAAGTCAGTAATAACAATTGATTTGATCTTTTAATACCTCCAATAGACAAGATACAAATAAAACATCTCAAAGATTAATTCCTTCATTAATAACCACATAAATAAATCCATCATTTATATTCATATAAAATAAATATTTCCTTATCATATGAATCAATAATTAATTATTCACAAATAATATTACGTAATCACATTTATGACAACCAGTCATTCCTCAGAAAGAGGGGCTTTCCAATAAGGATCTCTCTCATCGGGCGCCGCAATTAGGTGACCAAACCTCTCCTTAGATGTAACTTTCTAGACATTGCCAATAATGTTATCTAATAATATTATTCAAATAATATGAATTATTGATCCGATAATGGGAAATATTTGTGCGTTGACAATTATTGAACAACAATAATATAAAATATCAACGCAAAGAATTATTGAATCAATAAAATAAAATATCAATAAAGAATAACCGTGAAAATTATTGAGTAAAGCCTTCTTCACGTAAGGATCAATAATTCAACAATATCGCATAATACCGCAGTGCTCTCGTTGCTAACCACGCCAGACATCGTATTTTAACCAACGGTATTCCAATGGTCTTAATTCGGTAAAAACTACGCCATTATTTATAACCATCCAAACTTTGTCGCTTTCCTCATCCAATCGCTTTCCGTTATGGGGCCCACACATGGGTCACACGTGGCCGCATTTAATATTCCCCGACAAAGATTTAATATTCCACGACCAAAATATAATATTCCCGACAGCATTTGAATATTCCACGACCAAACGAATATTCCCTAAACAAAATGAATATTTTATAACCACTTGCTTATTTTGAAATATTTGCGTGATTTAACCCTTAACTATCCACATTAATCAAATCAACCCTTACTATTTCAAAATAATAAATAAAGAAAATTCCTTTTATTTAAAAAATTTTCTAGTCTTACATAGATGGAGAAAATTTTTAATGTGACAATTGTTGAAAATTGAAATTTTATCTTTTTACGATAAAATAATTCATTTAAATATATTATTATATTTTAATAATATAATAATGGTGATATTTTTACAACGAATGTGGGATATATGAGTATACGAGGAGGAAGAGTATTTTTGTTGCAATAAATGTTTAAAACATGTTAAACATGTCGGTGGACCCCATTTATTGATCGAAATTTGATTATAAACACGTAAAATCGCTCGTTTGTGGATTTCGGTCAATTTCATTTGGAATTGGAAAAACTTTCTTCAGTAAAGTTGTAGAGAATTGAATTTCATATAAAAACTCATGAGATTCAATTTTCTGACAAAAGGACTATTTATTATGAATTATTGAAGTTCCTGATTAATTAATTATTATTTTTTGGAGTTTTAAATTAATTAATTATGAAAAACATTTTTGTAAGTTTTGTAAGGTGAGATACTTGTGTTGCTGAAGTTTGAGCAAAAAAAAAAGTGGGCGAGGAATTCAAATTTATTATATTAATAATTTATTAAATTTTCTACTTTGGTGTTCTAAAGCATTTTCCTATAAATAGGGTGCTTAGGTTAGAATTGAAAATCACACTTTAAATGAAGTTTTCTCTCTATATTATCGGCGTATTCTTGTGAGTATTTTGAGTATACTTTGAGTGTTTCTATACTACTTGCAAGTTAGTTTCGGTTATTCCAATCAAGTCTTTCTTTTTTGAGGTAAGGATAGTAAGGGATTTTAAGGGTTATTATGTTTTTAGTTTCAAATTTTTCTGAACCTTCAAAATTTCTGGAAAAATTTAAAATGATAATTTGATGAGTTTTATATATTGTGTCCAAAAATGGCGATTTTTGGATGTATAGATTGAGAGTTATGAATTTTATGAGAAAAGACTATTTTAAAAGTAACTATTTATAACTCCTTGTGATTAACTCCAAAATTGATGAAATTTTTATTGGGAGTACATCTATATAATATCAGTATACCATGTAAATTTTAGAAATTTTGGATAAAAGTATAATTTATGATAAATGTTTAAATATTCTATGGTTTTGGCCATATGAAAAATAGTAAATGAATTTTAAAATTTTGAGAAAATATATGTTCAATATGGGACTATGTTATGCTAAATCCCAGAGAAGAAATATTTTTGGAACTGATTTGGTATTTTTCATGAAAATGTTCTAGTTATGAGTAAATGAATTAAATATGTTATGTGAAGTAAGAAAATTGGAAAATATGATTTATTGGCTTGAGAATCATATATGAGGTATATGCGTATTTTATGAGGGTTTTGGTTAATGATGATGAAATCTTATGAGGTTGGCATTTTAGAAGATTAAATGCATTAATTATTAAAGTGTAAATAATTGGATTTAATTATTTATAAGTTTTAGAAATGATTAAAATATTATTGTAATATTAATAATATTAGATTATGAGATTTCTAAGTGATTTATAACATTTGGATTAAGGTATTATAAATATGGATATGAATTTTATTATGAAACTTTATCTTTTTAGTAATAGAGGTTACTATGCATGTATACGGATTACGTATGCGAATACGGTCTTATTCACGATAAATTGGTTTCTTCTTTGACCAAATTATTGTTGATTTATGAATCTTACTCTTGAAATTAAAATCATGTTTTGATTATATTATTTTTTATATAGCATTCTTATAACCCTAATGATGATATTTCTCTTTGACTTGAGTGTAAAGATGAGTAGATTATTGGTATGATCGTGACTATAGGTTCTCTTTGGCCAGTAGTGCAAAAGTTGAATTGTTGGCTGGTATGATCATGACCATTGAATTTACAATTGAATATTTTTAGCTTAAGTGCAAAGGTGAATTGATCAACATGGTTATAATTATTGTTATATAACTTCCGAAATGATTATGTATTTCTTTATATATGAATATCTTTGGCTCAGTAGTGCAAAAGATGACTTGTTGATAAATATCTTAGCACTGAAGTGCAAAGATGAATTATTGATGAATATCTTTTGCTCAGTAATGCAAAGATGACCATTATTGAATATCTTTGCTTTGTAGTGCAAAGATGAATTATTGATGAATATCTTTGGCTTGTAATGCAAAGATGACCATTGTTCAATATCTTTAGCTTTGTAGTGTAAAGATGAATCTGTTGATGAATATCTTTGGCCCGTGGTGCAAAGATGAATTTATTAGTATGATTATGAGCAGAACTGTGATTTGGTATAACCATGATATTTGATGTTTCGTAAAGATAGGTGATGAAAATTATCTTCGTCTCCGGATGAGAAGAGGAATTTAGAATCACAATTATGATTATAAGTTATTCATATGATTGTGGAAAGGAACTGTTGATTGATGTTACAGGGATAAAACATTGTTGGTGGACTTTTAACATGGAGAAGACAATAGACTTTATAGTCTATTTGACTCTTCTAATGGATTGCTCGTTCCCCTGCAACTATGGTTTAAAAGTTTTATCATCTACCATATGTTCTAAATCTCTGATTTATTACCGATGAAGACTATTGATAATTTATTTATCTTTGGTTATAATATTCTTTACTGAGCTAGTTGTGCTCACTCTTTTGTTTCACAATTCCTTTCAGGTAATAAAAGTGTAGCTGGGTCGAGCGGGGGATAGCGAGGGAATAGAATGGTGGTTTATAGATGTTGAGGGTGAGGTGAATTTAACTTGGAAGGGTGTTTTGCCACTATCATACAAGATGTCTAATGACATACAACCTCGTGTCATCATAAGACATGGTTGTGCTCATTCACTTGCTGAGTATATTTACAAGCACTACCTATATAATCTTGGTGTTTGTTTGGAGTATAATACCCAATTAGAGACAGTGGAGATAATGATATGTCAAGAGAAGACTCGCCATTGGGAAGAATATGATAGTAATCTTCTCGTTTTCTTTGGGGTCTATTAGGTCAACCAAGGATAATTACGTGGCCATATGATATCTACCATAACCTAAAAAGCATGGCCTCCCATGTACGAAGGTTTCCTTGAGCACTTCCCAAAGATTCTAAATTCTAAAACAGCTTTTTGACTATACCTTTATGTAAGGTGTCATTGTGGACGTACACTGCTTGGTATATATTTGTATCCAAACTCACAAAGATATGTGTTGTTGTATTTTGCACGACAATTGTTATAATAAAGTTGTAGTTGTTTTCCGTACCATATATTTGGCGACTCAGAATGGGTTGGATGGAATGGACCTATTTTGGGGTCGTCACAATCAACCCATTTAACATCTTAGGAGTATGCATATCATCCTACCAGTGCTCAAAATACACTAAATGTCAATATACTATTGACTAAATTTCAATCCCTTACGGGATACCCAACTTCAGTATAAGATGTCTTACCAAAATAATTTGGTTTAACATGACAGTTTATGCTCAATAAACAATATCATATGAATAAACAATTCATTTTTTAGTTATCTTTGAAGCTATAGCAATAACTCGTATAATAAAAAAAGGTAATTCAATTGTAGGTGTAGTATATTATATCAACAACATATCAAGATAAAAATCTTGTTTAATGAATAAACATGTTTAAGAAATTTGCATAATGAAACAAAATAAGTTAAGGGTTTAGGAAACTTGCCTGAGCGTAGATCAGTTAAGTTATACTATTCAATCGTTAATAAATACCTACAATGTCCATATATATAAATCTAACACGTTAGTATTGATATCAATACTCAATTATAACATTTATATAATATCAGGTTAGTTCAATAGGGTTAAGTGTTTATTACCTTTGATAAATGGACTAAGTTTTATTTAAGAAAAATTTAATTATCCTTAATAATATTTTAAAATATTTAAAACATTTATTTATCTTTTAAATGATTTTTAAATCATTTATTTCTATTTATAAGTAATTAATATTTACTTAAAATTTTACAAAAACATTGATTATTATTATTAAATAATTTATATAGATTTATTATAATTTTTATATCAATAATAATATTTTTCCATAATTATTGAGTATTTATAAATAATTATTCTAATTTCTTTATTAATAAGTTAATTATTAATAATATCAAAATAATATTAAATAATTATTGAATTTATGTAAAAATATTATAATTTAATTATAATAATTTAATATAATTTTTAAAACTATTTTTATATTTATTTATACTTATTTATTAATTATTTCTAATTTCTAGAATTTGTTTTTTTAGAATAATAATTTATGTCTGTCGCTAAAGCCCTTCAGTGACAGAAAGTGTCGCTGTAGGTGTTCTTGAGTTTCTGGGCAGCAGTTTGGTCATGGTCGAGTGACTAGTTTGACCATAAATTAAAATGCTACTGATAATGATTTTTGGTTTGTTCAAGAGTTGATGTTGTAGTACAAATACAGTATAGTAACATGAAATAAATTTTAGGCTTTAACTTAAATATAACACGAAGTTATAGAGACTCAAAGTCACTGTCAGAGCTGTTTTTGAGTTTCTGGGTAACCCAGAACAGTAGTTATGGCCGGTCAACGGTTTTGTGGCTTAAATATCTTTGATTCTGTGTATTAGATGTGTGTTGTGTTTGTTGTAATATGTAGTATATATGTTAGGGTAAATATATATAACATTAACATGAACAAAGCATAACTTTAAGGTTTCTAATTATGTTGGTCAAAGTACAGCCAAACGCTGTTCTTCATGTTCTTCAGTTTTCAGGAAAACCCAAAAAACTTGGTCAAGCTTGATCAACGGATTTTGACCAATAATTCCAGTAAACCTATACATTGTTTGTTCAATTTAAGATCATAGATATGTATTATACATAACAGGGTATTAATATATAACAAAAACTTACAAAAATAACAAACAGAAGACGATTAAACAGATTGGTCAAAGTAACCGGTTCAACTGTTCTTGAGTTTTCTGGGTAACCCAGAAAACTGCAATCCTTGAACGGTCAACCCACTTTGACTACTTATAACTTGAAATCTATGGTTCAACTGAACCTATTTTCTTTTCCAGATTAAAGACCTACTAATAGGCTACAAATACCAAACAATTAACAGACCAAAACATAAACACATATGAATCTATAGGCCTTGACATTCGACTGTCAGACTTAGTTTTCAAAATTTCCAGATTTCTTAAAACACTTATTTAAGGCATCTAGATGTTACGAAAACGTGTTCTACCAATCTAACATACTAATACATAATTCTAAACATCTAAACAACAAATCTAACATAGGATCAAAGAGCTAATTATGAACTAGGGTTTGTACGTTTTCTAGGATAATTTTTGATTCTAGCTTCTAATTTTGTTGCTGCTATCACCCAGGCTTGATTTGGTAAGTTTATAAGTGTATCTAGGCTTAGGAATTTCATGAGTTTGCTCAACCCTAAGGTTCTTATTTATAGAATTCTTCAACTTTGCTTTTTGGTCATTTTTGAGCAACTTGCCTCTACAAAGATCTGATGCAATGTTACTTCTGCTGCTTAGGGTTTGTTATCAGCTAATGAGCAGCCTTGGAACTTGGTTGGATGACTCCTAACCTACTTGTGAGCTAGTTAGGTTTATTTAGTAGCTTAATTAGGCTTTAATCTTCACTAATCTTGATTAGGGTTTTATTTCTAATGATTAAAATTGTTAAGTAATGTTATTTAGTACCTAATTGAAGTTTGCTAACCAGGATTAGGTGTTAAGATAATCTAATTATGGTTTAATTAGCTAATTAGGGTTTAGTTTATAAATTAGGGTTAGGGTTTTGCTAATTAGGGTTTGTTAATCTAGGATTGTTAACCTAAATTTCTCACTAATCCTAACAAGCACGACAAAGCGTTTTGTCAGTGTAAGCACGACAAAGAAACTTATCAAAATAATTTTACCGAGAAGTCCGATTACGAAAAAAAAAATTAAGCACGAGGTGTCAAGCACGACGTTGTTCGGACAAAAATTTATTTGGTCAAATTTGTCAAACAAAGTATATATTAACACATAACACATTCAGAACGGAGAAATTTTATTTATATAACGGGATTTTACACATGAGTCTTATTAGGGTTTTGGGTTTTTACATGGAATGCAGTATTGGTCTTGATAGTTATCACTCCATTCATAATTTTGGTGATATCCCCAACCTTTATGATAATTAGGATTAACATAGTTGTTAAGGTAATCACCTCCAAATTGTACTTGTCCAACATTGAGGTTTCACTGATAACTAGGATGCTCGCCAACACAATATTCACATCTAACTACTATCTCTCGAGTGTGTTGAGTTGCAAGAACATCCAACCTCTTCGAAAGTGTTGCAATTTGTGCTGACAATGTAGAAAATACATTGAGTCCTTCAGTTCTAGTGTCCCTTGGTTGAATCATATTTGCATAAGGCAATTGATAAGCAAAGTCACCCATAATACCTGAAAAGAGAGAAATATAAGAAGATAATTAAAACAAGATAAAAATGTTTAAATTAAGACCAATTTGATTGAAATTAATATTGGAAAAAATTTATTAAGCTAATTCCCCGACAACGGGGCCAAAAACTTGTTGGTCGTTTTACCGATCAATATATGCGTGGAAGTATACACGGTCAACAACTAATAAAGAGTAAGTAAAGTATCATTCCCAAGGAGAATTAGCTAATAAAATTCGCCAAGCACTAACCCGTAATATTTTCAGTCTTATTTAAATGATTGATTTGCTATTTATGAATTTTAACTATGGAATTAAATAAACCTAACTATTCCTAGAGTAAGACTAGATAATGAAGACCTAAGATCACAATTTCCTCTATTGACTCATTTAAATCAACACACTCCCTGTTAAACCAAACTAATTGTACCTGATTGTTAGTCAAGAACACGAAAGTAAAGTATAGCCATCTCTCAATGTACCATACCCATATCACATATAATCCACAGTTGATAGAATACATATGAACACCCACATTACCTAAACCACTATACGTCTATGTGATTTATAAATAATTAGGGTTTAAGCCCATGTTCTCAATTTACTATGAATGGTGCTTCGGTATATGTCTATCTTAAGCACAAATCATATATCCTATCACAATATAGAACATACAATCATAAACTAATAAGATCAGATCCAAACCCATACTTCGTTTCTCAAGTCCATATGGATTATCATAGTAATTGATGGCCAATCAACTAAGCAAGTAAGCATGAATCTTAATAGACAATCCCATAGCAATCAATAAGGTTGACAATGAAATATATTAGAATAAACTACTCCATAGAATCCATTGCAATCTCAGAATAGAATTTAAATCATAACTGAATCAACGCTATCATCCACATATTGAATAAACATCATAAGAAATAATTAGGAATCAAAGAGAGAATAAGAGTATAGAATTGTAGTGCAAGTATGTTCTCCTGATCCAAGATTGAATCTTTAATGCTTTCCAATTGCTTTGAGTCTTCAATCTAATCAAATATAGAAAGTAACTGTAAGACCCCAACTTTTATGAATAAAGATGAATTTTCTATAATTATCATTTTTAGAATAAATTTGATATAATGATATAGTTGTGGGTAATATTTATAAATTTTGCAAAGTACACAAGTTGTTATATAATATTCGATTGGTCAGGGAATATTCGTTTTAAACAAAGAATATTCGTACGACGACACAATCATTGGTGGACCCCACAACAGAATTATTGTCGGATTGAGAAAATGACAAAAATATTTTTTTTATGAAAATAACGGCGAAAGTTTTACCATTAACTGTTGAAACACCCGGTGTTAAAAGAACAAGAATACGCGTGGTTGCATAGTAGCACACGGTATTGATTATTGATGCTTACGTGAGAAGTCATTCAATTTTATTCAATTATTGTCGATATTTTATATATTATTAAATCAATAATTGAGATGACAGAGTTATTAATATTATTATTTGCATTATTAACGATGTCTAGAAGTTCTACCAAAGAGAGGTTTGGTCACCTAATTGCGCGCCAATAGGGAGAAATCCTTATTGAAAGCCCTCTTTCTGGAAACGACACAGTCGATTAATAGTGTGAATAATAATAATGATGATGAAGTTTTGTTTTATTAGTATTATTAATGTAATAAAACAGAAAAGGCTTTTTATACAAAACGAATATTTTTATAAAGTTATTCATTTTATTAGCTAATAGTAAAATCTTTTATATAAAAATGTAATACTTTTATAAAGTTATTCGCTTTTATTAGACAATAATTAGAATATATTATATTTTATTATGCATAGTGTTTGCATAGTGCTGCATAGTTTTTTGCATAGTAAAATCTTTTTAAAAGTTATTCGTTTTATTAGATTATAAATAGAATATATTATATTTTTTGTAAACCAATTGGGGCCATCTGCTTAAAAATAAATCGATCTCGGACCGTTCATGAATTGGTTACTATTCACCCATTCTTCTATAAATAAAGCTCATTCCTTCATTATTTCTTACGAATTCAATTTGAAACTCTAGAGAGAAAACTATAGAGAGAATTATTCTTCTATTTTGAGCGTATTTCTTTAGCGTTTAAGAAAGCTTTGAGCGTAGTACAAGTTTCTTCAAGTATATTCCCACCCTACCGTCGGAGTACTCTTCTTTATAAGGTAAGGGGTATTATTTTTTTCATATTCATGAAGAAACCTTCTGTTATTCCATTCTTTATTATTACATTGAAATAACTCAGTATACGCTGGCCTACCCTATACTTGGTGATTTCTGTTGTTATTCCATTCATTATTATTCTGTTGGAACATCCTGTCTGTGCGTTTTACGCCGGACCTGGTTCCGTCTTTATTATTCTGTGGGAATATCCGGTCTATGCATTTTACGCCGGACCTGATTCCGTTATTTATTATTCTGTTGGAATAACCTGTCTATGCGAAGTACCGCATGCATTATGATTTCTGTTGTTATTCCATTCTTTATTATTCTGTTGGAATATCCTTTCGGTGCGTATTACGCCTGACCTGGTTCCGTTATTTTTTATTATGTTGGAATAACCTGTCTATGCGAAGTACATCATGCATGGTGATTTCTTTTGTTATTCCATTCTTTATTATATTCAGTTGGTTATTATCTTAATAAAATCATCCACTACGTAATCATTCATTATCTTTACAATTAACCATCTAAAGCTATCACAGTTCTTCAATCAAAGTATATATCTACATATATAGAGAGAGTAAACTTCATAATTTTGTCCCTTGTCTTCCGTAAACGTAGCACAAAAATTTGATACCCAGTATTGTAAGGCAGGTCGTAGAAGCAGTCTTCATGCACATATTTAAAAATAATAGCAAGTCAGGAAAAAGAAGCAAATAGGTCACCAGAGGCACTTAATGCCAAAATCAATACACAAAGACAATAGAGTTGCTACGTGGTACTAATATTATTAAACCAACAAAGTACCCCCAATATTTATTAAATGTTTGAGCATATAAAAGGACTCCAGAGTCCTTCAACTGACTAAATAAAATGCCTTAAACAAGATAACATGAAGTACATACTAGTTTGACAAACATACACAAGATGGTACCATGTGCAATGTGCATGTATAAGATTACAACAACTATGACAAAGATACACCTACTCTATGTGTCCAACTTTGAAGTAACTGTTATGTGAAAAAAACTAAATCTTCTATTACACTTGGCACACAGTTTTGTATGCATATTTACATGGTCCTTGATTTTAATTTTGACAAACTCAAAATTACTAAATATGGACAAACAACATATAATTTGATACACAGTTGACGACGAAAAACTCATAACTCTAGAAGGGTATAGGCGTGTGGGGGTATAAATCATTTACTCTTACCAATATCATTACCATATACCTTGAGTTGCAGAAACTAAGATTAAGAGAAAAGAAAAATTGTTATAAGTTACTACGGAAGTTTTTATGAACCTGCAATAGGAGCTCAACAATTTGTTAGTAACTAGTTTACATCAACTAGGTATAAGAAATGAATGTCAAAACTGAAATATTAAAACGTATGTACAATCAGAAGTTTACATACTTTTGTCATTTTCATGAAGCTGGAATAAAGGAACCACAAGAAATTTTTGGTTTTTCGGTACAATGAACTTTCTACTTTCTGGCAACTTCACAAGAAAGAGTTTTCTACACTCCTACAATATCAAGACAAGCACATAATGAACACCAAATTTCCAAAGCTAATAAATAAGAGTAAGACTTGCAGCCATCCACTTCCAGTGGAAGAGCTCAAAGAAATCTGAAAAAAAAGCTATCGTGCATTGATGCATATCAACAGAACGAAACTCTGAAGTCAGAGAACCACATGGAACTGCCATTTCATACTATGTTTTAAATTTTACTAGATTTTTTATGGACTGAATCAGCATAAATATAAAAATAAAAGAATCATCAATATTTACTCCTTATTGTATATATGGACAATGTTATATATCTTTCCTCAGCTTTTGTATTATTCTTTCGATAAAGATATATATTTGATGTATTTTTATATAAACATAAAGTGTGTGCATTTTCTATTTCTAAGATTTCAATCCCTACTCTAGGTTGGAAAGACTTAGTTCTCTCAAAGTTGCATTATAGCTTTCGCCATACAACCTTTCTCCCCGTAAAATATGTTTGTGACCTGGGTTGGGGATTTACTATGATGCCCCCAAAATAGGTATACATCACCTATTCTTAGTCGTCAAATACATGGTACGTAATCTGAATATAATCTTTAATATACAACAAGAAAGTCATGAGTTTTAATACAAATATTATCTTCTGTATAATATCCACTCTCGAATAAGTCCTCATTACATTTATTATCACACTATTTAACGTAATAGTGAGGACTACTAATACTATCATCTCGACCGTCACTCCGCTCCCTCGACTAGTCCCTACCACGTTCTCATTTCCTGAAGAGAATAGTGAAAGAAAGGGTGAGCTCAACTAACCCAGTAAGAAATATTATGACTAAGATAATGCAGAATAAATTATCATTAGTCTTCAACAATGTTAAACTAATAAAATACAATAGACATCAAGTTTAACTGCAGCAGAACATACAATCCATTAAAAGAGTCAAGTAGAGAATAAAATCTACTATCTTTTGTGATTTAATAGGTTTTTCATCACTTTTATCGCTGGAACTCAAATTAATAAATAAATCACATCATCCCTGCACTACGGGCAAGGATATTCATTAGTATCACAACCACAAATTATCCATGCACTACGGGCCAAGGATATTCGTGTATTCATCAATGGTTATGATCATGCCAATAACTGTCCATCAATGCACTACTAGACAATGAAGACTTTTACCACATCATTTGTAACATTACGGCCATGATTACAAGAATAATCCATGGTCATAATCATACCAAATCCATCTATGCACTACAGGCCACAGATGACTTTCAAAAAAAAATAAAAACATGAGGATGATGACAATGATATAAAAGTTCAATTAAACAAGTTCAAAAATTAATTTATTCAGGAACTAATAACATCCAAATTGTCAACATGAAACTTCTTTGTAGAGTAAAATTTAAGAATGCTCAGAAGAATATTTCCATGAAAAGATACTGGATGAAGCACAAATATCAAGGACATTCCACTAATTTCGTGGAGTATAGAAGTCAAAACTTTAACCAACTGAGTATAATAAAGAATGGAATAACAAAAGAAATCACTATGCATGCAGTACTTCACATAGACAAGTTATTCGAACAGAATAATAAATAACAGAACTAGGTCAGGCGTAATACGCACCGGCAGGATATTCCAATAGAATAATAAAGAATGGAATAACAACAGAAATCACCATGCATGCGGTACTTCACATAGATAGGTTATTCCAATGTAATAATAAATAATTCAACCGGTCCCACAGAAAAGCATGCATGTAATAGAATATTCTAGCGAGAATAATAAACACGGAACCAGTCGTCGCATAAAACGCATGCATGTGGATATTCCAATGTAAATAATAAAGAATGGAATAACAACATAATTTCACCATGTATGCGGTTCTTCATGATGTATGTGTTATTCCAATGAGAATAATAAATAATTGAATAATGTAAGAATTTCACCAAGTATAGAATTAAATGGCGTATACTGGGTTATTTCAATGTAATAATAAAGAATGGAATAATGAAGTTCTCTTCATGAATATGAAAAAAATACCCTTACCTTATAAAGAAGAGTACTCTGAAGCGAGAGGCGGGATATACTTGTAAAAACTTGCACTACGCTCAAAGCTTTCTTAAATGCTAAAGAAATATGCTCAAGATAGAAGAATAATTCTCTCTACAGTTTGTCTCTCTAGAGTTTTAGTGAATTCGTAACAAATAATGAAGGAATGAACTTCTATTTATAGAAGAATTGACTACATAGTAACTAATTCATGAACGGTCCAGATTGATTTACTTTTAATCTGACGATTACAGATTTAAAGCAAAATCTTTTAATAAAATATAATATATTCTATATATAATCTAATAAAACGAATAACTTTATAAAAGTATTATGTTTTATATAAAAAGATTTTACTATGCAAAATATTATGCAGGCACTATGCAACACTATCCATAATAAAATATAATATATTCTATTTATAGACTAGCTTTATAAAAGTATTTTGTTTTATATAAAAGATTTTACTATGCAAAACACTATGCATAATAGAATATAATATATTTTATTTATAGAATAACTTTATAAAAATATTCTGCTTTTATATAAAAAGCTTTTCATTTTATTACATTAATAATATCAATAAAACCAAACCGGTGACTTATCACGTAAGCATCAATAATCAATACTGGTAGTACTACTTATGCAACTACGCCAGATTCTCGTTCTTTTAACACCGAGTGTTTCATCAGTATTAACGGTAAAACTTTTGCTATTATTTTCATAAAAATATTTTTGTCATTTTCTCAATCCGACAATAATTCCGTTGTGGGGTCCACCAATAATTGTGCCGTCGTACGAATATTTCCCGACACAAAGAATATTCCCCGACCAATCGAATATAATATAACAACTTGCATACTTTGTAAAATTTATAAATATTACCCACAACTATAACATTATATTAAATCCACACCATAATATTAACAAAAAAATTGAGAAATTTAAATCTTTATTCGTAAAATTTGGGATATTACATTTCAAGCACGTGATCAAGTACGAACTATTGCAGATTGAGAAAGACTTGTCCTATGAATAGGTTCCTATCCAGATAGTCGACAGGAAAGAACAAGTGCTCAGAAATAAAGTGATACCTTGTGTGAAGGTGATATGGAGGAACCACAATGTCGAAGAGGCTACGTGGGAACTCGAAGCTGAAATGATGAATAATTACCCTGAGTTATTTGTTTAATCTGTGTCTTCGATTCTGGGGACAGAATCTTTGTATGTAGGGGGAGAATGTGACGAATGAGTTGTTTGAGTTGTGATTCTGAGGACAGAATCCTTGTAAGGAAGGAATGATGCAACATTCCAGAATTTTTAACTATTATATTAAATATTTATTAAATTATTTAAGTATTTAATGGATGTGTTCATTGTTGAATAATTGTTAATTATTTGTTAAATAAATAATTAAGGAAATTAATTATTTTATGCTAATTTAATTTAATTATTAAGTTAGAGAGTTTTGATTAATTGAATTATTATTCTTTTATTTGAATTTGTAATTAAAAGGATGTGTTAGTTGATTAAATAAAGTTATAATTATATAGAAAATTATAATTTTGTGGTATTGATTTACGTGTTAAAGTAATTTAATAAATTGTTATTATAATTAATTTAATTAAATAAAAGTGTGACAAATAACCTTTTATAAAGGAGTTATTAAAATAACTTAAAGGAGCTTAATTTAGTTTTGCCAAACAAGGCCTAATGCCTATTGAGTCTTTATTCTAATTGTGTTTTACCAAACAAGGCATAAGGATTAATTGATTATTTTTTTAGTGGTTAGCCAAACAAGCCTTATGGCTTTTGGTTTTCAAAACTTGGATAACTGATATCAGTTATATTTATATTTATATTATATAATTAATATATATTATATCTTATAAGTTATATTCTAAGACGTAGAATTAGAATAGAGAGGAGAAGAGAGTTTACAGAGAGAAAAGAAGAGAGGAAGAAAGGCTAGGGAATTGGAGAGAAGAAGAAGCTTAAGTATCAAAAGGGTTGGCCATCATCTTCTTCAAACATGGTATCATCTAAACTCTATTATTGTTTTTCTTTTCAAAGCTATAGTTGTATTCTCTCTCCCAATTTTCTCCATAAAAGTTTTATAAAAGTTAAATTTTTTTTGTTATGTATGTGATTTTATATGATAATCTAGTGTTGTTAAACTATTTTTTTAAGCTATAATTGAGAATAGTCAAAGAATTTATATTATGTATGGGTTGTGAAGAAAAGCTATTTTTATAGAGAGTTTTTGTGAATATATATTGTTTAGTTTGAGGTAGAAATTAAGGGTTAATTAGTTGCTTAGTTGATAAATTGACTATTGAATTTGATAGAGTATGTATAAACATTGATAAAATGCTTTGAATTAACTGTTTTGGTTGAAAAACAAAATCACAGTGTTTATTTTCATTAAAAACATCAAAAAGTGAGTTTTTATCAAAAACAATGGAATTGTATGTTGTCAATTCGTTGTTTATGTTGTTTTATGGGTAGAAACATGTTAAGAGTCTTTGAATTATGTTTACATGAAGTCTCTATATGAATTACATGTTAGTTAGACTGTTAGAAAGTAACTTGTAGGCCAAAATTGGCTTTTGTTCATACTTGTTCAAAGTCGTCGGTCGAAGAAGATATGATTTAGGCGCTCAATGATGGCTTTCAACCCATTTGTCTGACATTCGTGCCATAACAATACCACACCGCAGCGGTGGCTTTGGTAGTATAAAATGTGGTATGAATAAAACCACATATATAAATCGTGGAGCCGCAGATCTGAAAGTTAGCGAGAATAATCTCGACAAGATTAATTTTGTACACAAAGTCGAAAGGAATGGTTTTGTGTTAATAATATGACTATTAAGTTATCATTTTAATATTTCTATATCTAGATTGAACATGATATTAACAATTAACTTGTTTTATAATTTGATTATGTGATTAAATAATCAAACCTACATGATGAATGTACTTAGTTATGTTTGTAAAGTGGTAATGACTAACTATGTCATGATGACATATATATATATAGGGTATTGATATTTGAATTGTTCGGTTTAGCCTACGAGCAAGGCAAGTTCTCTAATCTATTTTCTTGTTGAAGCAATTATGGTTTCCAAATTCGATTACCTTATAAATGATGCAAGCTTTCTAAACTTTGATTTTTATATTGAACAAGTTATTCTTGTATTTAACTTGTTGTTCAGCATGCACAATTATACATACTAATGTTGAACAGTTTTATCGTTCAAATTACTACGCATGCTTAGTATTCGATTTTAAATAACCTTGGCTTAACATTGTTCAAGCAAGGTGTGTTATAGTTATTCAAATTGTATGTTATTAGATTATTCCTAAAACATGACTTTAATTTACCACGTTGATTCAATTACGATTATTCTATAGTATGATGTTATTGGTTTCATTCAACTGGTCCTTAGTTGATGTTCGTTGAATTCCAAATTACCCTGAAATGTATCCAAACCAAACTCACTTTGGTGCGGACTTGTACTCCAAATACTGAGATGAACAATCCAATTATTAGGGGTAACTTACGCTTAGCGTTGAAATGTTTGTGCACAATACATTTATATGAAGAAGGGCTGATCCCCTAAGTACGAGGAGTCCTATAGTCTTCACGATCGTTAAAATTTAAGTTGAAATATTACTTATAACTATGGACATAGTTCGTGGTCTTAGGACCCTCAGTTATATATTTCACAATGTTGATAAATCATATTATTTAATTTTATCGAGCCTCTTATTTGATAGTTGTTGTAAAGATTTTTCATTCATTGTTGTTTAAAGTGAGCTTTGTTTGCTCACTCTTGCTTATATAACTATTATAGTTAAAGATGAGAAGGTAAATGTACCTAGCACCAGTAAGGGAAAAGGAAAGATGAACAAGTGTTGAAGACTTGTAATGTGTTGATATTTCATTATAAGATTTTAAATTGAATGGTTGTAAAGAAGTTTATTAATTTTCTGCATTTAAATGATTGTATTTAAAGGTTAGATAACCTGGGAGATTTTTATTATGTAACCCTTTAATGGGAAAGGTTTTATTTATCCAATTTTATTGTGATGGGTAGTTAGATATGAATGTTTGATTTGGTGAACACCAAATCCTGTGGGAATGAAGTACCTGGGTTTGGGGGAGTCAAGTACCTAGGTTTGGGGGTGTCATAGGTTCCCTTTGCCACCTTCATGTTGCGAACAGAGGCAGATTATTGGTGGGAATGTGGAAAGCGTACTCAATATGCCGCACTCAAAATGTCTTTGGATAAGTTCCAAGAGTTGTTCAATGACAAGTATTTTCTTTAAAGTATTCGTCATATGAAGGAGGTAGAGTTCATCAAGCTTGAGCAAAACAATATGACCATGGCGCAGTACGAAGCTAAGTTTGTCGAGTTATCTCGGTTTGCGTCCCACTTGGTTGATAATGAGGAGAGAATGACGCGTATGTTTCTAAGAGGTTTGAAACCCGAGATACGTTACTACCTAATTTCACACAAACTGTGTTTGTATTCAGATGTTGTGAATAGGGCTCAGTTATTGGAGCGTGATAATGAGTCAACCCAACCAAGAGAGAGTAACCAACAAGTCGATAATACCAGTGGTAGCAGTCATCAAAGCGGTGACAACAAACATGGAGGGAATCAACATGCCAGAAATGATAATCACTTCGGTGGTAATCATGGCCATGATAATAAGAGTGGACATTTCAAGAAGAGGAGATTCAACAATGATGGAAAGACGTCGACCAAGATTACATTTGTTAAGGAAGGAGAAGAGCGACCAACGATCGTATGTTACAAATGTGGAGGGAAGGACACATAAGTCCAAACTACACGATGCGGTCAAAGCGTGTTATAATTGTGGAAAGAAGGTCACCTAGCCCAATTTTGTCGTGCACCAAAGTCAAGTCCAGCTGGGATGGAGGCATCAAAGGATGTCCCAGACAAGACAAAACCCATAGTTCAAGGGAGAGCATTTGTCGTAACCTCCCAAAAAGTGAGGAATCCGAATGAGGTGATCACGAGTAAGCTAATTATAAACTCTAGTGAAGTTTATACTTTATTTGATACCGGTTCTACCCATTCTTTCATTTCTCCTACTTGCATTCAACGTTTAAATTTGACTCCAGAGAAATTAGACTTTGACTTATCTGTTGAAACTCCGTTCGGAGAAACCTTCATTACATCTACGGTTTATAAGTATTGTTTGATTCAAATCGGTAACCGCACGTTACCTGTCGATATTATTTCTTTGAAAATACTTGCATTAGATGTGATTTTAGAGATTGATTGGTTAACTACTCATCATGCTGAAATTAATTATTTACGTAAGGTTGTTAGCTTTCATATTCCTAACAAACCTATTATGCGAATTCAAGCAACCAAACCACTAAAATCAATCACTGTCATATCAAGCCATAAAGCTATTCGTTTATTGAAAAACGAATGTCAAGCTTTCTTAGCCCATGTCACGGATTTAAATAAAAATACATCAGATTTGAATGATATTTCTATTGTTAATAAATTTCCTAACGTATTCACTGAAGAACTTCCTGGCCTACCCCCAAAGCATGAAATTGAATTTTGTATCGACCTTGAAACCAATACAAAACTCATTTCCAAAGCCCCATATCGAATGGCTCCTATTGAACTTCAAGAGTTAAAAACCCAACTACAGTAATTGTTAGACATCAGTTTCATTTGTCCTAGTACGTCTCCTTGGGGTTCTCCTGTTCTATTCTTAAAGAAGAAAGATGGAAATATGCGACTTTTTATTGATTATCGGATGTTAAATCATGTCACCATCAAAAATAAAATTACCGTGCCTCGCGCATTGATGACTGTTTGACCAGTTGCAAGGAGCCAAATTCTTTTCAAAGATTGATCTTTGTTCCAGATATCATCAGTTGAAGATTAAAACTGATGACATTCCAAACACTGCTTTTAGAACTCGGTACGGGCATTATGAATTCCTAGTCATGTCTTTTGGATTGACTAATGCTCCTGCTGCCTTCATGAAGATGATGAACCGAGTATTCAAGGAATATTTGGATCACTTTGTGGTCGTCTTTATTGATGACATCCTCATATACTCCAAAACTCACGAAGACCATGAGCAACGCTTGAGGCTGATACTCCAAAAGCTTCGTGAAAACAAGCTTTATGCCAAGTTGAAGAAATGCGAGTTCTAGCTTGAGGAAGTTGCATTCCTTTGGAACGTGATATCAAATCATGGAATATCTATTGACCCGATAAAGATTGAAGCAATTCAAAGCTGGGAGCAACCTAAGTCAGTGACCAAAGTACGTAGCTTTCTCGGCTTAGCTGGTTATTATCAGAGATTCGTAGAAGGGTTTTCTCGAAGCGCTACTCCATTAATTCGGTTGGAGCGAGGAATGTGAAAAAAGTTTTCAAGAACTAAAGATGAAACTCATTTCAGCACCTGTTTTGACAATACCATCTGGCTCGGAGGGATTTGTCATCTACAGTGATGCTTTAGGAAAAGGGTTAGGATGTGTTCTCATGCAACATGGGAAAGTCATGGCCTATGCCTCTCGATAACTCAAAGAATATGAGAGGAATTATCCTACTCATGATCTAGAGTTGGCAGCAGTCATTTTTGCGCTTAAGATTTGGAGGCATTGCCTATATGAAGAGAAGGTGGAGATCTATACAGATCATAAAAGCCTTAAATATTTCTTCACTCAAAAGGAACTCAACATGCGGTAACAACGATGGCTTGGGTTGTTGAAAGATTATGATCATACCATCCAATACCATCTTGGGAAAGCGAACGTAGTAGCTGACGCATTGAGTAGAAGATCATATGTGGGTACGAGTGCAATATTGTCAACACAAAGACCCATTTTGTATGACTTGGAAAGGATTGAAATAGAGTTAAAGACTCCAGGGAACCATGTGGTGATGGCTAATATACGAGTGAAACCGACTTTAATCGATAAAGTTAAAGTTGCTCAAACTATAGACCTGGAGCTGATGAGTATGAAGAAGAAAGTGCAAGAAGGTGCTATTCCGGAAGCAAGAATCGATGAAGAAGGAATACTTCGAGTCAACTCTAGACTTTGTGTTCCTAACGATTCGGACTTGAAGTATAAAATTATGATGGAGGCGCACAACACACGTTTGCAATCCATCCTGGGAGTACCAAAATGTATCGTGATCTTCGACATACATTTTGGTTTAGAAATAAGAAGAGAGAGATAATGGAGTTTATCTCAAGGTGTCTAACTTGTCAACGAGTCAAGGCAGAGCATCAAGTGCCAAAAGGTCCATTGCAACCACTTGAAATTCCAGAATGGAAGTGGGAGAACATTACCATGGATTTCGTTACTGGTCTTCCCAAGGTTTCTCAAGGCATAGATGCAATTTGGGTTATTGGTGATAGATTGACCAAGTCTGCTCATTTCTTACCAATACGAGAAACTTTTACACTTGAACGTCTTTCTAGTATGTACATAAACGAGATTGTAAGATTGCATGGTATGCCAGTATCCATAGTTTCTGATCGAGACCCAAGATTCACTTCAAGATTTTGGGTTAGTTTACAAAAAGCTATGGGCACGGATTTACAATTTAGTTCAGCATATCATCCTCAAACGGATGGGCAGTCGGAAAGGACTATTCAAACTCTTGAAGATTTATTAAGACTTTGTGTCCTTGACTTCAAGGGAAGTTGGGACAAGTTCTTACCATTGGTGGAGTTTTCCTACAACAACAGTTATCAAGCAAGTATTAGCATGGCTCCATTTGAGGCGTTGTGTGGAAGAAAGTGTCATTCTCTAGTATGCTGGGATGAGGTGGGTGAAGCAACGTTGTTGGGATCGGAGTTGGTACGTATGACTACGAAAAAGATTCAAATTATCCGACAATGTATAAAAACCTTACAAGATCGACAAAAGAGTTATGCTGATCTTCATCGAAAAGACGTGGAATTCAATATTGGAGATCATGTATTGTTATGTGTTTCTCCATGGAAAGGAATTACGAGATTTAGAAAGAGTGGAAAGCTCAATCCTCGATTCATTAGCACATTTATAATCCTCAAACGAGTAGGAAATGTGGCCTATAGACTCGCCTTACCGTCAAGTATGTCTCGTGTTCATAACATTTTCCACATATCTATATTACGTAAATATGTGAAAGACCCAAACCACATTATTGAATTAGAACCAAACAAGATAGAAGAAGATTTAACATATGAAGAGTTACCTGTTAAAATCTTGGATAAGAAGGATCATATTCTACGCTCCAAGGTTATACCTCAAATCAAAGTTTTGTGGAGAAACCACGATGTGGAAGAAATGACCAGGGAGATAGAATCTGAGATGAAGTCAAGATATCCTCACCTCTTCGATATACCAGGTACGTACCCTAATTTCGAGGACAAAATTTCATAAGAAGGGGAGGTTGTAAGACCCCAACTTTTATGAATAAAGATTAATTTCTCTCGAAATATATTTTTGAATATTATGGTGTGGATATAATATAATGTTATAGTTGTGGGTAATATTTATAAATTTTGCAAATAAAGCAAGTGGTTTTATAATATTCAATTAGTCGAGGAATATTTGTTTTAACAGGGAATATTCGTACGACGGCACAATCATTGGTGGACCCCACAACAGAAGTATTGTCGTTGTTAGAAAACGACATAGTTATCTTTTTATAAAAATAACGGCGGAAGTTTTACCGTTAAACCGTTGAACTACCCTAGTAAAAAAAGTACAAGATGTCTGGCGTGGTTGCGTAGTAGCACACAAGATATTGATTATTGATGCTTACGTGAGAAGTCACTCGGTTATACTCAATTATTGCTACAAAGATAATTCTTTGCATCATATCTCTCGTATTATTGATTCGATTATTGTCACGAAGATCATCTACATAATATGATATATTATTAAATCAATAATTGAGACTACAAAGTTATTCATATTATTAAATTGCAATATTTACAATGTCTAGAAGTTACATCGAGGAGAGGTTTGGTCATCTAATTGCGGCGATGATAAGGAGAAATCCTTATCTGAAAGCCCCTCTTTCACAGGAACAACTTTGTTGTTAAATATTATGAGTTATAATATTAATGATGAATAAGTTCGTGTTGACTAAAGATAAAATTGATAGTTCCAATATGTTGGGATTATTAGTGTTAGTGAAAATTGAATTTATTTTGATAATAATTGATGTCTGGAAGTTATATTGACCAATCGGGTAATTAATCGGATAAATGAGCAATTAATTGCTATTTGTTCACTATTGGTTGTACTATTTATTCACATTCTTGTACTATTAGGGGAGTTGGTGCAAGATTGATAATACTTGCATGACTAAGTTAAAAATGGAGGTATAGATGGAGGTACTATACTGTAATTCATATTTTCACATGATTATAACTATTGATTCACATGATTGAACTATTGATTCACATTATTTATATTAGGGGAGGTGGTGCAAGTTTGATAATACTTGCAAGACAAAATTAAAAATGATAGAAAAGTTAAAGGTATTGTATTGTAATATTTCGATCCCCAAAACGTGCAATTATCAAAACTATATTTTCCTATAAATAGAAGCTCATTCTTCCTTCATTTCTCACAAATTCACTAAAGCTTTAGAGCAATTATTATAGAGAGAAATTATAGAGAGAAAGAAGAAGAGAAGTTTGCTACCTCACTATTCCAATATCCAGTTTCTTCTAAGGTAAGGGGTATTATTTCTTTCGTATTTATGAAGAGAGCTTCTGTTATTCCATTCTTTATTATTATGTTGGAATAACATGTCTATGCAAAGTACCACATACATGGTGAAATTCTTCTGTTATTCAATTCTTTATTATTATATTGGAATAACTTTTATACATGCAAAGTCTGCATCACGGTGAAATTCTTCATTATTCCATTTTTATTATTACATTGGAATATCCCGTGCGTGTGGATTCTGCTAGACCTGGTTCCATTCTTTATTATTCTGTTGGAATAACCTATCTATGCAGTCTATCGCATGCATGGTGAATTCTTCTGTTATTCTATTCTTTATTATTCTGTTGGAATATCCTATCTGTGCGGATTACGTTAGACCTGGTTTCATTCTTTATTATTCTATTGGAATAACCAGTTTGTGTGGTCTATCGCATGCATGATGAATTCTTTGTTATTCGATTCTTTATTATTCTATTGGAATATCCTCATACATCCGATTACGCTTTAGACTGGTTCTATTCTTTATTATTACATTGGAATAACACATGTGCTGTATGATCTATTGCATGCATGGTGAATTTTTCTGTTATTCCATTATTTATTATTCTGTTGGAATATCCTGTTTGGGCGGATTACGCATGACCTGGTTCCATTCTTTAATATTCTGTTGGAATAACTTGTCTATGTGGATTATCACATGCATGGTGAATCATCCTTCATATTCATTCCTTATTAAATTGTGGAAATGATCTGTCTACGTGGATTACCGCATAGCGGGTGAAAATCCATTTGCAGTTTCATATATTCTATGATACTTATTTGGTTAAAGTTTTGGCTTCTATACTCCATGAAATTAGTAGAATATCCTGGATATTTGTGCTTCATCTAGTATCTTTTCATGGGAATATTCTTCTGAGCATTCTTGAATTTTAATCCACAAAGAAGTATCATGTTGACAATTTAGACGTAATTGATTTCAAGATAAATTAACTTATAAATCTTTAAAAAATTTTCTTGAACTTGTTTTATTGAATTATTATGTCATTGTCATCATCCCCATGCTTATATTGTGATGAAAGTCATCTTTGGCTTACGTGCATAGATGGACTTGGTATGATTATGACCAGGGATTATTCAGTATAATCATGACCTGTGATGTGGTAAAAGTCCTCAGTAGCCTGTAGTGCATTGATGGACAATTTTTGGTATGATTATGACCAGGGTTTATTCGGTATATTCATGACCATTGATGATTTAATGAATATACTTGGCCCGTAGTGCAGGGATGACTCGATGATGTGGTTTATTTACTAAGTTGAGTCTCAGTGATAAAAATTGATGAAAACATTTTAAATCATAAAAGATAGTAGATATCATGCTCTACTTGACTCTTCTAATGGATTGCTTATTCCACTGCAGTTAAACTTGATGTCTATTGTATTTTATCAGTTTAACATTGTTGAAGGCTAATGATAATTATCCTGCATTATCTTAGTCATAATATTTCTCACTGGGCTAGTTGAGCTCACCCTTTCTTTCACTGTTATCTTCACGAAATGAGAACGTAGTCGGGACTAGTCGGGGAACAGAGTGACGGTCCAGATGATAGCGTTAGTAGTCCTCACTATTCTGTTAAATAGTGTGACAATAAATGTAATGAGGACTGCTTTGAGTGTGGATATTGTCTAGATGACAATATTCTTATTAAAACTCTCAGTTTATGTTTTGTCGTATTTTACATGACAGTTGTATTATTAAGTTGTATTTGAATTTTGTTCCATGTATTTGGCAACTCAAGATGGGTGATGTATACTTATTTTGGGGGCGTCACAGTAGATCATTTGTTGCATCATACTATGACCACATGATGTTTGAGTTCCCACAGATTAAGTGGAGGGCATCTTTGGTGCACTTTCGGTATCGGAGAGGCAGGTTTTTCGATTTAGGACCCCGGAGTTGACTCCTACTTTGGAGGAGTATGCACATTTGACGATGCTACCATTGGACAGACCTTGCGTGCATATGGCAATTGGAGATATGAGTCGGCAATACATGACCCTCATTGACTTGAGGCGTAGAGTGGTGCAGGATGAGATCACATCTGGCCACGTTATATCCAAGTGTTTTCTGTTAAATATATTTGACTTAGAGGATAGTTATGCAAGACATTTCAGGGATTTCACCACACCAGAGGATCATTGGCATTTGGCCAGAGTTAATGTACTGCTATTATGCGTACTGTCATATGTCTACATGCCACAATACATGGATGAATTTGACATTGGCGTCATTATGGCAGTAAGAGCTTTCAGGGAGGGTCACACCATCATACCGAGTATCATCGTAGAGACTCTGAGGTCAGCTACATACTGTTGCACTTATCCGGCATGAGTGTTTACAGGCAGCTCAGTCATGCTGTACATGTGGTTTATGTCACACTTGAGACCGATATATTGGCACTTTCAGACGGCATGGGTATTGTTTCACCCATGATATAGACATGTCATACTCCTTTCAGCGTGCGGAGTGTACAGATGTTGCATCTTGGTCAGCTTTCCTAGCAGGGATTGGAGATCCATTCGCTATATTGCCGTGTACAGGGCTTAGCTCACCCTACAGCTTTATTAATCATGCTCCGGGCATGGATTATCTTCCTATAGCTAGTTTGAGAGGCATGATTACTTACCACCCGCTAGCCGTGATGTGTCAGTTTGACCAGTTTCAGGACTTCCATCCTTTTGAGGGGGCATCGAGTCAGCGCTTCACTTCTCGCCATTTATCAGGAGAGGATAGATCCAGGTTGTATGCCTGTTGGGATCAGCGAGAGCTAGCTGAGTTTTCTATCAGTCATCCAGGTTGTTTTGTAGAGTATTCCTCATGGATAGAGACAGAGACTGCATCGGCTGCGGTAGTATCCACAGTGCAGAGGACTGATTCCGACGATGAGGAGCCTATAAAGGAGATTAATATACCCATCGAGGAGGATTTGACTGCTGGGTTGCCAGCATTTGTGATGGATTCTCCCACTACGAGTGCTACTGTCATTCAACATTCAGCACAATATTTTGAGTAGAGTTTATATCTGATGACCTATAAAAGATATCAGGCTAGGGCCTTGATGTTGAAAGCTCTTGATGGGAGAGACGTAACTCTATTAGAGAGAGACGAGGCTAGATCAGCAAGAGATGCATTTATTATGGAGTGGGATGCCACCCTATTTGCTCGGGATGTGGCCGTCGCAGACAGTACTTCAGTGAGATCTCATACGACTAGCATCCTTGTCGATATGAGTGCATATATTGATGAGCATCATGCCACCATACAGTTAGCCTCAGATCTGCTAGCTCATGTAGATACCATTGGGCAGGAGCTTGCAGCATTACCTCCTTCTTCAGAGAGGGATGCTATGTTAGATCTGATAGTCCGTATACATATAGATTCATATATAGCTTTATATTTTTCCTGCACAGACCAGCTTAGCCATTTTGTCATGTACAACACATATTGTATATATCAAACAGTATAATATATGGCAGATAATATATATTTTGATCTACTTCCCTTTCAGTTGTGCCTTGATACTTGCTTGATATTTGCCTGTTTCTTCAGAGTTTATGATCTTGATGCATTCTGAACTCATCCTTGATGTGTGGACATTGAGCCATCGCAGGATCTTTTAGAATGGATCATTGATCTGTATGTATCCCTACCATCTTTGGTGTTTTGGGACTAGTTTCTGTATGGAAATGTGGAGAGGAGTGTGGTTTTTCCTCTCTGAGATTGACCGCACCACAGATGGTCTCCAGTACTTCTATTTGTGTGAAGCCTAGTTAATTCCATCTCTTATTGATTGGTGTTACTCTTTGAGGCACAACCGCAGCTTAGATGGTCACCGAATCTCTTATTGGTGAGGAGAGGTTGGGTAATTCCATCCCTTTGGTCTGAAGCAGATGAAATGTGGTGGATTGAAATTTAATCCTAGTACCGTGTGACAAATATTTTTATCCTGGTAGGGGGTTAGACCGAACAATAAATGGTTGCCTACATACTCCTATTGAAGAGGAGATCAGGTCTGCGTAGTTTGAACCTGGTGTAAGAGGTTCAACGTTGAATGTGAAAGGAAGATGGGTGTAGAAGCTTTATTGATGAAGAAGGGTGTAGAAGTGCTTTTTTGGTTTTAGTTTTTGTAGAGAAAGGGCAGAATTGTTTTTGTTATTTTTTGTTTATTGCGGAGAAAGGGCAGCAATGTTTTTTTGTTTTTTGTTTATTATGACCAGGCCATATAGAATATGGTTGCCTACATACTCCCAAGTATCAGGGAGATCAGGTCGACGTAGTTCGCCCCTCAGGACGAATTGTAGCCGAAGAGAAGTATGAATCCCATGTGCAGGCTATACTGCGGGGAGAAGAAAGTTTGATCCCATGATTGGGACAAACTGTAGGTGTGGAAAAAGTTTAATCCCGTCTTCAGGACAAACTACAAGTGTAGAAAAGTTTAATCCCGTCTTCAGGATAAACTGCAGGTTTGGAAGGTTCTATCTCATCTTCAGGATAACCAAAATTGTATGAAAGATATGAAATGAGGTGAAATAAGGCTGCTGGTTTGAAGTGTATGTTTCCCTGAGGGGCAGGAAAGTATGTATAAAGGGTTAGAAAAACCAGAATGACTGGTGATCTGATGATCAAAACCCAGGATGTTTGCTTGATGGTAACCTCGGACATAGTACCGTTTCACGGTGTCTAAGTTAATAAGCTGTGGAAATTCATCATCGTCCATTTCTTGTAGTCTGAGAGTTCCTCCTGTTAATACCTCCTTGACAACAAATGGGCCTTCCCAGTTAGGAGCGAATTTTCCCTTAGATTGATCTTGGTTCTCAATGATCTTCTTCAAATCCAAGTCATATTGTTGGAACTGCCATATTCAGACTTTCCTGTTGTAGGATCTGGCGATCCTTTGCTGATATAACTGACCATGGAAGATAGACGTGGTTCGTCTTTCTTCTATTAGAGACAATTGGTGATACCTGTCTTGTAACCATTGATCTTCATCCAACTGAGCATCCATCAACACTCTGAGGGATTCCATTTCCACCTCTATAGGGAGTACTACTTCCATCCCATAGGCTAATGAGTAGGGGGTTGCCCCAATGGAAGTACGCATTGAAGTTCTATAAGCTATTAAAGTCAGAGGCAAGAGGTGAGACCATCCTTTTGTGATTGGCAGACATTTTCTGCATGATCTTCTTGATGTTTTTATTAGCCACTTCAACAACACCATTCATCTTTGGACGGTAGATAACAGAGTTAAGGTATTTGATGTGGAATTTACTGCATAAATCCTCCATAATTTTGTTGTTGAGGTTCTTAGCATTGTCTGACACAATGACCTCTAGTTGTCCATATCGACAGATGATATTGTTTTTGATGAAAGCAATGATGACTTCTTTGGTAACTTTGGGGAAGGAGGCTGCTTCTACCCATTTGGTAAAGTAGTCGATCATGGTGATTATGAATCGATGTCCATTACTGGCTTTGGGCTCGATGGGCCCGATCACGTCCATTCCCCACATTAAGAAGGGTCATGGCAAACTCATATTGTGGAGTAAACTTGGAGGGGCGTGGATAGCATTCCCCTGAATTTTGCATTGATAGCACCTCTTGACGTGATCATCACAGTCAGCTTTGAGCATAAGCCAATAATGCCCTGTTCTAAGGATTTTCTTAACAAGTAAGGGTCCGCTCATATGGAGTCCACATACTCCACCATGGACCTCATCCATGAGCCTCTGAGCTTGGTCTTTGTCCAGATATCTGAGGAGACATAATCCTACATCTCTTTAGTAGAGTGCATCTCCGCTCAGATATAATTTCATAGCAAGTCGATGGATCCGCTTCTATTCAGTCAGGCTCGCCTCAGCGAGTGTAGATCCATCTCCCAGATACTCCTTGATATGCTAATACCAAGGGTTTTGGATGGGAGATAACTCATCCAATACTTCTCCAACATAGTTCCTATAAGATGGGGCCTTTTGTAGGGCAAATGTGATGCTTGACATGTTTTCCTTGTCAGGTATGTGAATCAAGGAGGCCAATGTTGTTAGTGCATCCGTAAAGTAATTCCTATTATGAGGAATGTGTAGAAAGGAGATTTCTTTGAACTCCAAAGCCATCTGTAAAATTTATTGATGGTAAGGCAGCAAATGTAGTTCCCTGGTTTGATAGATTCCTAAGGATTTTTTGATTACCAATTCGGAATCCCCAAAGATAGTTAACCGCCTGATGCCCATTGAACGGGCAAGTTTTAACACAATGATACAGTTTTCATACTCAGCTGTGTTATTGGTGTTGACAAACTGCAATTTGACGGTGATGGGATACTGTTCCCCAGTACCGGATACTAGAACTGCTCCAGCTCTAGAACCTTCTGTGTTAACAGCTCCATCGAAATGCATTTTCCACGTACGACATGTATCGTACTGATGGTGTTGCTGAACTGCCATTACCCCTTCATTGGGAAAATATGTTTCCAAGGGTTTGTAATCCCTTGCAGGTGCAACGACCAGTTGATCTGCAATTCCTTGACCTTTGATAGACTTTTGCATTACGTAGACGATATCAAATTTCTGTAGGATCAACTGCTATCTGGACAGCTGACAATATAATATGAGCTTACTGAACACATACTTGAGAGGATCCATGCGGGATATGAGATGGGTTGTGTGACCATGGAGGTAATGTTGTACCTCATGGAAGCCCATGCTAAAGCACAACAAGTCTTCTCAATCAGAGTGTACTTGTGTTCACTACTGCTGAATCTTTTGCTGAGGTAATCAATAGCTCATTCTTGGCCTCATCATTTTTTTTCCCCAACATACAACCCATGGCATTGTCATTAATGGACAGGTACATGAATAGGGGAACATCATCCCTGGGAGGTACCAAAACAGGAGCGTTAACCAACTTCTCTTTGATTGTAAGGAACGCTTTCTGACACTCATCGTTCCATTTCATGGAGTAGTTCTTCCTTAACAATTTGAAGATGGGCTCACAGGTTGCTGTGAGTTGAGAAATAAATCTACTAATGAAGTTGATTCTTCCCAAAAATCCCTATATTTCCTTCTCTATCTGAGGAATGGGCATTTACTTGATGGCCTGGATTTTGGTGGGATCCAGCTCAATCCCTTTGTGGCTGACTAGGAAACCTAGCAACTTGCCTGATTTAACGCCAAAGGAGCACTTGACTGGATTCAACTTCAAGTTGTACTTACGCAACTTGTTGAACAGCTTTTGGAGATGGTCTAAATGGTCTTCTTCCCTTCAGGACTTGACAATGATGTCATCCACATAAATCTCTATCTCTTTGTGCATTAAATCATGGAAGAGAGCCATCATGGCTCGCTGGTAGGTTGCCCCGGCATTGAGGAGGCAGAATGACAACTGTCTGTAGCAAAATTTTCCCCAAGGCGTGATGAAAGCAGTTTTCTCACGGTCTTCCTCAGCGACCATACTTTGATGATACCCTGCGAAGCAATCCGCAAAGGAGTACATGTCGTATTGAGTAGTATTATGAATAAGAATGTGGATAAAAGCCATGATAAAGCTATCTTTAAGGCAAGCTTTGTTCAGATCTCGGTAATCCATGCAAACTCGAACCTTTCCTCATAGTTTAGGCATGGGAACAATGTTGGATATCCATTCTGGATATGTAGACACCATGATAATGCTAGCTTAAAATTATTTCATAATTTCTTCTTTCACCTTTAAACTGCACTCAGGTTTGAATTGCCTGAGCATCTCCCTGATTGACTTAAATCCCTCCTTAATGGGAAGCCGATAAAGGACAATGTCAGTGGACAAACCCACCATGTCTTTGTGAGAGCATGCAAACATATCCTGGAATTAGGTTAATAGCGCAACCATGTCATTCCGTTGGTTTGGGGTTAGGTCTGAACCAATCTAGATTAGCTTAGGGCTTTCTAAGGTTCCAAGATTGAAAGAAGTGGTTTGAGTCGAGGTTGGGTTTAGGTTTGTCATGACCCATTCCTTAATCTCTGAGGTGTCTTAATGTCCTCTTGGATTTCCATCAAGTCTGAGTCCACTTTTCATCAAAGTTCTGATCCTTGTGGAGAAAAGGCACCCCATCGGCAAATACATACACATCCCGAATTGAGTCCACGAAACAAAATATGTTTTACTTAATATATGAAGCTGTTTAATCATACAAAAGTGTTAGCATGTCTTGATAAAATAACGCTATCTTGTATAGAAAAATAAGCAATTAAAGTTATCTACAGGGCGGAGGAATTTACGCCCATTTTACCCTCGTCGACCCGATACGTGAGTCTTTGCTCCAATTGTCGAGGTAAAGTCTGATGAATTACTGTGATGATGGACGGGTTATCATCGTCCTCCTTTTCCCTAATGATGACCATAACATCTTGGCAATCATTGTCTGGGGTATATCAGTTGGTATCTTCATTATGGACAATGATGCGTATGCCTGACATCATCAGGGCGATGTCATATTTACGTTTCCGCTCCTTTTCTTCCACATCGGGATCAGGGATCAGGACCTCTTTTGTTTTGAATTGTACTGGTTTGGGAAACAACATAGCCATAACATGGGCTGGCACCTTTACCGGAGACTGTATCAGCTCATGAGGTGCGGATGGAGAAAATTACCGTGCGGCGGAAGCTTAAGGAACTTGCTTGTTCTTATGAGGATTCCTATGACTGGAACTGGAAGAATAGCCTAGTCCGAATGTACCAGTTTGACTGGACACTTGAATAGGGTGCTTAATACCCTGCGAATTTTTACCAAGCCATTGTCCAGGCTGATGACCCAGTGACATCATTTCTTGAGTGGTAAGCATAACCTCGGCGAAATCTTGGAGTGCGGAAATGGCGCTCCAATAGGATGGTATTGCGTGTTACTCACTTCCAAAGTATGAAAACTAAATGGCTCGACTTCCAATTGAAGGCGATGAGTGGTAGATCTACTTGTTCGGGACATTACGGCTCGGCGTTGGCGGTGACTAGGCTATTGTTGACAATGCATTTGAGTTGTTGATGTAGTGTAGAAAGAACGACTCCAGCCATATGGATCCATGGTCTCCCAAATAACAGGTTGTATCTTGAATCTATCTTGAAGACGTGGAAGGATACATTGAATGTATTTGGACCAATCTCGATTAAGCGACTCAATCTCTCCGAAGCGAATTTTATCAGGATCCATCAAAAGCTTTGATAACCGTATGGCTGCTTCGGATCCTTTTGAGATTGACGTTCATCCTCACCAAGGTAGCATAAGGACATATATTCAAAGACGAACCTCCATCTATCAAAACTCTAGCTAACATATATCTAGAGGATAAAAATACTATGTGCAATGGCTTGCAATGACCGGTCCCTTCGTGAGGTATGTCGTCATCAGTGAAGGATATCACATTGTTGTTGAAAATGTGATCAACCATATGTTGAAATTTTTCCGCATCCACTGATTTGACAAGTAAAACTCTTCCAAACCTTGATAAAATCTTCCTATGATCCTTGGAAGAGAAAACCAAGTCCAATATTGAGATCTGATGCGGAGCTTCTCTTAAGATTAAAACCACCTTGGCTTTATTATGGCCCATAGTGCGGAGGAATTTTTCAATCTTCTCTATAGGAATCTTCCCCTTTACTTTGAAGGTGGGCTTTATAACTCACTGAGGAAGATACAGTGGATTTTCCTTCGACACTGTAGCAGTAGTATGAGATATGGATCCTTCAGCTTTCTCCATAATTCTATGGGACTTTGTGTAAGCTGACAACAGGATACTGTGGTCTGAAGGGTAAAGATATTGGCTCTAGTGCAGCCACTTTCAAAGGATCGTTAGCTCCTTTGAGTTGAATTGCTTGTATGGGAAATGGTTTGATAGTGTCATCAGCCTCAGTGGATATAACTGCTACTGATCCCTTCCATTTGGTAGGACATGTATTCCCACTCTCGAGTAGCACAGTGTCATCGTCTGCCAGCTGCAAGACATCGCTATATATTAGATTCTGAATAAGGTGGCGGAGTGCCCAGCATTCTTCTGTGTTGTAACCGCGAGAATGTGAATGATATTGACAAACTCCATCAGAGTTGAACCGTCTTGAACGGGGATTGATTGGAGGTAGAAGGGAGGTAATTCTTCCTTCATTGATTAGCATCTGAAATATCTCCTCTATAGGTTAGCCCAGGTATGTAAATTCCCTTTGATTGAGAAAATTCCGACGGGCTTTAGCATTTTCTCTCTTTGCAACATTATCCTCCATAGCTTCGCTTTCTGAATGTGATGGTGGAGCATTCATAACAAAAGAAAGGAGATAGGGATGCTTATGGCTGATTAACTGGCGTGTGACTTGATGTTGATGAGTCACCAGTTCTGCCAATTGTTCAATTTGCTTGCAAAGAGCTTTCACCTTTCGTTCCATAGCAAATTAAAACTTTGCATAATTCCATCTGTCAACACCATCTTTGATGGTCTGGGATGATTCAATGTTAAAACTAGAACTCTATCCAGTGCTCCAACTAATCATGTTGACCTCTTCTTCTTTGTGTTGAGGAAGAGGGTTGTCTTGCACATGAGGTTGATCTGGTTTGGTATCCACGATATCGCCGTTGTCTATCAAATCTTGGATCTTGTGTTTCAATGCCCAACAATCTTGAGTATCATGTCCTGGTTCTCCGGCATGATGGGCACACTTCCGAGTAACATTAAAGCCCCTCCCATTAGGGTTGGCTGGTGGAAGAAGATGTGTGATTTTCTTCTGAGTAGTCAAAAGAGAAAGAATATTCTCGAGCGAGTCCCCTAAGGATGTGAGCGTTCGAGGGCGCTTTGTAACTCCACCTTTAGGCAATGGAGGGTTTGAAGACTGTGCTTGAAAAGGGGAGTAGTTTCTCCTCTGTATAGGCATGTTCTGACTGCATTTTTGACCTTGTAGTATCAAGGAAACATCCTCCTCTTTCTTTTTATGGACCCTTCGGGGATTGTTTCCATAAGATCCGGAATGGATGTGCCCAGCAGCTGCTTTAAAAGCGGCTAGTTGTTGAATCATACCAGACTTCAATCCCATCTCAGCCATCTCTCCGTGTTTGATTATTTCAGAGAATGCTTTGCCAATACAAGCTAAAACTCTTTCATAGAAAGGAGCTTCTTGTATGTCTATGAAAGTCATGACAATTTTTGACTCTGTCATGGAAGGAATAACTTGAGCAGCAAGGCGCCTCCACCTTTGAGCATACTCTCTGAAAGACTCATTAGACAGTTTCTTGACATTTGTAATCTGGTACCGGTCAGGAGCCATCTGAGATTGAAAATTATATTGAGTAAGGAAGGCGTGAGCTAGCTCTTCCCAACTATGGATCTTTGAGTTGTCTAATCTGGTATACCATAAACGGGCTTTTCCAGTTAGACTTTTCTGGAACAGCTGCATTCTGAGCTTCTCGTTTTTCACATAAGATCCAAGTTCTCCAATGAACACCTTCAAATGTGTGTAAGGATCCCCTAATCCGTTATACTTTTCAAAGTCAGGGGTTTTGAATTTCTCTGGATAATGAACACCGGGGAATATGCAAAGATCAGCATATGAAACACTTCCACGTGTTCCAATCCCTTTGAGAGCACGAATAGTTTCCTCCATTTGAAGGACTTTTTTCCTGATATCACCGGTGTCTAGATCTCCTTTGAGATGGGTGTTTTGAGGGTCTTTGTTGGACATATCCAACTGAGGTTCTGGATTTGTTTTATCCATACCTTGCGTCCCTCCTTGTGCAGAGGATTCTGTATATGTATGCATCTTTGTACCCAAAGTAGATTGATGCAATTCTTTTAGAAAATAGCCAAATCTGTAATTTGTTTACTCAATCTGTCAAATTCTTCTTGAGAAACGACATTAGACTAGTCAAAAGAAGACATGATTGGCTGTAGGCTCGTGGCCTTTTTGGATTTTAAACGGGTAACAGGCCCAATTGTTTCCCTACAAAAGACTTACGTAGTTTGGTCATAGGGATAATATAAATGCTATCATAATGTGTTCATTTTAGGAATATCATCCTGCAAAAACTAGTGTTATTTGATAGCATGTCATGTATGCACCAATATTCTTCATATTTTCCATTACATAAAGATGAACATGGAATAAAATTACATGTAAATGTTTTTACAAGTAATTAAAAAATGGAGAGCATGAAGAGACTTTCCTCCGCATTTGGTTTATTAGAGGTTGACCTATCTTAGGGCTACTCTCGCGTCTTTTTTGCATGAAGGTCCTCATATCATCGCAATTTACTTGACAGGAAGTTAATTCGGTCTTTCAACTGAAGCAAATCTGGGTGGTGCCTTTCCTGAGCCTCGTTGGAATTAGTCTCCCTACGAGTCCGATGTCAAACACCGCAAGCGGATAGCCTCTAATGGAGGAACCACACAACATACATTCATTCACATACTGGCGTGTCTCACACGTTTATGAAAATGATGACATGTCTGAAAGCTTACTATTATCACAGATAGATATATTGCAGTGAAATAAGTAAATGCATTCGTACACATTCATCATAAATTTAAATGCAACATTCACACGAAAGCATATAACGGTTTTGAAAAGCTTACAGTAGCAGCTTAAGCCCTCTTACTAGAGTCCCCAGCAGAGTCGCCACCTATCGACGTCGGGATTTTTATTTGTCCCTTTTCGTTACTTGTTTTTTGGTGTTCTCATGTTATGTGAGATTTGTTTGAAAAAATAAGTGAAAAAGGTCCGACATGTGTAATGTTGACGATTTGACTTTAAGAGTCGCCAGTTGGTGTTTTTAACTGGTTGCACCAACGTAACTGAGAAAAAGTTTGCACATTGACCCAGTGATGTGACACTGCTAAACGGGTCTGTGAAACCGAGATTCATTTAGGTTCGGGGGCTTGATTATACGGAGGGAAGGTGTAAGGCACCCCCCGACATCCGTGTTGCCACGGTGACAACCACTTTTCAAGAAATTGTTATATGAATGTGTGTGTGTGTGTGGATCAATGTGTAAATTCTTTGGAAGTAGTGTGAGGCCTCGTTCGCACCTATATACAAAAGGTTTGAATTTGTAGAAAAATTCAGTTTTAAATAGGATATAGCAATGAAGCTTTATAAAAGAGGTTTCTGTGCTTAATAGTAATTGAGACCTTTTCATACTTCCATTTTATTATTAAATGTTAAACTTTTTTGCTTTTTTTTTCGAGATCTGAAGCATCTTAGAAAAATAATATCTGATGATCTTAGAACTCCTCATGGCACAATGACCATCGAGGAAATTGAGACCACATTAATAATGTATAAGTCGCTTTTTGCATTTGAAAATGTCCATCACGAGGCAGAATCTAGATTCGATGGTGAATCATGATCACATGATTCCTAGGCTCACATGATACATGATTAATATGAAAAGCGATGGCGATTATACATATAAAAGTTGTAAATATATATATACAGACATGATCAACCACCATAAAACACCTCCATGGAGGATCGAAAATGTAAATATATAAAAGCGGTAAATATATATATATATATATATATATATATATGGACATGATCAACCACCACGAAGCACCTCCATGGGGGATCAGAAAAGTAAATAAAGTTGTAAAAGACGATCAACTGCCACGAAGTAAACTCCAGGAGGGACTAAATGTAAAGAAAGCAATAAAGACGATCAACCGCTATGAAGTAAACTCCAGGCGCAACTAAATGTAAATAAAGCAGTAAAAGGCCTAGAAGTAAACTCCAGACATGACAGAAATGTAACTATATATATATATATATATAAGCAGTAAATGCACCAGATATAAAACCCAGGCTCATCGAACAGAGTTCGACAACAGTTCATATAAATAAGTCTATATATATATAAAAGAAATAAACGCTCCGGATGTAAAATCCAGGCTCATCAGATAGAGTCAGACAACAGTGTATACATAATTCTAGGCTCAATCGAGGCATAACTCGATAATGTTAGTCCATATGTAAATATATATATATATATAAGTATATATATACAGATAGAAATTAAAACCACAGACTGAAGTCCTGCCATACGCACACAACACGACTCTCAATGTGAAGAATAATGTGTGCAAAGATGAAGAGAAAGGCTTTATGGAGAGTGAGAAGGCTTACAGTGGGCTGCCAAAGTAGGCTTCTATGACTCTAGATGGATAAACACTCAACCCCCGCCGGTAAAATATATCTATATGTGAGCTAACATGTGTTTAAAATGAGAAAGCACTCAATATGGGGTGTGTATAGAGAAAATAAGACAGGGCTTCCTCGCTTTTTTTCTTTTGAATATTTCCACCCCAAGCCCTCTATTTACAGAGGGGGAGCTGCAGTTGTATCTGCGGTAGCCGCAGATGCACCTGCGGCTGCCCGGGGTGCCCCGGGCTCTGTGATGTCCGCTTAAACTTGCAGTGTGATGTCCGCTTAAACTTGCAGAACTTCAATTCGAGCATTCGAACGAGGTGTACAAGACCTTCTTCGGATCGCTTTTATTGAGAGTTAGGCAATGACATGAGATTAGAGGTAGTATGAAGTCAGGAAGAGGGGACCATGCCCATGGTCTTGAAGATTCAAATTCTATCTGGCGTGCTGCCATGCGTAATAGTCACTCGGGATTAGAACTCCTTGGCTCTTGTGGGACATTGTTGTGTAGAAATGTATGTATGAAATGTTGAGACGGCACGCTGGGGTTGAGGTGGCAAGATGACGATTTGACTCCTCACCGGGGTTATCTCTGGTTAGGGCTGATAGTAAATGTTGCTCAGGGTTACATCTGAGACTGGACTGCTGCAAGTGTTTGAACTCCGCAAGGTCACCTGTAAGTGTGCTTGTCTTCCCGATGTTAGCTCTAGGTCTTTGGTATGAGTGCCTCGGTAGGAGGTCTGAGATTGAAGATGATCACATGTATTTGAAACAAGCATTTCCGGAGTTATCGCCGGAATTGCAACAACATTCCTTGGGGTTATCTCTAAGGACGAAACTCGGGGTTATCTCTGCGGTTGGAATTGATATTCCCAGTGTGTGTTATGGGGTTGAGACTGAACTTCCGGTAATATCCAGAATTGATGTGAGCTATATTCCAAGGTTATCTCCGAAAGATGAATCTGCCCTCTTGCAATGTTAGTAACAGGTGTGCAGAAAATTTTGAGTGTCTACAACCGAAAATTTTGCAACGAATTTCTAACGAAAGGACTTATGAATTTCGTTGCAAAAAGTGAAAGTCTGACACAATCTGCAACGAAGGACTAATTTCGTTGCTAAACATATACTTTTAGCGACGACTTATAAAGTCGTTGCCCGAAAAATAGTTGCTAAAGGCCCATTTTTTTGTAGTGAAATATTAATACATTATTTATCAAAATACTAAAAGTCATTTATTATAACTTAAATTTTTTTAAATTCATTTATATCCTTTTTCAATGATTTTTAAATCAATAAAATCATTTTTAAACTATTTATTTAATATAATTAATAAATAAATCTAATATCATTAATATTAAATTAAAATGATTTTTATAACTTAAAATATTGTTAAATACCTTATTATTATTTAAAATAATTTTAATATAATAAATTCATTTTAATTAATTTATTTAATGCATTTATCAAATAAATTAAATATTAATAATATTTAAATAAATACTAATATTTATGAAATATATGCTAAATTATTAAAAGTTAATTTTTATAACTTAAAATAATTTTTTCAATTTTCAGAAATTATTTTCTATTTTTTTAAGCATTTTCCAGAAATTAGAAAACTAAAACTAATTAAAATCGTTCTTTGTAGCTTATAAGCGGCGCTTTTTGGTCATTGTTGGTGTTCTTGAGCTTGAGAACAACGACAACAGATAATATTCTTTGCTAGGTTTGACCAACTGTGATTCTCTGTTCAAGCATGATCTGGGCCATCTTACACATTGATCATGTAGTATTGATGTAATACTATATGATCCAACCTTTATCTAGGTCATACCATCACTCACATACAAGATCTAAGTCTCCAAATATGTTGTTTTCGGGGCTGATCTGGGTTTTCTGCGTAACCAAGAAACCCAGTCAGCTTCGAGTAGGCACTTTGTGGCTTAAATATCTTAGGGTTCTATTTGTTGTTATTGTGGTCTAATGGGTCTAACTTGTAGTCTACAAGACAGAGTACATATAACATTCATCAAGTCAATCAAACTACAACATATTCTCCAGATTCAATTCAGTCAAAGTCTGTCAGAAACTTTGTTCATCCGGTTTCTGGAAATTCCAGAAACTCAACTTTGTGACCGAATGGTCTTGTTTGACCACTCCCTACATCAAATATGTTAGTTGTTTAAGAGTTCTAAAGGTATGGATGTAAAGTCCACCAATCAGGCTTCAACTCGGTTACAAAAACATCATCAAAACACATAAATCCGGACAGAACTCTAGCTAGCAAAATCATGTCAGACTCGGTTTAAGGATTTCTAGGTTACCCATAAATCACTTGGTCATGGTCGGTCAACCGACTTTGACCAAGAATAACATGAAATTTCGAAATTGAATGGTTGAGATTCCACTTCCAGATCACAGACCTTACAGCATACTACAAATACAAACAATTAAACATACAAAACATAAACAGAAAGAGATCTATGGTGTCTGACATTTGGTTGTCAGACAACATATACAAATTTTCTAGATTTTTGAAATCTTCAAATCCGAGCCTATAGATGTTATAGATCCAACATCTATCAACCCAGATCATTGATTAACACCTTATACAACATGATTAAACATAAAAACACCAGATCTAAAACAACATACATGATTAAAATTTTAGCTTAGGGTTTACCTTTCTTTGAACAATTTCTTGATCTAGGGTTCTTGATCTGTTTGTTATGATCTAGGGGCTTAATATGGGACTTAAATACTTATGAAATTTATGGGTCTAGAGAGAGAGACTTGAAAGAGAGTTTGTATAAAAATGAGGCTAACAAGTGAATTTTTTTCTCTTTCAATCTATATATATGATGGTTATAATGTATGTAGCTGAGATATAAAGCTGATTTGGTTGAAATTTAGTCACATGGTCAATCTTATTAGGTTACCAACTACATAATTTGGCTAGATACATAAGTTACCAATTAAAAAATGTGCAAAAGGGCATTTTGGTCAATTGCATTGAAATTTTAATAACCATTTTATCATTTGTCTAACCTTTAGGGTTTGACCCTATGGTTTTGTGCATTGATTTTCTAGCATTTTGCAATTAGGGCTAAAATAAAAATTAGGTTTCCTAAAAATGTAATTTAGAGTTTTATAATTATAATTAGTTTTCTAATTACATTATACTTAAATATCAGGGTTTAAGATCCAATAATTATCATTAGGGCTCAAAATTAACAATTAGGGTTACCGATTTAGCAATTCAGTTTACTAATTTAGCAATTAGGGTTACTAATTTAGAAATTAGGGTTTTTAGTTAACTAGGGTTTCTAAATATCAAATAGAATTTCCCTAATTAACAATAAATTCTAAAGTACACATAAATTATCATATATCACACTTACTGAATAGCCTTGAACTCGTATTTGAGTTTTAAAATAAGTTTTATCAGATTTATGGAGTGTGAGAAGGCTTACAGTGGGCTACCAAGGCAGGCTTTTATGACTCTAGATGGATAAACACTCAGCTCCTGCCGGTAAAATATAGCTATATGTGAGCTAAAAAATGTTTAAAATGAGAAAGCACTCGATATGGGGTGTGTACAAAGCAAATTGGACCGGGCTTCCTCGCCTTTTTTTTCTTACAAATGGCCACCCCAAGCCCTATATTTATAGAGAGGGGAGCCGCAGGTGTACCTGTGGCTGCAATTGATGCACCTGCGGCTGCCCGGGGTGCCCTGGGCTCTGTTGGTCCACTCGTGCTTACAGAACTCGTGCACTCGTGCATTGTGATGTCCGCTCGAACTTACAGAACTTCAATCTGAGCATCCGAACGAGGTGTACAAGACCTTCTTCAGACTGCTTTTGTTAAGAGTTACGCAATGACATGGGATTAGAGGTTGTACAAAGTCAGGAAGAGGGGACCATGCCCATGGTCTTCAAGCTTCAAATTCTATCCGGTGTGCTGCTATGCGTAATAATCACTCGGGATTAGAACTCCTTGGCTCTTGTGGAACATTGTTGTGTAGAAATTTATGTATGAAATGTTGAGACGGTGCGCTGGGGTTGAGGTGGAAAGATGACGATTTGACTCCTCACCGGGGTTATCTCCAGTTTGAGCTGATAGTAGACGTTGCTCAAGGTTACATCTGAGATTGGACTGTTGTAAGTGTTTGAATTTTGCAAGGTCGTCTGTAAGTGTGCCTATTTTCCCAGTGTTATCTCCAGGTCTTTGGTATGAGTGCCTCGACTGGAGGTCTGAGATTGAAGCTGATTGCATGCATTTGAAACAAGCATTTCTAGGGTTATCGCCGAAATTCCAACAACATTCCTTGGGGTTATCTCCAAGGATGAAACTCGACGTTATCTCCGAGGTTTGAATTGATACTCCCGATTGTGTGTTAGGGGTTGAGGCCGAACTTGATAGTATCCTAAAATGGGTGTGAGTGCCTTCTACAGGTTATCTCAGAAGATGAATCTACCCTCCTACAATGTTAGTAACAGGTGTGCAGAAAATTTTGAGTGTCTACAGATGCTCCTCTTTATCATATTCATGCAATGCAAGGCATAGATAGGATAAAGAATCCTAGACACTTGAAATACAACAAGATAAACATGATGTTATGTGTAGCAACATGATGCACATGTTTGATGCATGAATGAATGATTGTTGATTCCCTGTTAAACCTACCGGGGATGACAATCAGTAATGTCTTGGACATGCGATCCAAGTCTTCAAGGATATTGACGTTGGGGCTATCACCAAAGTCCTGAATCCTTGATACAGACTTTTACTCCATAGAGGTGCCTCTCGTATACAAGAGATCTGTGGGGATAAATCTTTGTCTATTTGAGGATGTGTATAACATATTCCACCATCGGTCCTCTTCGATGAGGATGGTCTTCTCTGGTTTGTGTCACCAGCATATACCACAATCTTTGTTGGAGTTACTGCCAACAATATATATTGTCAGGGCTGCCTGACCTTCGCTGATATGTGTATCACCGGATAGGTCCCTGTTGGGCAAACTGTCAAGGCTACTTGACGTTCATTGATGTGTGTATCAATGATTGCATTGCATTGTGACCCTTACTGGGGAGTATGTTAAGGCTTCTTGACCTTCATTGACGCGTATATCAATGGTTGAATCGCATTATGACCTCCGCCAGGGAAGGTTGTGGATAAGTGCACTGATGGATGAGATCATCGAATGGCCTCCGATGCTTCGATGGGTTTACTTGCCATCGGTTGAAATGACGTCAAGGCTATTTGACCTTCACTGATACGTACATCAATGGTTGAATTGCATTGTAAACCCCACCGGGGATACGTGGATGATTGAAAGTTTGCGTTGTGACCCCCGCCGGGGATGCTTTATCAATGTTTGACTTCGGTGTTGTAACCCCCGCCGGGGATACTTTATCAATGTTTGACTTCGGCGTTGTAACCCCCTCAGGGGAAACTTTATCAATGTTTGACTTCGACATTGTGACCCCTGCTGGGGAACACGTCTTTTAGGGTTACGACCCTATGTTTGGCAGCATCGGACCTATGTGAGGTATTGTCGAACATGATTTGAAAAAGCTGAGCTCATCGATATAGTGTACCTTGTATTTAGGCGAATACCAATGAGTGACATGCGGAGCCAGAGTTTGGCCCGTGAAAACCAGGATTTCAGGTTATTCCTTCAATCGTGTAGCATTTTTATTCCTAATTTGGCCTTTTAAGCTTGTGAGACTTCCTTTACAACTCGAACTGGATCGAGCCAGAGGTGTGGACCCCATGTAGGGGTGCCGCAGGTACACCTGCGGCAGCTGCAAGTGGACTTGCGACCAACCATGAGTATGAAATAGCTGAAGGTTGCTTTCATAAGTTACTTTCAAGTTGCGCCGCGAAGGAAATCCGCTAGCTCTTCTTAAGACCAGCTAAGTTCGGGCGACTTTCTGCACATTCTGCCACCGTACAAGTGTTCTTCATTGTCCTGGTAACATATGCATTTATTCTTTTCCAGTTTCTATCCGTTGGAAAATGATTTATGACATAAAATGAATTTAGACACATAGTAGTGAATATGCATGCTGATATGACTTGATAAAAAATATTTAACATAGTAAATGTTAGTATTAAACCATGCTTAACATAATGATGTGAAAAATTTAACTTTTGAAACGATCAATTGGCACCTTTATCATTTCATTTCTTGTCTATTTGAGGACAAATGAGTAAAGGTAGAAAAGCAAAATAATCACAGTAATTAGACTACACTTATAGATTTTTCTTTGTGATGTATTAATGCATGTAGGATGTATATGATGTGGGTAGGTGTCTTCTTGAATGGCCACCTAGTCATATTTTATGTGCGTGAGGATAGTCCCATTTACAAAGGGGCTATGGGAAAAATTTTCCAAAATGTAGGCATTGGGTAATCATGCATTTTAACACTACTGTAGACGTATGTTAAAATAATGCATGCATGCATGTAGTCATAAGAATGCATTTTGAAAAGCTCTAGGTTAAACATTACCACACCCTTTTTGAGGTGATTTGGAGACTTGTTGTCCAGATATTATGGATTCGGATCAGCCGAGTAGTTCCCGCTGGACCACTTCTGGTGTATGAAGGAGGGCTTCTGAAGTGCCTCTACCCCGCTCTATCAGACAGCCTCGTCGTTTGGTGGAGGTGGTGATACGTCCTATCCGAGTTGAAGTGTCGAACATAGAGGACGAGGAGGAGGATTTACCAGTTGAGGTTCCTCCTCCTGCTGCACGTGTTCCCCATAAGGATTTTTCAGGTATTCAAGTGGCGAACCCAGAGCTTCTGGGTGACTTGAGTCGTCATCCTTCAGTCTACCTGCATGCAAACGAGGTATAAAGTTAGATCTTAATCTTCCTTATTTACTATTGACGAGTAAAGGATTCTGATGTTGATCTTCATTTGATGTAGGTTCCTAGCTTTACACAGCCTCGAGGGAATTAGTTCAGCATCCACTCTATGTATTAAGCTTTGCATGATGACTATAGAGCGATTATACATAGCTGGGGATTCAGGACATTCTTTCCAATTTTTCCCCGTCGTTGTCCCTGGGGTTACCTTAGGGCATTGTCTAAGCGCTGGTTTCACCAAACTCAATCACTCTATTTACTGGACTGTGAGGTGATGATGACGTCGATTGATTGGCGATTTATCACAGGCATAGAGTTTGGAGGGGCGCCAGTGCCTTGTACGGTGGATATTACCCCTACTGCCGTCAAATCCTTATTGGGAGTTCCAAACAGAGTGCTCAAGGGCAGGACTATACGTACAGGTCCTTTCAACATAGATGCTATGAGCGGGCTGTTGAGTGAGCCCATACTCGATGATGTGAGAGTTCTTCGACTATTGTTCCTGGTAATCATTAGGTGCTTCTTCATAGCAGCTAACTCTTCTTCGGTGTCCTTCGTTTTGATCAATGCCACTCGACACGTCGACCGTATAGGAGACTATGATTGGGGTTCCAACACCTTCGCCAACTTCCTCAGGGGAATGAGCATGCGATCGCAGGGCTTAATCGAGGCTTGGTTAGGATTCTACCCGTTTCTGCTGGTGAGTATTTCTCTTGTCTTTTCCCATGTATAGGTTAAGAGCGTTGACTGACAGCAGATGTTTGCCTTTGTGTTGGCAGTTTTGGGCCTATAAGAGGCTTCCATGTTTACATCATGTGAGCGTGTTAGGTTTAGACACCTATCAATGAGGACAGAGATGACATCATTCCATACTGGTGGAGGTCCCTATTGCAGAGGGTTTCACTCATTGCCGCCTACAGCTGGAGTTGTTGACAGCGGATGCCATCACATGGGTTCCCTACTCTGGGGAGTATTTGAGCATTGGATTTGAGGATGGATACCCGACTGGTGTCGAGCACGTGATTTCCACCCGTAGGATTCCTCTCTTCACAGATGGATGATGGGAGCTCTATTTAGGAGAACGTGTTATCAGGAGCATTACAAGAGAGTTTCACATGCCAATCTTGCCTCCTGCCATGCGTTATTGGCCTGTTTCACAGTCACCCATCATTGATATCCCATTGTTGGGGATTGACGGTTTCATACTGTCAGAGGTTCCCTGCACTCAAGAGATGTTCCAGCATTGGTGTTTCCCTAGTACTATTGGAGCCCAGACCCGCACCACTCACTTCATTTAGGATATGGTTCCAGTATCCGTGATGATGATGAATTGGCTAGCCTGTGTCCGAGATCCGACTCATTTGACACAGATTAACAGTTTGACCCGGCAGTTGGATCGGGCACATTTCTTTATCCGGTATTTGGGTAGAGATCCTTAAGAGGCAAATACTTTTGATACTTCAATCTCAGGCGCTGGCCCCTTAGGTGACCCATATGCTTTTTCCCATGTAGATCCACCCTTATATAGGCCTGACATCCTTGTAGATAGAGATCCAGTGACTCAGGATAAGTTACATCAGGTGGACAGGATTGATGATGTAGACATTGCCACCATTGACTTCTTCTGATGTATATTCTTGTTATCTCTTTTGATAGGCCTCTGTTAGACATTGGGTAGCTTCGCCCTATTCTCGCTAAATCTTTTGATAGGCCTCTGTTAGTTGTAGGGCAGTTTTGCCCCATTTCCATGTATTTTAGCTGTACAGAGATGTATTAGAGGATGATATACTTAGGAATGTATGTAAAGTTTTCCATTCCCTATATCATATTGCCATCTATTGTATCATGCATGTTTTTATGTTATTCATATGTATGTATGTCTAGAGATATTCAACATAGACCCCTGGATGGTCTTATGACACGACCCGTACAGATGTCTTCTTCGACAGTTAGCCATATTGACCATACCCCACCACTTTTGGTGGCATCTGGTATGCGATAGTGGTATGATAACATGTCACCATCAGCTGAAGCACTGGGTATCGGAGAAGCAGGTTTTCCAAATTGGGACCCAGGAGTTGACTCCTACTTTAGAGGAGTATGCATGTTTGACGATGTTTCCATTGGACAGACCTTGAGTACATATGACGATCAGAGACATGAGTAGGCAGTTCATGACCCTCACTAGCTTGAGGCGTAGACTGGTGCAGGATGAGATCACATCTGGCCACGTTATATCCCAACATTTTCTGTTTGACAGATTTGGCTCTGAGGATAGTTATGCACGGCATTTCGGGGATTTTACCACACCGGAGGATCATTGGCGTCTGGCCATAGTGGACGTACTGCTATTGTGCGTACTATCGTATGTCTACATGCCACGATATATGGATGAGTTGGACATTGGCGTCACTATGGCAGCGAGAGCTCTCAGGGAGGGTCACACCATCATACCGATGGTCATCGTAGAGACTCTGAGGTCAGCTACATACTGCTGCACTTATCTAGCAGGAGTGTTTATAGGCAGCTTGGTCATGTTGTACGTCTGGTTTATGTCAAACTTGAGACCGATTGGCACTTTTAGACGACATGGGTATTGTTTAACCTATGATATAGCCATGTCATACTCCTTTTCGACTGCAGAGTGTCTGAGATCTTTGCATCTTAGTTAGCTTTCTGGCGGGGATCGGAGATCCGTTATTATATTCTTTAGTGTATACGTGGCTTAACTCACCCTACAACTTCATTACTCATGCTCAGGGCATGGATTATCTTCCTCTAGTTTGTTTGAGAGGCATGATTACTTACCACCTACTGGTCGTGATGTGTCAGTTTGACCAGTTCCAGGATTTCCATATTTTTGAGGGGGCATCGAGTCAGCGCTTCTCTTCTCGCCATTTATCAGCAGAGGACACATCCAAGTTGTATGCCTGTTGGGATCAACGAGAGCTAGCTGAGTTTTCCATCAGCCTTCCGGATTGTTCTGCAAAGTATTCCACATGGATGGAGACAGAGACTGCATCAGCTGTGGTAGTATCCACAGTGCATGGGACTGATTTCGATGATAACGAGCCTATGGAGGAGGCTGGTATTCCCATCGAGGAGGATTTGACTGCTGGGGTTGCCAACATTTGTGATGGATTCTCCCACTATGAGTGATACTATCATTCAGCATTTAGCACAGTATCTGGAGTAGAGTCTATATCTGATGACCTATGATAGAGATCAATCTAGGGCCTTAATGTTGATAGCTCTTGATGGGAGAGACGTCGCTCCATTATAGATTGATGAGGCTAGATCAACCAGAGATGCATTGATTATGGAGAATGATGTTGCCCTATCTACTCGAAATGTGGCTGTCACAGACAATAATTCAATGAGATCCCTTACGACTAGCATTCTGGCCGATATGAGTGCATATATTTATGAGCATCATGCCACCATGCAGTTTGCCTCGAATCTGCTAGCTCGTGTAGATACCATTGGGCAGGAGCTTGCAGTGTTACCTCCTTCTTCAGAGAGGGATTCTATGTTAGATCTGATAGTCCGTATACACACAGATCCGTAGATAGACTTGTATTTTCCTACACAGACTAGCTTAGCCATTTTGTCATGTACAAAACATATTGTATATATCAAACAATATTATATATGGCATAGAAATATATTTTGATTTACTTCCCTTTCAGTTGTGCCTTGATACTTGCTTGATATTTGTCCATTTCTTCAAGGCTTTGTGATCTTGATTCATTCTAAACTCATCCTTGATGTGTGAACATTGAGACATCGTAGGATCTTTCAGATTGGATCATTGATCTATGTGTATCGCTACCATCTTTGGTGTCTTGGGACTGGTTTTTGTATGGCAATGTGGAGAGGAGTGTGGCTTTTCCTCTCTGAGATTGACCACACCACAGATGGTCGCCAGTACTTCTATTTATGAGAAGCCTAGTAAATTCCATCTCTTATTGATTGTTGTTGCTCTTTGAGGCACAACCGCAGCTTAGATGGTCGCCAAATCTTCTATTGGTGAGGAGAGGTTGGGTAATTCCATCCCTTTGGTCTGAAGCCGATGAAATGTGGTGGATTTAAGTTTGATCCCGCATCTGCAGTGTGACAAGTATTTTTGTTACGGTTGGGGTTAGAATAGAACCATAAATGGTACGCTTTATGTACTCTTATTGAAGAGGAGATCAAGTCTGCGTAGTTTGAACCTGGTGTAAGAGGTTCAACGCTGAATGTGAACGGCAGATGGGTGTAGAAGATTTATTGATGAAGAAGGGTGTATAAGTGTTTTTGATTTTGTTTTTGTAGAGAAAGGGTAGAAATATTTTTGTTGTTTTTTTATTGCGACCGGGCCATATAGAATATTGTTGCCTACGTACTCCCGTGTATCAAGGAGATCTGGTCGATGTAGTTCGCCCCTCAGGACGAATTGCAGCCGAAGAGAAGTATGAATCCCATGTGCAGGCTATACTACGGGGAGAAGAAAGTTTGATCCCATGATTGGGACAAACTGCAGGTGTGGAAAAAGTTTGATCTCGTCTTCAGGACAAACTGCAAGCATAGAAAAGTTTAATCTCGTCTTCAGGATAAACTGTAGGTGTGAAAGGTTTAATTTAGTCTTCAGGATAACCGAAATTGTATAGACATTTTGAAATGAGGTGAAACCAAGCTGTTGGTTTGAAGTGTATATTTCGCTGAGGGGCAGAAGAGTATGTATAAAGGGTTAGCAAATTAGAACGACTGGTTAGAAAATCATGAAGTTCGAAAGCGAATATTACGATTACAAGTGCACGTGCTTGAGACAACAGGACCCATGAGGCTCCGGATGGACCCACGACCCGATCCAGTAGTACAACCGCTGACTGTCGCGTGTACCTACTGACCATCGATCCTATATATATGAGCCTTGGGGTCAGCCATTTGAAAAGGAGGAGGAGAGAAAAAGGCGAGGAAGCCCTGTCATTTTACTCTGTATACACCCCTATTGAGTATTTCCTCTTCTATAAACATCTGTTAGCTCACATATAGTTATCTTTTTATCCCATGGAATTTGAGTGTTTATCCATATAAAGTCATAGAAATTCTACTTTGGCGAAATTTCAACGTAAGCCTTCTCACATTTTATAAATCTTTTTCTCATATTAGCTTTATTTATACACATTGAGAGTCGTGTTGTGTGCATTTGCCCGGATTTCGGTTTGTGGTTTTCATTTCTGTCTGTATATATATACTTATATATGTATATATTTCATATATGGACTAACATTATCGAGTTATGTCTTGATTGAGCATAGACTTGATGCGGAGCATTTATACTGCTTTTGTATATATATATATATATATATATATATATATATATATATATATATATATATATATATATATATATATATATATATATATATAATTGTTAGATTCATATCCATTTAGTTTCTTGCTTTTATATATATATCCTATCCATATATATATATATATATATATATATATATATATATATATATATATATATATATATATATATATATATATATTTATATTTACATTAGGCACAGGAGTTTCCTCCGTAGCCTTTTCTGACTTTATTTACATTTCATCACGCACGAGTTTACTTACATGGCGATTGATCGCTTTTACTGACTTTATTTACATTTAAATCATACACAGAGTTTACTTATTGGCGATTGATTGCTTTTAAACTTTATTTACATTTCGTCCCACACAGGAGTTTACTTACATGGTGGTTGATTATATATATATATATATATATATATATATATATATATATATATTTATATATTTATTTATTTATCCCCATGGATATTTTACATTTTGTGGGTTGATCAAGTGGTGGTTGATATATATATATATATATATATATATATATATATATATATATATATATATATATATATATTTTAGAGCTTTTATATATATAATTGCTTACTACTTTTCATACAAACTACAGTATCATGTGAGCCTAGGAATCATGTGATCATAGATTCAGTCTACTGAATTTAGATTCGGTTCCCATGATGGACATTTTTCAGCTGTGAGCAGCTTGTACATTATTTTATAGTGTTTGAATTTCCTTGGATGGTCATTATGCCTGCAGTGAGGAGTTTGTAATCGCAGTATATTATTTTCTAGAATGCCTCACATCTCAAAAATAAAAGCAAACAAGCCGAACATTTAATAATAAAATGGAAGTATCAAAGGCCTCAATTACTATTGAGCATAGGGTTTGAAAAAAACCTCTTTTTATAAAACTCCATTATTATATTTTGTTTAAAACTGAATTTTTCTATAAATTCAAACCCTATGTATATAGGTGCGAACGAGGTACAACACTACTTCCAAATAATTGCACATTGATCCACACACACACACACATTCATATAACAGTTTCTTTAAAAAGTGGCGATCATTGTGGTAACACTGATGTCGGGGGGTGCCTAACACCTTCCCTCCGTATAATCAAGCCCCCAGACCCAAAATGAATCTCAGTTTCACAGACCCGTGTAGCAGTGTCAAATCACTGGGTCAATGTGCAAACCTTTTTCGGTTACGTTGGTGAAACCAATTAAATACACCAACTGGCGACTCTTAAAGTCAAATCGTCGACATTATACATGGCGGACTTTTTTCACTTGTTTTTTCAAACAAATCTCACATTAACATAAGAACACCAAAGAACAAGTAACGAAAAGGGACACTTAAAAATCCCGACGTCGACAGGTGGCGACTCTGCTGGGGATTCCAGTAAGAGGGCTTAAGTAGCTATTACAAGCTTTTTAAAACTGTTATATGCTTGTGTGTGAATATTGCATTTACATTTCTGATGAATGTGTACGAATGCATTTTACTTACTAAACTATACTATATCTATCTGTGATATTAGTGCTTTGCACATGTCATCATTTCTATAAACGGTGAGACACATTGTATGTGAATGTATGTTATGTGGTTCCTCCACCAGGAGGCTATCCTGTCGGTGTTTGATTACTGGACTCGCGGGAAGAATAATTCCAGCGAGGCTCAGGAAAGGAACCACCCAAATTCGCTCCAGTTGAAAGACCGGATTAACTTCCTGTTAAGTAAATTGTGATGATCTGGGAACCTTCATGCCAAAAAGCCACGAGAGTAACCCTAAGATAGGTCAACTTCTGATAAACCAAACGCGGAGGAAAGTCTCTTCATACTTTCCATTTTCAATTACTTGTAAAAGCATTTACTTGTAATTTTATTCCATGTTCATCCATATGTAATGGAAAATATAAAGAATATATGTGCATGCATGACATGTTATTAATTACCACCCGGTTTTGCAGGACAAAATTCCTAAAACAGACATGTTATGATAACATTTAAATTACCCTAAGACTAAACTATGTAAGTCTTTTGTAGGGAAGCAATTGGGTCTGTTACCCGCTTAAAATCCAAAAAGGCCTTGAGCCTACAACCACTCATGTCTTCTTCTGACCAGTCTAATGTTGTTTCCCTTGAAGAATTTGGCCAGATTGAGTAAACAAATTCTGAGACTTGGTTTGTTCTCTATCGAAAAGAATTGCACCAGTCCACTCAAGGTACGAAGATACCTACACATACAGAATCCTCTACACAAGGAGGAGTTCAAGGTATGGAAAAAATAATTCCAGAACCTCAGTTGGATACGACCAACAAAGACCCTGAAAACACCCATCTCAGAGGAGATCCAGACACCGGTGATATCAGGAAGAAAGTCCTTCAAATGGAGGAAACTATCCGTGTTCTCAAAGGGAATGGAACATGTGGTAGTGTTTCATATGCAGACCTTTACATATTTCCTGGTGTTCATTATCCAGAGAAATTCAAAACCCCTGATTTTGAAAAGTATGACGGATTAGGGGATCCTTATTGTAACGCCCCGAAAAAAAAATCAAACCTTTGTAAATACTTTTAATAATGAATAAAATAATATTATTTATTATTATTATGTATTCGTAAGATGAATGTCGTTCTATAACCTAGAAATCCCGAAATGTCATAGTATTTTAATTACGTGGGAGAATTAAAGTGTTTAAATTTCTAAGACGAAAATAAAAGCTTTTTCGAGAAATTTTCTGAAAAACACTATTCATTGATTTCTGCTCGGGAATTATTTTTGAACTTCAGAGAAATACGTAATGTTATAATATAAATATGAGATGGATTATGTAATAATAATCTAAGTATGGAAAATGTAATATTTCGCATGCGGACTTAATTTGGGAACGTTAGGTTTATTAAGCGTTAAGGAAAAAAAGTTGTAATCGTATGATGCGTATGCAAAGTACGAGGTAATAAATATAAGTATAATACGACGTATTATACTATTGTGTATGGAGAATGGAATTAAATATGTTACGAATTAATATACGAATTAGAATACGAGAATTATATGTATGGTATAATGATAAGGCTTTTAATTTAATGTAATGAACTTATAGGAGTATTAGTATATTGGTAGAAGTCCAATAGAATGTGATACTCAAGCCCAAGTGTTTGATATGCCATGAGTCCAAACTATTGTGGTATAAGCCCAAAAAGAAATTAGTTAGATTAATTAGCAAGCCCAATTAATAGCTATGATCCATGGGGCAAACCAAGTGAGAAATGGATAGACTTGATGGGCAAGAACTTTATGTAATGCCCAAGTGTTGTGATGAGCAAGAAAGGAAAGTGTCTAGCAAGTTTACTTGGTTGCTAGGTTATGAATAGTAAGGAGGTGGAGGTTGAGGAGGTTAACTAAGGAGGTGGGATGGCTTAAATGTCCATAATGCCCTAACTTAGGATTGCCTATAAATAGAGAGCTCTCAATTCATTTGTTTGCTTGATAAATTCCTCTCAACTCCTCTCAAGATAAGCAACTTAATTGTTATAGAGAATAAGCCACATAAGCACTTATAAGTCATTTTAACCTTTGCTAGATTTTCCAAAGTGAAGTGAAGTATTAGTCTTCAAGGGTAAGCCTCTTGTCTATTATATCTTTATCTCTACCATGATAGGATTGCAAAGAAGTGGGATGGTATACTAAGAACATATAATAAGTCATTGATGAATGTACTTAAGCCGAATAAGTTGAATAAGCAACTTGAACCTAAATAAGTTGATAAACTTGTGAAGAACTTGTCATATGTTTGTCATATGATGTTAGTATGTTTAATATGGTATGAAAACATTGACTGAAGGACTTAAGTTCATAATAAGACATAAGCATGAGAAATTGTAGTTCATAAGTTAAATACGTCATTGTCTTATAAGAATAAGTCAAAACCTATTTTGATAACAAGTTGGTTTAATAAGTAACTTGAATTGTTCATGTGTTGATTAAAATCCATTTAGAACGTTTAGTAATGAAGCTTTGCTAGAATTCACACGATTGGACGATTATCGTCGAATTCGCAAAATTCTCGGAATAGAAGTCGTATTTTATGTTTGAAGTCAGAAACGTTGGTTTTCGATGGAGACAAGTCATATTTGGCATTATAGAGCTGCGGACTCGAATATGACCGAATTCCGACTTAGAACGAAGAAACGAGCGTTGAACATTGACGAACGTTTATCGTTTTTGTTAAAATGAACTAATACATGAAATTTTAGCAAATGAAGTCAAATAGATAAAATTCTTGTATGAATGCATAGAGTATGGAATTGGTGAACCATAGTCTTTAGAACGAGCCAATTCGGACTTATAACGAAGAAGTTATGCGTCCGGGAAGTTCACAAAATTAAAAATCTGTAAAATTTTTCTAAGGCACAGAGTTGGCGCCGCGGCGCCAACCCAAGGCCAAATGTTAACCAAAACTTGATCTAAGCAAAGAATACATATGCTACACTGCTCCAAATAGAAAATTATAGTCTAAAGCAAGACTCATGTATATTCATGTAACGCAGACTGTTTCAACATATCAACACAAACTAAGGTTCAACATTGGCTTTATTGCTTTATTGCTACACACGGGGGCTATTTACGCACTTTTCGCGGTGTTTATTGCTATTTTTCTTTTCTTTTCTTTTCTTTTTTTTCACATGACTGTGCAATGTCTCAATCCAATAGGCACACTGCTACCTCTTAGCGAGCTTTTAACCAACGACTCCCAGACCATAAAAGACCTTAGGGCGCTAGGTGTAGAGACAATCCCCTTGGGCATACTTACTCAAGTAGCCAGGGCCCCGAATTAAGACTAGCCACGTTATTACTATTTGATTTTTTTATACATAGCATACCCATGTTCTACCAAAATTTGCACGTCAATGGCTCATACAGTCTACAACACTTTCCACATGTTTCTCTTTTTAAAACTACATGTTCTATCAAGCAATGCAACACACACTTCTTAAACCTACAAGTGATTGTGAACACATTTGTGCATACCAAAAGCATTTGAACAATAACATGAATCTCATCGTGTAAAACATTATATCTAAGCTGTGATATCCAACATGTTCTAAAATCCTTCACAATTCACTATCATCATTGGCTAGGAAAGAATTTCTATTAAGCAAAAATATGTGTGAGACATGCACTAAAACATACTAACACAATCAAGAATGAATAAAAATTAAAAATTATCTGTAAAAATTGAACTAAACACATAAACATTTAACTAAACACATAAACATGCAAAATTAAATAAAACTAAACTACTATGCTATGCTCCCCAATACCCCAAAACTTAAAATATTCAATGTCCCCATTGAATGAAGGTAAAGGGTATAGAAAAACTCCCCTAATGATCGGCTTGACCACCCTCCTCGGGTGGTGAATCTGGTGGTGGATATGGCACTGCGGTTCCAAACTGCGGCAACTTTAACATTGTCCTTTGCTGCGCGAAGGCTTCTGCCAAAGTTCGAGTGAGTCCCGTAGCAAACCCCCCAAAATTGTCATACATGGCGTCGACTTTGCGCTCCTACCTTCGGAGCTGGTGATTGCTAGGAACGGTGTGTGCTCGGGTGGATGGACCGGCCTCATCTGTCGGAGGGGGCTGCAGTGATGGCTCTGGGAATGTTGGCTGGATGATAAATCCTAATCCTCGTGGATGTGGTTCAGCCCCCGTCCAATCCTTGAACTTGGCAATGGTGGTAGGAGTGATGTTGTGGCTCGGATTTTACAATTGCTCATCATTCCACGTGACTCCTTGTTTGGTACACAACATGGCTACCACAGAGGCATGCGGAATACTCCCATTCATGCTCCGTTGCCAATAACGCAGCATGTTCTGATTAATTAGGTGGCCGACGTCAATATACTTGCATATGATAATGCCCCATAAAATGATAGCTCTCTCGGTAGGCACTTCATGATTGTGAGCGGACGAAATTAATTTGGTGCATATGAACAGATTCTATGCTTGGGCCTAATGATTCAGAGTGGACGCTGGAAATGATTGTGGCTCGGTCGTCCCTGGTTTATAATTCCATTTGATTCATGGGATGCACAAATCCAAAATTACTACGTCCAAGTCATCAAATCAAATGTGCACCAGAACTCGATTCGCAAAAACCGATCGGTGGTGTATCGCTTATTCCAACACTTTGCTCACGATTCTTTGAGGGACAAAAATCCACTTGCACTTGGCGAACAAGCGTTATCCCTCCTTTCAGCTCCATCTCCTTTGCATTCGCGTAGAACTCCCGAACAACTTCCATGGGAATAGGCATAGGCGTTGCGGCTAGGCGAACCCAGCCTCTTTCTCGTAGCATATTCCATATTTTTCCATCTTTCTTATCAGTTTTAAATCCTCGTTCCTTCACAAATGATTTAGTCACGAGGTGATAATAAACTTGCTGAGCTTCCCAGTTGATAAATTTTCTGTGTTCCATGTTAACCTCGTCATGATCACTGGAGGAGGAGTCTGATGATGAAGAGATGGAGATGGAACGTATTCTTTTTGGACCCATGAGTAGATGATAGGTGGAGAATATAGATGCTCTACCACAGATGAGAGTACCCCCAAACTTGTTTGTGACACTCCCCGCAAAAACCCTAGATTTATGCTAATGGAGAAGGAGCTGTGTATATAAGCGATGAAGATAGTTTTATAATTATAGGATAATATCAGAATACGCTTTATATTATGGCATGGGAGAAGTCAAGTAGACCACGGAGAGAATTTTTATGTTAAAAAAAAAATTCACTGCTTGGCGTCATGTGGCCAATAAATTTATCTTTGGGATGGCGCGAATGACTTGCTAGGAGTTATTGACTCTTGACTTCCGTATTTGGCATCTTGGCAATTTGCGTGATGTAACTGCATGAACTGCACACTGTTTAGCCCAATTTTCATATCAGTGATGATTGCAATTGCAAACACCTACAGGAGCATAAATGCACAACATATTATTTATCAGGCATGAAATAGAAATGATGTAACTACTACTCTACTAATGGAATGAAAAGAAAATATAGGTAAAAATAATGGGTTGCCTCCCATCAAGCGCTAAGTTATAGTCAACTAGCTTGACTATCTCTGAATCTCATGTCGATGAGAGAATTGAGGTGACGTTCTGTCTGTCCACCTCGCCACCGAAGTAATGTTTCAATTGCTGGCCATCTACCTTAAAAGGCTTGTCTAGAAACTGATCATATACTTCAATTGCACCATGCGGAAAGACAGTCTTCACTATAAATTGGCCGGACCATCTCGATTTCAACTTTCCGGGAAAAAGTTTAAGTCTTGAATTGTAAAGCAAAACCCTTTGTCCCGGTTCAAATATTTTTTCCATGATCTTTTGGTCATGCCATTTCTTTACTTTCTCCTTATACAACTTTGAATTCTCATATGCCTGCAACCTGAATTTATCTAACTCATTGAGCTGGAGTAGTCATTTTTCCCCTGCAGATTTTAAATCAAAATTGAGTTTTCGTATTGCCAAATACGCCTTATGCTCTATTTCCATAGGGAGGTGATAGGCTTTGCCATACACGAGTTGAAATAGCGACATGCCCAATGGAGTTTTGTATGTTTTTCGATAAGCCCATACGACATCATCTAACTTCAACGACCAGCCCTTCCGTGTGGGATTCACAACTTTTTCCAGGATTCTTTTTACTTCGCGATTTGACACTTCAGCTTGACCATTTGTTTGCGGGTGATACACTGTAGCAATACGATGATTCACCCCATACTTAGCCAGCAAGGCTGTAACATTGCCTGTTGCAGAAATAACTTCCTTCGTCACTAATGATAGCCATTGGAGTCCCAAACCTCATGAAAATTCTTTTGTGTAGAAATTTGAGGACGACCTTGGAATCATTAGTCGGAAGAGCTACAACTTCAACCCATTTCGAGACATAGTCCGCTGTGAGCAAGATGTAGAGATTTTCGCAGGAAGAAACGAAAGGTCCCATGAAATCAATCCCCCATACATCAAAAATTTCTACTTCGAGGATTATATTCTACGGCATTTCATTTCTTTTAGAGATGTTGCCCACTCGCTGACATCTATCACACCGCTGGACAAAACTTTATGCATCCTTGAAAATTGTCGGCCAGTAGAATCCTGCTTATAGCACTCTAGCCGCTGTTCGTTCTCCATCGTAGTGACCTCCATACACCGTAGAATGACACTCTTGCAAAATCCCCTCGGTCTCGCTATATGGAATACACCTTCTTATCACTTGATCAGAGCACTGTTTAAAATAAGTATGGCTCATCCCATATATACTATTTGACATCGTGCAGAAATTTCTTCTTTTGATAACCCACCAAGTCAGAAGGTACCATCTTACTTACCAGATAATTCGCGTAGTCTGCGAACTATGGCACTTCACCTTTCACCACAAATAACTGCTCATCTAGAAAGTAGTCGTTGATCAGAACTTTGTTGTTTACTTCCCTATCTGGATTCTCGAGTCGAGACAAGTGGTCCGCCACTTGGTTTTCAGTCCCCTTTTTGTCCTTGATTTCCAAATCAAATTCCTATAATAATAAAACCCATCTAATCAACCGAGGTTTTGCATCCTTCTTTGCCATTAAATGTCAAATCGTCGCGTGATCCGTATACACTATCACCTTTGTGCCAATCATATATGCTCAGAACTTGTCAAAGGCGTATACCACTGCCAATAGCTCTTTCTCTGTGGTGGTATAATTCAATTGTGCATCGGTTAGGGTCTTGCTGGCATAATAAATCACATGAAATATCTTTTATTTCCGCTGCCACAAAATAGCCCCTATGGCGTAATCACTGGCATCACACATCAATTCAAATGGCAAAGTCCAATCTGGTGCAGTAATCACTGGTGCTGAAATAAGTTTCCTCTTCAAGTGTTCAAATGCTGACATGCAGGCTTCATTGAAGCTGAATTGTTTATCCTTCTCCAATAGACTGCATTTCGGTTTAGTTATTTTGGAGAAATCCTCAATGAATCTGCGGTAGAAACCTGCATGTCCCAGAAAACTGTGAACTCCTTTTACTGAAGTGGGTGGTGGCAAGTGCTAAATAGTTTCCAGCTTCACCTTATCCACCTCAAGTCCCGTCTTTGAAACTTTGTGTCCCAATATGATTCCTTCTTGTACCATGAAGTGACATTTTTCCCAGTTTAGCACTAAGTTCGTTTCAACACATCTTTTCAAAACCATAACCAGATTTTCAAGGCATAGGTCAAATGAGTCCTCGAAGACTGAGAAATCATCCATAAATACCTCAACATTATGTTCCACCATGTCTGAAAATATAGCCATCATGCATCTCTGAAACGTGGCTAGCGCATTGCATAGTCCAAAAGAAATCCTTCTAAAAGTAAAAGTATCGTACGGACACATGAAGGTAGTCTTTTCCTGGTCTTCTGGAGCTATCATAATTTGATTGTAGCCCGAATATCCATCCAGAAGGCAATAGTACTCATGACGTGCTAACCCGTCCAATATCTGATCAATGAATGGGAGTAGGAAATGATCTTTCCTCGTAGCTTTGTTGAGCTTGCGGTAATCCATGCAAACTCTCCACCCTGTTACTGTTCGTGTTGGAATTAACTCATTGTTCTCATTAGTCACGACTATCATGCCACCCTTTTTTGGAACACACTGTACTGGGCTCACCCATGAACTGTCTAAGATCGAATAAATTATTCCTGCATCTAGCCATTTCAGCACCTCCTTCTTAATCACTTCTTTCATTATCGGATTAAGCCTCCGTTGTTGCTCAACTATTGGCTTGCTACCATCTTCCATCAGGATCTTGTGCACGAAATATAAAGGGTTGATCCCTTTGATATCTACTATAGTCCATCCAATAGCTGATTTGAACTGTCGAAGAACTCGTAACAATTTCTCCTCCTCATAAGATGTTAGTGCAGAGGCGATAATCACAGGTAATTTTGAATTTGAACTTAAAAATGCATACCTGAGATGTTCGGGAAGTGGTTTTAACTCCAACTCTGGAGGTGACTCAAGAGATGGCTTTAACTTCACTAAGGCTTCCCCAGCTGCTGTCAATGGCTTTGTAGGTGATCTAAATCTCCTGAATTGTGAGGTGGTATTCAAATATTGCACAAATTCATTGAATTCCTCGTCCTCCACATCTGAACTCTCATTGGTGATATTCTTCAATGGTTCAAAATCTACAAGACTCTACACCTCATCCTTTGCGATCCGATCCACCAAATCAATCAGAAAACATTCTTCTTCATCTGTTGGGAACTTCATGGCTTTGAAAACGTTGAAAGTGACCTCCTGATCCTGAACGCACATACTGAGCTCCCTTTTCTGCACATCTATTAAAGTCTTACCCGTAGCTAAGAATGGTCTCCCTAGTATGATTGGTATGCTTTTGTCCTCTTCGAAATCTAGAATAATAAAGTCAGCCGAAAAAATGAACTTGTCCATCTTTACCAACACATCTTCAACAATTCCCCGTGGATACGTGATGTATCTGTCAGTTAGCTGTAGTGATATGTTTGTAGGTCTTCGAGCCGGCAATCCCAACTAATTTAACACTGACAACGGCATCAAATTTATACTTGCCCCCAGAATACATAAACACTTGCTAAAGTTCATCTTCCCAATGGTGCACGGAATTGTGATGCTGCCCGGATCTTTTAGCTTTGGAGGTAATTTCTATTGGAGCACTGCACTGCATTCCTCTGTTAAGGCTACCATTTCAAACTCGTCTAATCTCCTCTTCCTTGACAATATACCCTTTATAAACTTTGCATAGCTTGGCATTTGTTCCAATGCCTTGGCGAATGGTATGTTGATCTGCAGCTTTTTGAACACCTCTAGAAACTTACTGAACTGTTTGTCTTCCTTCTGCTTAACTAACCTCTGCGGATATGGTACTTGAGGGTGCATTGGTTGTACTGGACTCTGGACCTTCTTTTCTGAATTTGCTCTATCTTTTCTTCCTAATTTGAGCCTCGAAATTTTCAGTTTTTCTTCCTTGTCGGTCCACTGCTTTCTACCTCTATGGCAGCATTGCAACTTCCTTAGTTTTATTAGGCACGGGCGCGCGACCTGCAAAACTTGTCAAATCTTTCCCTGATCTCAATGTGATTGCTTGACACTGCTCCTTCCCGTCTCTTCTAGGATTTGTCTCAGTGTTACTTGGCAATGAACCTGGGGGCCTATTGTTAAACATGCTCGCCATCTGCCCCATCTGAGTCTCATGATTCTTGATAGCCACTGCTTGGCTTTTGATAATGACTTCAGTGTTTGCCATGTATTTCAACATCATCTCCTCCATCTCTGATTTCTTTTCTGGCTGTGGTGCAGCTGGAGTGTGGTGTTGTTGTTCCTGAGAGAATTCCAGTGGAAATAGTGGTTTTGGTGTAAACCGTATTTGAGATAGTATGTGGTTGAAACTGTTGGTTAATTTGGCCGATGTTGTTGTTATCCTTGGTTATTTGACCAACTAAAGTTCAGATGATTGCTGTTGTTAGGGTGGTATGTGTTTTGGAATTGACCTTGGTCTTTTCTGTAGTTGTTCACATACTGTATCGACTCTGAGCTGATGGCACACTGATCTGTGGAGTGTGACCCTGAACAAATCTCACAAACGAAGGCAACTGTTTTCACTTTGCTCTCTGCCAAAGTATCTATCTTCTTAGCCATAGTTGCCATCTGTGCTGACAACTAAGTAATGGCATCAACCTCCAACACACCTGCAACCTTGGGCTGTGGCATCCGAGCTGTAGGATTATGATAATCATTCGCAGCCATAGTCTCGATAAGCGTATAGGCCTCGTCATAGCTCTTTGCCCATAGTGCCCCTCCTGCGGCTGCATCCACAATCGGTCTCAACTGCCATCCTAACCCATTGTAAAAGGAATTTATCACCATCCAGTCTGGCATACCGTGATGCGGACATTTTCTGAGCATCTCTTTGTAACGCTACCATGCCTCGTATAAGGACTACATACTTATTGCTCGAACTGAGAGATAGTCGTCCTCATCTTTGCAGTATTCGCCATTGGAAAGAACTTGGCTAAGAATTTCTGTGCTAAGTCCTCCCATGTGGTTATTGACCCTGGCGGCAAAGAATGTAGCCAACTTATAGACTTATCCCACAATGAAAATGGGAATAGCCATAGTTTGATGGCATCCTCCGTCACACCGTTGTATCTGAATGTGTCGCAGATCTCGATAAAACTCAATAGGTGCTCATTCAGATCATCTGTAGCAGCACCCCCAAACTGAACTGAGTTCTGCACCATTTGTATAGTGCCCGGTTTAATCTCAAAGGTGTTGGCTTCTATCGCCGGTCTGACTATGCTAGACTGTAATCCGTTTATATTCAGAATGGAATATTCCCTTAGAGCCCGATGCTCTTCTCTTTGCTCAATTCTCTGTTCTTCTGCCATATCTGGTATAGTTCCTTCTATCTGAGCTTGTATATTTCTTCGCACACTATCTTTCCAACCTCTCCCGTTGATGTTTTCCTATGCTTGTGTTAATTCGGAATTGGAAGATCTCGTGTGCATATAAATCTACAAGTACCTGAAATTACAAATAAAACAAAAATAGAAATGAGAAACGATCAGACTTGTCTAAGTCATACAATTTATCTTTAAACTGATGATAATTATCTAAATTAACGCCTTTCCCCGGCAATGGCGCCAAAAACTTGTTGCCTCTTTTATAGTTCTAATAAAAGAGATCTAACTCATGCAAGCATACATGTGTCAACAAGTGTCTGAGTAAGTAGAGTGTCGATCCCACGAGAAAGTTGTTAAATTTAAACTATCATGCATCAATTAACTCACCGAATTTATATGCTTAGACTAATAACTAAAAGTGTTGAATTAAACTAATTATGAATAATACCTAAAAATAAGAATACAAATAGAATAAATATAATCTGGAAATAATGGGACCCTAACTTTATTTAATATTTCATCTAATCGCCACTATCATACGAGAAGTGCTCACATATCATAGGAAAATAGCCAAGAGCACGAATAGAGTTATAACCATTTTTCAATGCACTATAACCTACTTACACAGCATCTACAGATGTTAGACTCCATGTAATCACCAATACAACCAAAATCACTATATATCTATGCGAAATTGCAATTATATTGATTTTAAGCTCAAGCCCTTATTTTAGCTCATACGGTGAAGCAAAGATATATCTATCCGGTTCACAAAATCATGCAAGCCATATACAATGACCCCATATTAGCATGTTATCATGACTACAATCCATACCATATATTCATTGTCAATTCCATACAAATCTTTGAGATGAATGGTGATCGACATTCATACATGTAAAAACAATCATGATAAATATCCCATATGATATGCAAAACAATCCTAGCATTTAAGTGTGCAACCAAACTACATATTAAAATCCGTTAGAATCCCATAATAGAGTTTAGTTCATGACTGAACCAAAATCCATTATTGGTTCAATGCTAAACATGATCAATAAATAAACAATTGAAATAAGAAAGATAGAACGATCAAACCCAATCGCTGAATAAAAACCAATGATCAACGTTTAAATCCTCATAGAAATCCGATAAATAATAATAATAGAATCCTGATGGCGAAAGAATCCCAAGAAGAATTGGAGAAGTAGACGTTTTGGCTTCGTTCTACGTTAGAATCTCTCCCAAGGTGTAAACCCTAGTTTCTATGATGAAAATATGCTCAAAATTATCCCGTCTCTGTCTGACACCAGTCAGAATCGTTTAAAAACCAATTACAAATCATTTAATAAAAATTTAAAATTAAAACAAAATTACACGCATCGACGCCAGCATGGCATGTGCCCTCTCTCTCGGCGTATATCTGTCTGGCATGCATGAGACTTACAAAATATACGCCTGTCCAAATGGCCTCTCGTGGCAAAGCGCGCGTCCCACAGACTTGTCTCCTTTCATGATCACAGTAACTTGTGGCCGTGTGGTGGCGCGGCTTACACTCTGCGGAGTTCTGTTACGGTTTTTGCTTTTTGTCTTCCTGCTGCTATTTGTTCTTTCATGCTTGATCTCTTGCCCCATGCTTGGTCTCCATGCTTCATTGTACCTCCATGCCTTGCACATCTTCATTTTTGCCTCGCCTCCACACATCTATTAGCCACGTGCCTTCTAATACCACCAAAATTAAGCCGATTCCTGCACATATTCACCAAAAGGAGTTTTAAGAAAATGCAATGCAAAATAGCGCGAAATGCAACTAAAACACAATAAAATGTACTTGGGATGGGCACAATTCGCATGAATTGGTATTCAATAAGTAGGTAAAAATACCACTTATCAATATGCCGTACGTGGAAAATGTATTTTGATGGAGTCATAACGCAAGGTTACGGAGCTAAGCGATTCTAATATCCCAGACGGGGAGCGATATCCGTCATTGGTCAAATTGTAGTTTGTCTGCAGCAACAACACAACTAAGTATGAAGGCTATATCATAGGGCTAAAACTTGCTCGTTCAATGGGCGTCAGGCGGTTAACTGTCTTTGGGGATTCCGAATAGGTAATCAAACAATCCACAAGAATCTATCAAACCAAAGAATTACATTTGTTGCCTTACCATCGCAAGAGTTTCTGAGATGGCTTTGGAGTTCAAGAAATCTCTTTCTACACATTCCTCGTAATAGAATGATTTTGCGAGATCATTAGCAACGTTGGCCTCCTTGGTTTACATACCTGACAAGGAAAACATGCCAAGCATCACGTTTGCTCTGCAAAAAGCCCCAGTCTATGGGAATTATGTTGGAGAAGTATCGGATGAACTACCTCCCATCCATAACCCTTGGTATCAATGCATCAAGAGGTATCTGCGAGATGGATCTACACCCGCAAAGCGAGCCTAACTGAGAAGAGGAGGATTCATCGACTTACTATGAAATTCTACCTGAGCGGAGATGCACTCTACAAAAAGAGATGTTGGATTAGGTCTCCTCAGATGTCTAGATAAAGACCAAGCTCAGAGACTCATGGATGAAATTCATGGTGGAGTATATATGGCCTCACAATGGCGGACCCTACTTGTCGAAAGATCCTCGGGACGGGGCATTATTGGTTTACACTCAAAGTCGATGTGATGATCACGTCAAGAGTTACTATCGATGCCGATTCATGGGAATGCTATCCACGCCCCCGAGGAATTCCACATATGAGTTCGCCACGGCCCTTCTCGATGTGGGGAATGGGCGTGATCGGACTCATCGAGCCCAAAACCGATAATGGACATTGATTCATATTCACCGTGATCGACTACTTCACCAAATGGGTGAAGCGACCTCCTTTCCCGGGGTTACTAAAGAAGTTATCATTACTTTCATCGAAACAATGTCATCCGTCGATTTGGACAACCAGAGGTCATTGTGTTAGACAATGCTAAGAACCTCAACAACAAAATGATGGAGGAGTTATGCAGAAAATTCCACATCAAACACCTCAACTTCGTCATCTACCGTCCAAAGATGAATGGTGTTGTTGAAGCGGCTAATAAAAACATCAAAAAAGTAATGCAAAAAATGTTTGCCAATCACAAAGGATGGCCTGACATCTTGACTCTGACTTTATTAGCCTACAGAACTTCCATATGAACTTCCACTGGGGCAACCCCCTACTCATTATTCTATGGGATGGAAGCAGTGCTCCCCATAGAGGTGGAAATGGAATCCCTCGGTGTATTGATGGATGCTCGGTTGAGTGAAGACCAATGGGTACAAGACAGTATCACCAAATTGTCTCTAATAGACGAAAAAAGCGACCAGCGGCAATCTTATATGGATGATTATATCGAAGAAAGGATCGCAAGATCCTACAACAGAAAAGTCCGATTGCGGTAGTTCAAATAACATGACTTGGTTTTAAAGAAGATCATTGACAACCAAGATCAATCTAAGGGAAAATTCGCTCCTAACTGTGAAGGCCCATTTGTTGTCAAGGAGGTATTTACAGGAGGTGCTCTCAGATTGCAAGAAATGGATGGCGATGAATTTCCACAACTTATCAACTCGAACACCGTGAAACGGTACTATATCTGAAGTTACCATCAAACAAACATACTAGTTTTGGTCATCAAATCCCCAATCATTCCGGTTTTGAACCCTCTCCTTTTTATTTACGCTTCTGCCCCTCAGGGAAATGTACACTTCAAGCCATCAGCCTGGTTTTACCTCAATTCAAACCTTTCACAATTTCGGTTATCCTAAAGACAGGATTGAACCTTTCACATCTACAGTTTATCCTGAAGACGTGATTAAACTTTTTCACCTACAGTTTATCCTGAAGATGGGATCAAACTTTTCTATGCTTGCAGTTTGTCCTGAAGACGGGATCAAACTTTTTACACACCTGCAGTTTGTCCCCATTATGGGATCAAACTTTCCTCTCCCCACAGTATAGCCTGCATATGGGATTCACGTTTCTCTTCATCTATGATTCGTCCTGAGGGGCGAACTACGTCGACCTGACCTCCTCTTAAATAGGAGTACGTAGGCAACCAAATGCTAAATGGCCAGGTCATAATAAGCAACAAAAACAACAAAAATATTTCTATCCTTTCTTTACAAAAACAATAAAAATACTTCTACACCCTTCTTCACCAATAAAGCTTCTGCCTTTCACATTCAGCATTGAACCTCTTACACCAGGTTCGAACTACGCAGACTTGATCTCCTCTTCAATAGGAGTACGTAGGCATCCATTCATGGTTTAGTCTAACCCCTACCAGAATAAAAATTCTTATCACACGGTACTGGGATTAACCTTCAATTCACCACATTTCATCGGTTTCAGATCAAAGGTATGGAATTACCCAACCTCTTCTCATAAATAAAAGATTCGATGACCATCTAAGCTACGATCGCGCCTCAAAGAGCAATACCAACCCATAAGAGATGGAATTAACTAGGCTTCTCACAAATAGAAGTACTGGCGACCATCTATGGTGCGGTCAATCTCAGAGAGGAAGAAACCACCCTCCTCTCCACTTTTCCATACAGATACTAGTCCCAAGACACCAAAGATGGTAAGGATATACAAAAATCAATGATCCATTCTGAGAGATCTTGGGATGTCTCAATGTCCATCTATAAAGGATAAGTTCAGAATGCATCAAGATCACAATGCTCTGAAGAAACAGGCACATATCAAGTAAATATCAAGGCATAACTAAAAGGGAAGTGAATTAAATATATTTTTCCATACATACATATCTTGTTTGATATATACATCACATGTTGTACATGACAAAATGGCTATGCTAGTCTGTGTAGGAAAATACAAAGCTATCTATAGATCTGTATATATGCGGACTATCAAATCTAATATGGCATCCCTCTCTGAAGACGGAGGTAGCACTGCAAGCTTGTAACGCCCCCATATCTATACTCCCACGGTATCTGATAGGGTGTTTACAGAAAATCAACATAATGCTTTTAAATCTATACACCCATGGTATCTGATTATAAGATTACATTAAATAGAGGGACTAACAGATATAATTCCCATAGATCCAAAATTCACAGTATCTCATAATAGATGTCAATTCTTAAGAGAACTTTTTCTGTGTTTGGATACCCTCACTTGGATATATGAATTGTATCTATGACTAGAGTCTATCTATCTGAAATTCAGAATATCAACAATAATATGGACACAGGTACTCCATGCCTAGAGATAATTTCATTAATATAAAGTTTGGCAAGGTGATCTAGGTTATGAGTAATCTTAATAGGCAAAAAGTGAGCTGATTTTGTTAAACGATCAACTATTACCCAAATGGCATTATGGCTCTTTTGTTTAGCTCAAAGACCAACAACAAAATCTATAGTTATATGTTCCCACTTCCACTCGGGAATTGGTAAGGGTTGAAGTAAACCACTCGGCTTTTGATGCTCAGCCTTAACCCTTTGACACGTGAGACATTTACTTACCCATTCAGCTATTTCTCTTTTCATGTTCGACCACCAAAAGTGTCGACTTAAATCCTTATACATTTTTGTACTGCCAGGATGTATGGCAAATTTAGAGTTATGAGCTTTATTTAAAATTTCATCTTTTAAAGCTTGGTCTAACGGAACCCAAATTCTATTTTTATATCTTATTATTCCATCTGTATCTATTCTAAATTTATTATACTTATCATGTGTTGAATTAGATTTGAACTTCTGACATTCTTCATCCTTCTCATGTATCTCTTTAACTTTATTAAGCAGAGATAAAACTCCTTCTAAAATATACAATTTTTGGGTAGAGGTAGTTGGACATTCCACCTCAATTTCTAAATTTTCAAAGTCTTTTTATTAAAATTTCATTGGTTATTAATACATTCAATTTTTCCTGATTCTTCCTACTTAACGCATCAGCTACAACATTGGAAATATCGGGATGATATATGATTTCACAGTCATAATCTTTTATCAGCTCTAACCATCGTCATCTGTCTTAAATTTAATTCCTTTTGTGTAAAAATATATTTTAGACTTTTATGATCTGTATATATCTCACACTTCTCCCCGAACAAGTAATGTCTCCAAATCTTTAGAGCAAAAACTACTTTGACTAACTCTGGGTCATGGTAGGATACCTCTTCTCATAATCTTTGAGTTGTCGTGATGCATAAGCTATCACTTTCCCATGTTGCATCAACACACATCCTAAACCTTTGTGTGATGCGTCACTATATATTACTAGACCTCCTGTACCATCTGGTAAGGATAACACTTGAGTCATGCTCAGTCGCTTCTTCAACTCTTGGAAGCTTTCTTCATATTTATCTGTCCAGACGTATTTCACCGTCTTTCAAGTTAAATTGGTTAATGGGGTTGCTATAATCCGCTAAATTGAGAAAACTTTGTACTTCTGCTGGAGTTGTTGGTTGTTCCCAATTCACAACCGTTTCGATCTTAGCTGGATTTATAGATATTCCATTCTTATCAATTATGTGACCTAAAATTGAACTCTCTTCAACCAGAATTCACACTTGAAAAACTTTGCATAAAGTTGTTCCTTTCGTAATATTTCCAATACGACCCTCAAGTGTTCAGTATGCTCTTCCCGTGTTTTCGAGTATACCAGAATATCGTCGATAAACACCACAATAAATTTGTCTAAGCATGGTTTAAACACTCTGTTCATTAAATCCATAAATGTTATCGGTGCATTTATTTATCGAAAAGACATTACAAGAAACTCATAATGTCCATAGCGTGTCCTAAACGATGTTTTCGGCACATCCTCCTTTCTTACCTTTAATTGATGATAACCTGTTCTGTGGTCAATTTTTGAAAAATGTTCAACCCCTTTTAATTGGTCAAAAAAATCATCAATCCTTGGTAAAGGATATTTATTTTTAATAGTTAACTTATTTAGCTCCCTATAGTCTATACATAGTATCATAGTTCCATCCTTCTTCTTTTTCTGAAATGTAATGGTGCTCCCGGGGTGAAACACTAGGTTGTATGTACTTTTTAACTAAGAGTTCCTGTAATTGAATAAGTAACTCTTTCAGTTCTATAGGTGCCATTCTGTACGGTGCCTTAGAAACTGGTGTTGTTCCTGGTGCAAGATTAATGACGAACTCAATTTCCCTATCTGGAGGAAAACCTGGTAAGTCATTCGGAAATACATCAAGAAATTCCTTAACTATAGGTATTTGATCTAGTTTTACTCCTTCTTGTCGAGTATCAACTATATAGGCCAAATATCCTAAACAACCATTTCTAAGTAATCCTTCTGCCTGAACTATAGTCAAACATTGAAATTGCTTAGGTGAATAACTACCATTGAACACTACCTTTTACTTCGAAGCAGTCAAAAGGTTTATACGTTTTTGATGGCAATCAATCATCGCATTATGATTAACTAACCAATCCATTCCTAAAATTACATCAAATTCTCCCAACTGAATTGGTATCAAATCTACCTTAAAATTATGTCCTTTTATTACCACACTACAGTTTTTGTAAATAGTCTTAACCAGAATTCTTTCATTATTAGCAATTTCCGCGCAGAATGGTTTGTCTAGATTTTTACAAGGTGTATTCAAGTTTATAGAGAAATTACTAGACACAAAAGAACATGTAGCACCAGAATCGAATAACACATATGCATTTAAAGTGTTGATAGGGATGACCTGTCACCACGTCCTGTGAAGCAACAGCATCCCTCACCGACATATTAAATGTTCTCGCAGTAGGTTGATTCTGAACTCCAACTACTGTTGATTGATTATTCTCTGGTATCCTAACCCCTTTTCCTCCTTGATTCCTAGGTTTGGGAAAGTTCCTTGAAAAATGGTCTAAGGAACCACAATTAAAACATTTATTTTTCCTTGGAAGAGGACACTATGGAAAATAATGTCCTGATTGTCCACAATTAAAACTTTTTTTATGAAGGCATTCTCCTTTATGTTTCTTACCGCAATTAGGACAAAGTTTAATATTATTATTACTAAAGTTATTGTTAGTATTTCCTATCCTTTTCCCCGGGTTGTTAGAAAAAGAATTATCCCACTTACGTTTGTTATTAAACCCATCTGAACTGGGTTATGTTCTAATTTTTCCTTTTTCATTCTAACTTCTCTTGTCCTGATGAAATTTAGAAATACTGTCATTCTCACTTTTGGCTATAGTGGCCTTCTCTAGTATTTCAGAGAAAGTTTTTATTTGAAGTACTGACAATCTACTCTGAATCTGAGGTTTTAAACCCTCCTGAAACCTACGAGTCTTTCTAAGTTCAGTAGTTACTTGATGTGGAGCAAACCAGGATAGTTCATTAAACTTAGTTGTATATTAGGTTACAGTAAGATCTCCTTATTTTAATTCCAAAAAATTTATTTCATTCGGTCTTTCAGGGATTGGGAAAAATAGTTTTCAAAGAACAACTCTTTGAATCTATCCCAAGGAATAATTTCAGTTTCTACCCGACCTTTGGTTGATTCCTACCAATAATTAGCCTCACCTTTTAAGAAAAAGGTTGCAAAAGTTGTCTTTTGGTTATTATTAACATTGGTTACTATGAAAAATTTCTCTATTTCAGAAATCCAAATTTGTGCATCTACAGGTTCTGATGTACCCTTAAACTCATGTGGTCCAACTAATTTAAAGTCTTTAAAAGTTGTGTTCTGGTTCACAAGTCTATTTACAACTCCTAGCATAAGGTCTACTAACTGCTGGGTAGAATTATCATCATTCATTTCTCTTTGGGGTCTTCTGGTTGGTGGCATGATTCTATATAAACCAATAAAAATTCACATAAGAATTTGAGTAACACAACATATTGTTTATTTCATATATCACAATAGTATTACACAACAACTTCATAATTAAACATACTACAAAGTACTGATTACAAACTTTGAATGCTTCTTTATTGTACTAATATAAAGCATTCAACCACCTATGCTACTTTCTAGAATTTATTGATATCATCAAAGAAATCTTAGATCATGTGACAAACCACAGATCGATCGATGAGATAAGCCATCTTCTTCTCCTCTACCGGATATCAAACTACACGGCGCTGTAAATCATTAAAAGTATCTCGAACACCCAAAGATGTTTTAAGAAGCCTTGACTGAATTTCCTTTTTTCCTTCTCTTGCGTAGATGCGGTTTGTACTTTTTAGTCGTTGACTATGTCCCCTCTCATGCTGTAGCATTCCCTCAGCTATATCAGCCCTAAACCTCATTTTATTACCCTCATGTTCTGTTATTTTCAATAATGATGTCATTGCCTTATCATGCTCATCAATTCTCATTAACTGTCCTAACACTAGATCCTCTTCTTCCTCAGCATCTAACAGTTGTTGATCATGAAGTAATTCCTCATCTTATATATCACTAGCCATGTATGACTCTATTCGTGGTGGATTATTGGCTAATATCATTTCCACAGCATTGGAGTTGGCCATCTATAAAAGAAAACTCCTTTAATACTGTATAGAAATTACACAACATAATAATTTTAATGCTATATTTTATGTATACTTTTAAATTATTTTTTTTACGGACTCGAAGACTATATACTAAGATTTCTCTTCCTTATATCTATAGCCTTAATAGCTTTGATACCAAAATTGTAATGCCCCCATGTCTATACTCCCACAATATCCGATATGGTGTTTACAAAAAATCAACATAATGCTTCTAAATCTATACACCCATGGTATCTGATTATAAAATTACATTAAATAGAGGGACTAGCAGATATAATTTCCATAGATCCAAAATTCACAATATCCCATAACAGATGTCAATTCTTAAGAGAACTTTTTTTGTGTTTGGATACCCTCACTTGGATATATGAACTGTATCTATGACTAGAGTCTATCTATTCAAAATTCAGAATATCAGCAATAACATGAACAGTTCATATTACTAATACCTCACCCCGATTGTAAAGTTTAAGCCAAAGAATTTATACTTATCGTATCGATAGTAACTATCTATCAAAAATCCAGTGTCAATAACAACATGAGCAGGTCCATGCTATTAATACCCTCACTCAGATAAATAGTTCCCAAGGATCTCAACTAGATTTGAAGAAGTCTAATTTTACATCTATGTATGTAATAAAATTCGGTTGCGGAAATAAAAATGTTATATATATATATATATAATATTAAGATTGGATTACATGATTCTCATAACGAGTTTTTATTATAAGGTATTCAAACAAACAAGAATAAAATCTAATCTATGTAGGGATGCTTCCTTTTATCTCTCGAAGTTCCAAGATTACCATCTAAAAGCGTAAAGGAAATAATTTGCAAGGGTGAGCTATGGCGTACTCGTGAGTTTTGTACTTATAACAATATAGGATTTGAAGAAATATAACAGTTCAAATTTTGACTTATAGTTGTACCATTTCTGGATTTCTAATTTCAACCATTTCTGGAATTTTCTTTATTTACATCGGTCCTGACAGACTTAGAAATTTTGTTCATATATGATATAGGGGATCATTTATTCAACATCTTTGGAGTATCGTATCATCATCCTACGGTCTTTGACATACACTAAAATTCTTCATCGATATATGAATTGACCAAATTTCCATCCTTTACGGGATACCCAACTTGATTATAAGATGTCTTTACCAAAACAATTTGGTTTGACACAGTTTATGCTCAATAAACATTATCATATGAATAAACAATTCATTTCTTAGTTATGTTGAAGCTATAGCAATAAATTTACGATAAGAAGGTAATTCAATTGTAGGTGTAGTGTATTATATCAACAGCTTATCAAGATAAAAATCTTGATCAATAAATAAATAGGGTTTATGAAATTTTCTTTATAAGAGACTTAAGGATAGAGAACTTGCACGGCGTAGATCGATCGAGTTATGTTATTCAAACGTTAATAAAAACCTCGATGTTCATATATATAAATCTAACACGCGTTAGCATTGATATGAATACTCAATTATAACACTTATATAATATCGGTTAGATTTAATAGGGTTTGGTGTTTAATACCTTTGATAAATGGACTAAATTTTATTTATAAAATTTAATTATAATTAAAATACCTTTTAGAAATTTTAAAGTATTTAAAACATTTATTTTGATTTTTAAATCATTTATTTCTATTTATAAGTAATTAATATTTACTTAAAATTTTATAAAAACATTGATTATAATTTTAAATAATTTATATTCATTTATTATAATTTTATATCATTAATAATATTTTTCCATAATTATATAGCATTTAAAAATAATTATTCTAATTTCTTTATTAATAATTTAATTATTAATAATGTCAAAATAATATAAAATAATTATTAAATTTATGTAAAAATATCGAAATTTATTTATAATATTTTAATATCATTTTAAAACTATTTTTATATTTATTTATTAATTATTTCTAATTTTTCTAATTTATTTTTAGAAAAATAATTTATGTTCAATCATTAAACCCCTTGATGAAGAAGAAAGTGTCGTTTATAGGTGTTCTTGAGTTTACGGGGAACAGTTTGAGTCGTAGTAGAGTATTTGGTTTGACCGTTAATTATAAGGCTACTATTAATGAGTTTTGGTTTGTTTAAGAGATGATGTTTGTAGTACTTTCATACGGTAGTATAACATGAAACAAAATTTAGACTTTAACCTACACATAACAAGAAGTTATAGAGGCTCAAAGTAAGCTATCGGTTTTTTCTTGAGTTTCTGGGTAACCTACAACGAAGTCGTGGTCGGTCAGCGGTTTTGTGGCTTATATATCTTGATTACGTGTATTTGATGTGTGTAATGTTTGTTGTAACATGTAGTATATATGTCGGTACATATATATAATATTAACATGAATCGCTTCTAACTCTAAGGTCTCGATTATGTTGGTCAAAGTACACTGACTAGACATTGTTCTTGAGTTCTTGACTTTTCTGGAAAACCTAGAAAACTTAGTCATTGCTCTCGATTCGATGGATTTTGACCATCAATTCCAGTAAATCTATACGTTGTTTGTTCCATTGAAGATTATAGATATGTAGTACATATAACAAAGTATTGATCTATAACAAAAACTTATAAAAATAACAAACAGAAGATGATTAAACAGATTGGTCAAAGTAGTCGGTTCAACTGTTCTTGAGTTTTCTTAGTAACCTAGAAATCTGCAATTCATGAACGGTCAACCCACTTTGACTGCTTATAACTTGAAATCTATGGTTCAAATGAACCTGTTTTCTTTTCTAGATTAAAGACCTACTAACATGCTACAAATACCAAACAATTACCAAACCAAAACATAAAAATATATGAATCTATAAGCTTTGACATTCGACTGTCAGACTAAATTTTCAAAATTTCCAGATTTCTTAAAACACTTAATTAAGGCATCTAGATGTTATGAAAACGTGTTCTACCAATCTAACATACTTTCTAACATACTAATTCATAATTCTAAACATCTAAACAACAAATCTAACATAGGATCAAAGAGTTAATTATCAACTAGGTTTTTTACCTTTTCTTGAGCAAATTTTGATTCTATCTTCTGATGTTGTTGCTGCTATCACCCAGGCTTGATATGGTAGGTTTATAAGTGTATCTGGGCTTAGGAATTTCGTGAGTTTGCTTAGCCCTAAGGTTCCTATTTATAGAATTATTCAACTTGGCTTTTTGGTCATTTTTGAGCAACTTGCCTCTACAAAGATCGTCTAATGACTATGGTGATGCTTGGGAGTTACAAGCATGTCGTATGTACAAAGTGGAACTTACAATGGTGACTCCTAACCTACTTGTGAGCTAGTTAGGTTTGTTTCGTAGCTTAATTAGGCTTTAATCTTCACTAATCTCGATTAGGGTTTTGTTTCTAATGATTAAGAATGTTAAGTAATGTTAATTAGTACTTAATTGAAATTTACTAACCATGATTAGGTGTTAAGATAATCTAAGTAAAGTTTAGTTAGATAATTAGGGTTTAATTTATAAATTAGGGTATGGGATTTGCTAATTAGGGTTAGGGTTTGTTAATCTAGGGTTATTAACCTAAATTCTCACTAATCTTAACAAGCACGACAAAGCGTTTTGTCAGTGTAAGCACGACAAAGCAACTTGTCGAAATAATTTTACTGAAAAGTCCGAATATGAAAAAAAAAATTAAGCACAAGGTGTCAAGCACAACGTTTTTCGGACAAAAAATTATTTGGTTAAATTTGTGAAACCAAGTATATATTAACACATAACACATTCAGAACAGAGAAATTTTATTTATATAATGGGATTTTACACTTACGAGTCTTATTAGGGTTTTGGGTTTTTACAAAGCTCCTGTTCAAGGGTATCTACACAAGCTAGCAGATCAGAGGCTAACTGCATGGTGGCATAATGCTCATCAATGTAAGCACTCATGTTAGCAAGACTGACAGTCATCTGGGATCTAACTAAAGTACTATCTGCAATGACCACATCCCTAGCAGATAGGGCGGCATCCCACTCTGCAATAAATGCATCCCTGGCTGATCTAGCCTCATCCCTCTCTAATAGAGTGGTATCTCTCTCATCAAGAGTTGTCAACATCGCAGCCCTAGCCTGATCTCTCTCATAGGTTATCAGATGTAAGCTCTGCTCCAAATGTTGTGCCGAATACTGAGTAATAGTGGCACTCGGGGTGGGAGAATCCATCACAAATGCTGGCAGCCCAGCAGTCAAACCATCAATGGGAATGTCAGCCTCTTCTATAGGCTCCTCATTGTCAGAATCAACATCCTGCACTGTGGATACTACCACAGTCGATGCAGTCTCTGTCTCCATCCATGCGGCATACTCTGCGGATCGACCCGACTCTATTTGATCCCAACAGTATCTGACACGGATCTGTCCTCGGTGATAAGCGGTTGTGAAGCGGCGGCCGACTCACTGCCCCCTCAAAAGGATGAAAATCCTAAAACTGGTCAAACTGACACATCACAGCCAGTGGGTGGTAAATAATCATGCCCCTCATTCCAGCCAGAGGGAGATAATCCATGCCTGGAGCATGAGTAATGAAGCTCTAGGGTGAGCTAAACCCTGAACACTACAATATAGAAAATGGATCCTTAATCACTGCCAAAAAAGCTAACCACGATCGAAGATCATCATACACTCAGCGAATTTGAAAGAGTCTGACATGGCATGACTATATCATGGGTGAAACAAAACCCCTGCCGGCTAAATGTGCCAATCGGTCTAAAGTGTGACATAAACCACACATACAGCATGACCGAGCTACCTGTGAACACTCTTGCCGAATAAGTGTAGCAGTATGTAGCTGACCTTAGACTCACTACAATGATCATCGGAACAATGGTATGACCCTCCCTGAGAGCTCTCACTTCCATAATGACGCCGATATCCATCTCATCCATGTATCGCAGAATGAAGACGTATGGCAATACACACAAAAGTGGTACATCTACCCTAGCTGAACGCCAATGGTCCTCCGATGTGGTGAAATCCTCGGAATGCCGTGCATAACTATCCTCAGAGCTAAATCTGTCAAATAGAAAACGTTGGGATATCACGTGGCCAGATGTAATCTCGTCCTGGACCACTCCACGACTCAATCTGGTGAAGGTTATGAACTGTCTGCTCATGTCCTGAACACACGCTAGCCAATCCGTCATCATCACGGATCCTGGAACCATATCCCCTATGAATTGTGTGGCGCGGGTCTGAGCTCCAATTGTACAAGGGATCCACCAATGCTGGAACATCACTTGAGACCAGGGGCCCTCTGATAATGTAAAACCGTCAATCCCCAACCATGGAATGTCAATGACGGGTGACTACAAAACAGGCCAATAACGCCTAGTAGGAGGCATGATCGGCATACGGATCTCTCCTATAATGCTCCTAATAGCACGCTCTCCTAAATAGAGCTCCCATCCTCCATCTGTAAAGAGAGGAATCCTGCGGGTGGAAATGACGTAATCTACTCCAGTCGGGTACCCATCCTCAAATCCAACTCCCAAATTCTCTCTAGAGTAGGGAACCCATGTGATGACATCGGCTGTCAACAACTCCAGCTGTAGGTGACAATGAGTGAAACCCTCGAAGAACAGGGGACCTCACCAAGATATGGAATGATGTCATCTCCGTCCTCGTGGATAGGTATCTAAACCTAACATGCTCACAGGACGCAAACATGGAAGCCTCTCATAGGCCCAAAACTACCAACACAAAGGAAACATCAGCTGTCAGTCCACACTCTTAACCTATATATGGGAAAAGACAAGAGAAACACTCACCAGCAAAAACGGGTAGAATCCTAACCATGCCTCGGTCAAGCCCTACGATCGCATGCGCATTCCCTAGAGGAAGTAGGCAAAGGTGTAGGAACCCCAATCATACTCTCCTATACGGTCCACGTGTCAAGTGGCGCTGATCAAATTGAACGACACCGTAGAGGAATTATTTGCTTTGAAGCAACCCCTAATAATCATCAGGTAAAATCGCCGAAGAATGCGATCGCTGACTCTCACATCAGTAGGTATGGGCTCACTCAACAGCCCGCTTATAGCATCTACGCTCAGAGGACCCGTCTGAGCGATCTTGCCGCTTGGCGCCTTCGCGCGAAACTCCCAGCGAGGATCGGCGGCGATGAGGGTGATATTAAATGCGTCAAGGCAACTGCGGTGCCCCTCGAAACTCCATACACGTGATAAACGCCAATCCATCGGCGTCATCATCACCTCACGATCCAACAAATGGAGTGATCGTAGTCTAGTGAAAACACTGCTTTCGAGATAATGCCACGAGGTAACCCGAGGGGGCAATGACGGGTAGAATTGAAAAGAACATCCCAAATCCCCAGCCATGGACGATCACTCTGTAGTCATCATGCAAAGCCTGATATATAGAGTGGATGCTAAACCAGTTCCCTCGAGGCTGTGCGAAGCCAGGAACCTACATCAAATGTAGATCAACATCAAAATCCTTGACTCCTCATCAATAGGAAATAAGGAAGATTAAAGATCTAACTTCATACCTCATTTACGTGCAGATATACTGAAGGATGCCTACTCAAGTCACCTAGAAGATCTGGGTTCATCACTTGAATACCTGGCAATTCCCTACGGGGAACACATACAGCAGGAGCAGGAACCTCGATCGATACATCCTCCTCCTCGTCCTCAACATTCGGCACTTCAACCTGAATAGGACGTATTACCGCCTCCACTAAACGATGAGGCTGTCTAACAGAACAGCGTTGAGGCTCTTCAGAAGATCTCTTCCGTACACCAGAAGTGGTCCTGTGGGAACTGCTCGGCTGATCCGGATCCATAATATCTGGAAAACAAGTCTCCAAATCACCTCAGAAATGGTGTGGTAAATTCTTACCTGGAGCTTTTCAAAATGCATTGTTTTAACGTACATCTACAGTAGAGGTAAAAATGCATGACTACCCAATACCTACATTTTGGAAAAAATTTGCCATAGCCCCTTTGTAAATGGGACTATCCACATGCGTATAAGCGTGGTAGGTGTGCCATTCGGTAGCACACCTATATGGCGGTCATATATACATCCTACATGCATTAATCACATCACAGTAAAAAATTTGTAAGTGTATTCTAATTACCAGGATTATTTTGCTTTTCTACCTTTACTCATTTGTCCTCAGATAGGATAAGAAATGACAGTAAAAGGTGCCAATTTGACTATTTCAAAAGTCAAATTTTTTCACATCATTATGTTCAGCATGGTTTAATACTAACATTTGCTATGTTGAATAATTTTTATCAAGTCATATCAGCATGCGTATTCACTACTATGTGTCTAAATGCATTTCATGTGATAAGTCATTTTCAACGGATAGAAATTGGAAAAAAATACATGCGTATGTTACCGGGATGATGAAGAACGCAGTTGTGCGGTGGCGAATATCATGCGAAAATTGCCCGAACTCAGCAGATCTAAAGAAGAGCTCTAAGATTTCCATCGCTGTGCAACTTGAAAATTACTTATGAAAGCAACCATTCGCATATACATAGGCACGATTGGCCGTAGGCTCACCTGCGGCTCCTGCAGATGTACCTGCGGCACTTCAACATGGGTCCCATACCTCTGGCTCGCTCTAGTTAGAGTTGAAAAGGAGGTCTCACAAGTTGAAAAGGCCAAATCAGGAATAAAAGTGTTACGCGATTGAGCGGAATAGCCGGAAATCCCGGTTTCTTGTCGATTGAGAGTTAAACTCCGTCGTCTCGATGGTATTCGCTGAATGCGGGGGTATACTTATACCCGATGAGCTCGACTTTCATAGATCGTGCTCTATAATACCCCACAAAGGTCTAATGTCAGTCATTTGTTTGGGTCACAACCCTAAATGTCCCCGTGAGTTCTGACCTGAAAACCACGAAATATCAAACCTCCCGTTGGGGAATTACAACGCCAAGTTATCAATCGATGAAATATCCCTGGCGGGGTCACAACGCACATCTTTCAAACATCCACGTATCCCCGACGGGGGTTACAACGCAATGCAACCATTGATACACACATCAATGAAGGTCAAGCAACCTTGACGTCATGTCAGCCGATGGCAAGTAAACCCATCGAAGCAACTCATCCACGTATCCCCGATGGGGGTTACAACGCAATGCAACCATTGATATACACATCAATGAAGGTCAAACAACCTTGACGTCATGTCAGCCGATGGCAAGTAAACCCATCGAAGCAAATCATCCACGTATCCCCGGCAGGGTTTACAACGCAATGCGACCATTGACACATACATTAATGGAGGTCAAACAACCTTGACAATGCACCCAATAGGGATCTATCCGGTGATACACACATCAATGAAGGTCGGGTAACCCTAACATCGACAAAACTGTTGGCAGTAACTCTGACAGAATGAGGGAATATGTTATACAAATCCTCAAACAGACAAAGCTTTATCCCCATAGATCTCATACACACAAGAGGTACCTCTATGGAATATAAGCCAATGTCTAGGATTCAAGACTTTGGTGATAGCCCCAACGTCAACATCCTTGAAGACTTGGATCGCATGTCCAAGCCATCACTGATTATCATCCCAATAGGATTACCTGGCAATCATGCTACATACATTTGCATCATGTTGCGGCATATAGCATCATGTTTATCTTGCTTGCATATCAAGTGTCTAGGATTCTTTATCCTATCCATGCCTTGCATTGCATGAATATGATAAAGAGGGGCATCTCTAGACACTCAAAATTTTCTGCATGCCTTTTACTAATATTAAAGGAGGGCAGATTCGTCTTTCAGAGATAACCCTGGAAAACAGCTTACATCTATTTCGGATACTACAGGAAGTTCAGTTCCAACCCGGAACACAAACTAAGAACTTCATCTCAAACCCGGAACACACACCGGGAACTTCATTTCTAATCTTGGAGATAACACTAAGGTACGCAGATCAAAAGATTGGCAACAACAACGGAGATGACAGTTCTGTCTCGGCGATAACACCATGACACTCAGTTCTAATCCCAAAAACAACACTGGGAGTACCGACTCCATCCTTGGTGATAGCCCCAAGGGATGTCATTGCAGTTCTTGCGATAACTCCGGAAATGCTTGTTTCAAATACATGCAATCAACTTCAAGCTCAGACCTCCTACCGAAGCACTCATACCTCAGACCCGGAGCTAACAACGGATAGACAGGCACACCCACAGATCATAATGAGGCATTCAAACAAGCAGTCCACTCTCAGATATAACCCTGAGCAACGTCTACTTTCAGCTCAAACCAGCGATAACCTCGGTGAAGAGTCGAAACGTCATCTTACCGCCTCAACGTTTTCTCTCACAAGATAATATCGCGGCATACAAACAAGTAGTCCAATCTCAGATGTAACCCTAAGCAACATCTACTTTCAACTCAAACCAGCGATAACCCCAGCAAAGAGTCAAACATCATCTTTCCCCTTCAACACTTGCACGTTATCTCAACACTTCATACATACATACATACAACAATGTCCTATAAGAACGAAGGAGTAACAATCCCGAGTGACTATTACGCATGACAGTACTTTGGATTGAATTTGAAGCTTGAAGACCATGGGCATGGACCCCTCTTCCTGACTTCGTACAACCTTTAATCCATGTCATTGCATAACTCTCGACACAAGCGGTCCAAAGAAGGTCAGATATACCTCGTTCGGATGCTCGGATTAAAGTTCTGCAAGTTCGAACGAACATTATAGTGCACGAGTGCACATACTTTGAGACGACAGGACCCGCGAGGCCCGGATGCACCATGACCAGTCATAGATACAATCGCTGTTGCCGCAGGTGTACCTGTGGCCATCAGTCTATAAATATGACCCTTGGGGTCAGCCATTTAAAAAGGAGGAGGAGAGAAAAAGGCGAGGAAGCCCTGTCCATTTTACTCTGTATACACCCCTATTGAGTGTTTCCTCTTCTATAAACATCTGTTAGCTCACATATATCTATCTTTTTAGCCGCCGGGAGCTGAGTGTTTATCCATATAAAGTCATAGAAGTCTACTTTGGCATCCCACTGTAAACCTTCTCACATTTTATAAAGCCTTCTTCTCATATTAGCACACACTGTTATACACATTAAGGGTCGTGTTGTGTATATTTTCCCGGACTTCGGTCCGAGGTTTTCATTTCTGTCTTTATATATATACTTATATATGTATATATTTCATACATGGACTAACATTATCGAGTTATACCTTGATTGAGCCTAGACTTCGGTCTGGAGCGTTTATTTGCTTTTGTATATATATATATATATATATATATATTTCTTTTAGGCTTGGAGTTTCCTCCGTGGCCTTTTACAGCTTTATTTACATTTCATCCAGCCTGGAGTTTACTTCGTGGCAGTTGATCGCTTTTACAGCTTTATTTACATTTAAATCTCGCCTAGAGTTTACTTGTGGCGCTTGATTGCTTCTGACATTATTTACATTTCTTCCCACACTGAGTTTTCTTACGTGGTGGTTTATTATGTCCATATATATATATATATATATATATATATATATATATATATATATATATATATATATATATATATATATATATATATATATATATATATATTCTACCGCTTTTATATATTTACATTTACGATCCCCGTGGAGTTGTTTCGTGGTGGTTGATCAAGTCTGTATATATATATATAACTTCTTACTGCTTTTCATACAAATTGTAGTATCATGTGAGCCTAGGAATCATGTGATCATAGATTTTGTCTACTGAATCTAGATTCGGTTCCCATGATGGACATTTTTCAAATTTGTGGCGACTTTTACATTATTTTACATTATGCAATTTCCTTGGATGGTCATGCATGCATTGTGTGAGGAGTTTAGCATGCTTGTATATTATTTTCTTGAGAATTCCTCACATCTCAAAAATAAAAGCAAACAATCCGAACATTTAATAATAAAATGGAAGTATCAAAGGCCTCAATTACTATTGAGCACAGGGTTTGGAAAAACCTCTTTTTATAAAACTCCATTGATATATCTTGTTTAAAACTGATTTTTTCTATAAATTCAAACCCTATGTATATAGGTGCGAACGAGGTACATCACTACTTCCAAATAATTGTACATTGATCCACACACACACACACATTCATATAATAGTTTCTTTAAAAAGTGGCAGTCACCGTGGTAATACGGATGTCGGGGGGTGCCTAACACCTTCCCTCCACATAATCAAGCCCCCGGACCCAAAATGAATCTCGATTTCACATATCCGTTTAGCAGTGTCAAATCACTGGGTCAATGTGCAAACCTTTTTCGGTTGCGTTGGTGAAACTAATTAAATACACCAACTGGCGACTCTTAAAGTCAAATCGTCGACATTATATATGTCGGACCTTTTTCACTTATTTTTTCAAACAAATCTCACATTAACATGAGAACACCAAAGAACAAGTAATGAAAAGGGACACTCAAAAATCCCAACGTCAACACTTTAAACTCCACTCAGGTTTCAATCGCCTGAGCTTCTACCTAACTGGCTTAAATCCTTTCTTAATGAGAAGGCGATGGAGGAAAATGTCAGTGGACAAACCCACCATGTCTTCATGAGACCATGCAAACACATCCTGAAATTGGGTTAATAGCGCAACCATGTCATTCTGTTGGTTTGGGGTGAGGTCTGAACCAATCTGGATTAGTTTAGGGCTTTATAAGGTTCCAAGATTGAAAGAAGTGGTTTGATCAAGGGTGGGTTTAGGTTTGTCTGCGACCCATTCCTTAATCTCCTGAGGTGTCTCAATGTCCTCTTGGATTTCCATCAAGTCTGAGTCCAACTTTTCATCAAAGTTACAGTCCTTATGGAGAAAAGGCACCTCATCAGCAAGTACAAGCACATCTAGTTTCAGAGTCCTGAAACAAAATATGCTTTCACTTAATATATGAAACTATTTAATCATACAAAAGTATTAGCATGTACTGATAAAATAACTGCTAATACTGTATAGAAAAGTAAGCAATTAAAGTTATCTACATGGCAAAGGGATTTCTGCCCGTTTTACCCTCATCGACCAATGCATAGAGTGCTGCTCCAATTGTCGAGGGTAAAGTCCTGATGGACTGCAGTGATGGAGGGGCTGTCATCGTCCTCTTTCTCCCGAATGAAAACCATAACATCTGGACAATCATCGTCTGGGGTGTATCTATTTGTATGTTCATCATGGACAATGATGCGTATGCCTGACATCATCAAGGCAATGTCATGTTTACGTTTTCGCTCCCTTTCTTCAACTTCGGGATCAGGAATCGGGACCTCTTTTACTTTAAATGGTACTAGTTTGGGAAACATTATAGCCATAACATGGGCTGGCAAATTTATCGGAGACTGTATCAGCTCATGGGGTGCAGGTGTTGAAAATCGCTGTGTGGAAGGAGCTTGAGGAATCTGCTTATGCTTATGAGGATTCCTAAGACTGGAACTGGCAAAATAGCCTAGTACGGATGTCCCAGTTTGACTGGACACTCGAATTGGGTGTTTAATACCCTGCTTATCTTTACCAAGCCCTTGTCCAGGCTAATGACCAAATGACATCATTTCTTGAGTGGCTGGCATAACCTCGGTAGAAATCTTGGGTACGGGAAGTGGAGATCCAATAGAATGGTATTGCGTGTTGCTCATTTCCAAAGTATGAAAACTGGTCGGCTCAACTTCTAAATTAAAGCTGATGAATTGTAGATTTCCTTGTTCAGGACATTCCGGCTCAGCGTTGACAGTGACTAGCCTATTATTGACAATGTATTTGAGTTGTTGATGTAGTGTAGAAGGGACGGCTCCAGCCATGTGGATCCAATATCTCCCCAATAGCAGGTTGTATCCTGAATCTATCTTGAGGATGTGGAAGGATACATTGAATGTATTTGGACCAATCTCAATTGGCAGCTCAATCTCTCCGCCAGAATTTCGCCGGGATCCATCAAAAGCTTTAATAACCGTATGGCTACTTTGGATCCATTTGAGATTGATGTTCATCTTCACCAAGGTGGCATAAGGACAAATATTTAGAGACGAACCTCCATCTATCAGAACTCCAGCTAACATATATCCCGAGGACAAAACTGTGATGTGCAATGGCTCGCAATGACCGGTCCCTTCGGGAGGTATGTCGTCATCAGTGAAGGATATCACATTGTTGTTGAAAACGTGATCAACCAGATGCTGAAATTTTTCCGCATCCACTGATTTGGGCAAGTAGGCCTCTTCCAAAACCTTTAATAAGATCTTCTTATGATCCTCAGAAGAGAAAACCAAGTCCAGTATTGAGATCTGATGTGGAGCTTCTCTTAAGCTTAGAACCACCTTGGCTTCATTATGGCCCATAGTGCGGAGGAATTTTTCAATTTTCTCCATGGGAATCTTCCCCTTTGCTTTAAAGGTGGGCTTCATAACCCGTTGAGGAAGATACAGTGGATTTTCCTTTGACACTGTAGCAGTAGTATGAGACGTGGATCCTTTAGCTTCTTTATAATTCCATGGGACTTTGTGTAAGCTGACAACAAGATACTGTGGTCTGAAGGGTAAAGAAATTGGCTCTGGTGCAACCACTTTCAAAGGAATGTCTGCTCCTTTGAGTTGAATTGCTTTTATGGGAAATGGTTTAACAGTCTCATCGGCCTCAGCGGATATAACTGCTACTAATCCCTTCCATTTGGTAGGACGGGTATTCCCACTCTCGAGTAGCACAGTGTCATCGTCTGCTAGTTGTAGGACACCGCTATCAATTAGATTCTGAATAAGATGGCGGAGTGCCCATCATTCTTCTGTGTTGTGACCGCGAGAATGTGAATGATATTGATAAACTCCATCAGAGTTAAACCGTCTTGAACGAGGATTGATTGGAGGTAGAAGGGAGGTAATTCCTCCTTCATTGATTAGCATCTGAAATATCTCCTCCATAAGTTGGCCCAGGTATGTAAATTCCCTTTGATTGGGAAAATCCTAACGGACTTTAGCATTTGTTCTCTGTGCAACCTTATCCTCCATAGCTTCGCTTTCTGAAGGTGATGGTGGAGCATTCATAATGTAAAGCCCCCAAATTCAGGTACTTGAAACCTGAACTCAGTGCTTCACGATACCATTTCTATGAGCGGAATAATACTAATAATAATAACAATAATATAATTATTAAACTTCATTTACATATCAGAGTCTATTCCTAAGTACGTAACCTTTAAACAATCATTACAATACATGATAGATAATATATATCATTCTCATCTTAATAAAACCAAACTATTACATAATATATAGCATAACACTCATTTAGCAACTTTACCTTTTTCTTTGTTCTTGGCAGAGTCTTCTGGTTGTTCACACTTAGTTGAAAACATTTAAATTAAACAAGGTTGAACATTTGAGTGCCCGACAAGTAATAAAAATTATAAATATTAGCTGAAAGGATTAAATGTTTTCTTTGTACTACCCCCTTCTACAATAAATCAATAGTTGTAAAGCAATCTGAACCGATAATAATAACATAATAACTCTCTATCAAATTTTTGAAACTTCGTACTGACTATAAATAGGGTTAAGGTGACATACTATGAACATTGTTTATAATTTTTGAATAGGTTTAGCAGAACTTCATCCACAAACCGTCATAACTTATGGGCACGGGGGATCACCCATTATTCCTCAGATTGATCAATACTACATGCAAGAACGATATTATCGTTCACTCTGTCCGCCTTGGGCGCATAAAATTTTTCCCATGTTCGGGATGTTCATACTTAGTCAGGAATCCGAAATAAAACAATTTGATTGGATGCAAAAAGGTTTTATCATATTCAACGATATTTCTAAATCTGTGTCTAGCAGATCAAATAACTTAGACAACTTTTACTTAATGTATACATACTGACAATCAATAGGTATATATATCTGAATAAATATATTAGAAATTAACGAACAGAATAAATATCTGAATAATAATGTAATACCATGTTAATAATCAATGATCAGATATAATATATATAACGATAGGGTTAATAATCTGGTACAATAATAATATAATTCTGAACATTTCTTACTCATGTCCATTGCATAAAAAAAATACAAAGGTAGGATACTTGCCTGGTCTGCTGCTTACAATATGCAACTTAGTTTTTATCTTTTGTATAACAATCTATCAGTAATAAGATCATTTTACTGATTAGAATAACATATCGTAGCATATAACACTGCTATTTGCAGTCAGCACATAACCTAATCATATTGTCACATATATTCAACAATCATTGAATCAAAAACAAACACTAATATAGTAAAAATACCTAAGTCCAGATCAATTTACAAATATATCGAGATCTTTAAATGACAATCGGGTAATTATCGAAGTCTAAGACTCTATTCTGATGTTCAATATCTGTAAGTATCAGTCATATTATTTTTAAATGACTTATAATAATTTCTAAATATTTATTATAGTTTATAATAAATTTTCAAACACCGGAATCATTATTAAATGATTTAAATATTAAAATTTCTATTATTATTACCATTTAATTAATATTAAACTATTAATGAAACCATTGCAAAAATATTAAAGTTATTTATAATAACTCAAAATATTTTTTAAAACATTTATATTACCCTTAAATGATTTTTAAAACATTTAAAATCATTTTAAATAATTACCATTAATATTAAAATATTAATGTACTATTTATCAAAATATTAAAAGTCATTAGGTATAACTTAAAATATTTTAATTCATTTATATCCTTTTTAAATAATTTTAAATTAATAAAACAATTTTTAAACCATTTATTTAATATAATTATTAAATAAATTTAATATCATTAATATTAAATTATTAATGAAATTATACTTTAAATATTAAAATTTATATTTTATAAATTAAAATATCTTTAAACACTTTATTTTCATTTAAAATGAATTTTTATAATATTAAAATTATTTTTAAACTAATTTATTTAATATAAATATTAAATAACTTTAATATCATTAATGTAAGACCTCAAATTTTATGAAATAAAAGTATTCAATTTTTCTTATAATTATTATTCAAGTAAATGGTTAAATTGATTAAAGTTTTTAAGGGTGATATATATAAAATTTTTAAAATACGCAGTGGTTATAAATACTCATTTACATTGGGAATATTCGTTTGGTCGTGGAATATTCTTGTTGTTTCGGGGAATATTAAATGCGGCAAGTAGTGACCATTTATAGGCCCTATAATGTAATAACCGCTTGATGAAGAAAACGACAAGTTTGAGTTTTTATAAATAATAACAGTAGTTATTACTGAATTAACAATTGTTGGAATACCAGGTGGTTAAAAATACAGTAATATGCGTGGTTACACAGTAGCACACGGTATTGCACAATATTTTTGAATTATTGATCCTTACATAAGAAGACACTACTCAATAATTGTTACAATAATTACTGTTCAATATTTTATTTTATCGATTCAATAATTGCTGCGTTGATATTTTATATTATTGTTGTTTCAATAATTGTCACGACACAGTAGTTTCCTTTCTCAGATCATTAATTCATATTATATGAATAATATTATTAGATAGCATTATTGGCAATGTCTAGAAAGTTCTGTTAAGGAGAGGTCTGGTCATCTAATTGCGCGCCAGTAAGGATAAATCTTTATCGGAAAGCCCCCTCTTTCCTGGGAACCACCTGGTTGTCATAATTGTGATTCTTAAATATTATTTGTGAATAATTATTTATTAATTTATATGATAAGGAAATATTTATTTGATGCGGATATAAATGATGGATTTATTTATGTGGTTATAAATGCAGAAATTAATGTTAAGGTGTTTTATCAGTATTTTTATCGGAATGGAGGTATTAAAAATCAAATCAGTATTTTTACGATATATTGTGTGAGTTATAATTTTTAATCTGACCGTTGGATCGTTGTGATTTTTGGATATGTTATACATATATAAGTTGAGTTTATGTTCACAAATTTTGAACCGTTAAAAATGAACGTATGATTTGTTATGAATTGTAAGAGGTGACTAATTCGGAAATTAGGTTTATAAATGATTTTGGTGAAAAATTCTAGAATTTAGTGGGTCCCCTTGTGGTTGGTGAAGAAATGTGCTGAAATTTTAATTCAAATGTGGTGGGTTGCAATAGTAGCAGATAAAGCCATCAGGTAGCAGGTCAAGTCTGCTTCGGCGTGCTAACATTTTCCTATCAAAAGAGGGCTAAGTTAGAATTGAAAATCACACTAGAAATATAAGCTTTCTCTCTTTCTCTGTCTATATTATCAAGCATATTTTGTGAGTATTTAGATACTTTGAGAGTTGCTATTCAGTGCAAGGTTCCTTCGACTTTATGTTCCGGTCAGAAATATTGCTCTTTCGAGGTAAGTGATTTTTCATGACCTTCAAAAATTCTGGAAAAATTTGAAATGATAATTTGATTAGTTTTATTGATTGTGTCCAAAAATGGTGATTTCTGGATGTATAAATTAAGAGTTATGAATTTTATGAGAAAAGATTATTTTAAAAGTAAACCCTTATAACTCCTTGTGGTTAACTCCGTAATTGATGAAATTTTTATTGGGAGTACATCTATATAATATCAGTATACCCTATAATTTTTGGAATTTTTGGATAAAAGTAAAATTTATGATAAATATCTAAATATTCGGCAGTTTTGGCCACATGAAAAATAGTAAATGAATTTTAAAAATTCTGAGAAAAATATATGTTCAATATGGGACTATATTCTGCTAAATCCCAGAAAAGAAAATTTGTTTGTACTAATTTGGTATTTTTCATGAAAATGATCTAATTATGAGTAAATGAATTAAATATGTTATGTGAAGTAACAAAATTGGAAAACATGATTTTATGGCTTGGGAATCCTATATAAGGTATATGCAGATTTTTTATGAGGGTTTTGGTTATTGGTGATGAAATTTTATGAGTTTGACATTTTAGGATGATTAAATGCATTAATTAGTAAAGTGTAAATAATTAAAATAAATTGTTTATAAATTTAAGAAATGATTAAAATATTGTGGTAATATTAATAATATTAGATTATGAGATTATTAAGTGATTTATAACATTTGGATTAGGATGTTATGAAATCATTGATTTATGAATCTTACTCTTGAAATTAAATGCAGTTATTGATCATATTATTTTTATTATCATATAAAACATTTTATAATCCCGGTGAAGAAATTTCTCTTTGACTTGAGTGTAAAGATGAGTAGATTATTGTATTGATCGTGACTATGGGTTCTCTTTGGCCAGTAGTGCAAAGTTGAATTGATCAACATGGTTATAATTATTATTTATATAAATTCTGAAATGATTATGTATTTCTTTGATATATTAATATCTTTGGCATGCAGTGCAAAGATGAATTATTGATGAATATATTTGGCGCGTAGTGCAAAGATGACATGTTATTGAATATCTTTGGCCTGTAGTGAAAAGATGACTTGTTGATGAATATCTTTGGTGTGTAGTGCAAAGATGACCTGTTGTTAAATATCTTTAGCCCGTAGTGCAAAGATGACCTGTTGTTGAATATCTTTGGCATGTAGTGCAAAGATGAATTGTTAAGGAATATCATTGGCTCGTAGTGCAAAGATGAACTTATTAGTATGATTCTGAACAGGAACTATGATTTGGTATAACCATGATCTTTGATGTTTCAGGTAAAGACATGTGATGAAAAATATCTTAGTCTTGGATGAGAAGAGAAAATTAGAACTACAATTATGATTATAAGTTATTCACATGACTGAGCTATTGATAATTTAATTATCTTTAGTCATAATATTCTTACTGAGCTAGTTGTGCTCACCCTTTTGCTTCACAATTCCTTTCAGGTAATAAGAGTGTAGCTGGGTCAAGCGGGGATAACAGGGGAATAGTGTGGTGGCCTGAGACTGTCAAAGTTTCTCAACACATTATAAAACGGCATGCCATACAATATATAATTGTATTGAAGACCTAAGATGTGTGTGTCGTATATTATACGTCACTTAATAATTGATTTTGGTGAACAACAATAGGGTGAGGTGAACCCAACTTTGGAAGGGTGTTTTTCCACTATCATACAAGATGACTAATGACATACAATCTCGTGTTATCGTAAGATAGGGTTGTACACATTCACTTGTTGAGTATATCCACGAGCACTACCTATATGATCCTGGAGTTTATTTGAAATATATATTTTAACTGGAGACAGTGGAGATAGTTATATGTCAAGAGAAGACTCGCCATTAGAAAGAACATGATAGTAATCTTCTCGTTTTTCTTTGGGGTCTATTGGGTCAACCAAGAATAATTCACTAGACATATGATATCTATCATAACTTAGATTCATGGCCTCCTATGTACGAAGGTTTCCTTAAGCACTTCCCAAAGATTTTAATTTCTAAAATAGTTATTGACTGTACGTTTATGTAATGTATCAATGTGAGGTGTTGTTCATAGTTGGGACATGAGTTAAAGTTGGTATTAAAACTCACAGTATATATGTTGTTGTATTTTACATGACAATTGTTGTTATAAAGTTGTAGTTGTATTCTGTACCATGTATTTGGTGACTTAGAATAGGTTGGATGGATTGGACCTATTTTGGGGGCGTTACATTTGGTATCAGAGCTTAGGGATATGATCACTGGCAGAGATCCGGGATTAGAACTAGGAAGGGAGAGACGAGTAATATCCTTCGTTAGTGTGTGTCCTACCTAAGCTGAATTTTCTTACTTAAGTTGACAAATTATGATATGTCAATTAACCTTTGTTTTGAAGCTGTATTCTAGAATGATATCTGAAATACAGGAGATGAACAATGGAGAAATCATGATGACAGGGAAGATGGAATCTGAAAAGAAAGCAAGGTATTCTCAACTTTTTGAAATACTAGATACGTAAATTTTGAGGACGAAATTTCATAAGGAGGGGAGATTATAAGACCCCGAATTTTATGAAATAAAAGTATTCAATTTTTCTTATAATTATTATTCAGTAAATGGTTAAATTGATTAATGTTTAAAGTTAAGGGTGATATATATAAAATTTTCAAAATACGCAAGTGGTTATAAATACTCATTTCTGTTGGCGAATATTTGTTTGGTCGTGGACTATTCTTGTTGTCGGGGAATATTCGATGACAAAGGTCCGACCATGGGGCCCATATAATGAATAACTATCGGATGAAGAAAATGACAAGTTTGAGTTTTTATTAATAACGACGTAGTTGTTACCGTTAACACTGTTGGAATACCTGGTGGTTAAAAATACAGTAATATGCGTGGTTGCACAGTAGCACACGGTATTGCACAATATTTTTGAATTATTGATCCTTTCATAAGAAGGCACTTCTCAATAATTGTTACAGTAATTACTGTTCAATATTTTATTTTATTGATTCAATAATTGCTGCGTTGATATTTTATATTATTGTTGTTTCAATAATTGTCACGACACAGTATTTTCCATTATCAGATTAATAATTCATATTATTTGAATAATATTATTAGATAGTATTATTGGCAATGTCTAGAAAGTTCTGTCAAGGAGATGTTTGGTCACCTAATTGCGCACCAATAAGGATAAATCCTTATCGGAAAGCCCCCTCTTTCCTGGGAACCACCTGGTTGTCATAATTGTGATTCTGTAATATTATTTGTGAATAATTAATTATTAATTTATATGATAAGGAAATATTTATTTGATGTGGATATAAATGAAGGATTTATTTATGTGGTTATAAATGAAGGAATTAATGTTAAGGTATTTTATCAGTATTTTTGTCAAAATGGAGGTATTAAAAATCAAATCAGTATTTTTACGATATATTGTGTGAGTTATAATTTTTAATCTGACCATTGGATCGTTGTGATTTTTCGATATGTTATATATATATAAGTTGAGTATATATTCACAAATTTTGAACCAAAAATGAACGTATGATTTGTTATGAATTATAAGAGGTGACTGATTCGAAAATTAAGTTTATAAATGATTTTGGTGGAAAATTCTAGAATTTAGTGGGTCCCACTTGTGGTTGGTGAAGAAATATGCTGAAATTCTAATTCAAATGTGGTGCGTGGCAATAGTAGCGAGTAGTAAAAGCCATCGTGTAGCGTGTCAAGTCTGCTTGGCTCTTAACATTTTCCTATAAATAGAGGGCTAAGTTAGAATTAAAAATCACACTAGAAACATAAGCTTTCTCTCTTTCTCTCTCTATATTATCAAGCGTATTTTATGAGTATTTAGATACTTTGAGAGTTGTTATTCAGTGCAAGGTTCCTTCGGCTTTACATTCCGGTCAGAAATACTGCTCTTTCGAGGTAAGGGATTTTTAAGGGTTGTTATGTTTTTCATGTTTCGTAATTTTTTTGACCTTAAAAAATTCTAGAAAAAATTGAAATGATAATTTGATGAGTTTTCTTGATTGTGTCCAAAAATGGTGATTTTTGGATGTATAGATTAAGAGTTATGAATTTTATGAGAAAAGATTATTTTAAAAGTAAACCCTTATAACTCCTTGTGGTTAACTCCAAAATTGATGAAATTTTTATTGGGAGTAAATCTATATAATATCAGTATACCCTATAAATTTTGGATTTTTTGGATAAAAGTACAATTTATGATAAATATCTAAATATTCGGCAGTTTTGGCCATATGAAAAATAGTAAATGAATTTTAAAAATTTCGAAAAAAATATATGTTCAATATGGGACTATATTCTGCTAAATCCCAGAAAAGAAAATTTGTTTGTATTGATTTGGTATTTTTCATGAAAATAGACTAATTATGAGTAAATGAATTAAATATGTTATGTGAAGTAACAAAATTGGAAAATAGGATTTTATGGCTTGGGAATCCTATATAAGGTATATGCAGATTTTTGATGAGTGTTTTGGTTATTGGTGATGAAATTTTATGAGTTTGATATTTTTGGATGATTAAATGCTTTAATTAGTAAAGTGTAAATAATTAAAATAAATTGTTTATAAGTTTAAGAAATGATTAAAATATTGTGGTAATATTAATAATATTAGATTATGAGATTATTAAGTGATTTATAACATTTGGATTAAAGTGTTATGAAATCATTGATTTATGAATCTTACTTTTGAAATTAAATGTAGTTGTTGATCATATTGTTTTTATTATCATATATAACATTTTATAATCCCGGTGAAGACATTTCTCTTTGACTTGAGGGTAAAGATGGGTAGATTATTGGTATGATCGTGATTATGGGTTCTCTTTGGCCAGTAGTGCAAAGTTGAATCGTTGACTGGTATGATCATGACCATTGAATTTATAATTGAATATTTTTAGCTTAAGTGCAAAGGTGAATTGATCAACATGGTTATAATTATGGTTTATATAAATTCTGAAATGATTATCTATTTCTTTGAGATATTAATATCTTTGGTCTGCAGTGCAAAGATGAATTATTGATGAATATCTTTGGCCTATAGTGCAAAGATGACATGTTATTGAATATCTTAGGCCTGTACTGCAAATATGAACTTATTAGTATGATTCTGAACAGGAACTGTGATTTGGTATAACCATGATCTTCGATGTTTCAGGTAAAGACATGTGATGAAAAATATCTTAGTCTTGGATGAAAAGAGAAAATTATAATTATAATTATAATTATGAGTTATTCACATGACCATGAATAGGATCTGTTGATTAATGTTACATGGTTAAAGCATTGTCGGTGGACTTTTAACATGGAGAAGAAAATAGACTTTGTGGTCTATTTGACTCTTCTAATAGATTACTCATTCCGCTGCAACTATGGTTGAAAAGTTTTATTATCTACCATATGTTCTAAATCTCTGATTTATTACTGATGAAGGCTATTGATAATTTAATTATCTTTAGTCATAATATTCTTTACTGAGCTAGTTGTGCTCACCGTTTTGCTTCACAATTCCTTTCAGGTAATAAGAGTGTAGCTTGGTCGAGTGGGGATAACAGGGGAATAGTGTGGTGGTCCGAGACTGTTAAAGTTTCTCAACACATTATAAAACGGCATGACATACAATATATAATTGTATTGAGGACCTAAGATGTGTGTGTCGTATATTATACGTCACTTAATAATTGATTTTGGTGAACAACAATAGGGTGAGGTGAACCCAACTTTGGAAGGGTGTTTTGCCACTATCATACAAGATGTCTAATGACATACAATCTCGTGTTATCGAAAGACAGGATTTTGCACATTCACTTGCCGAGTATATCTACGAGCACTACCTATACGATCTTGGAGTTTATTTGAAATATAATTTTCAACTGGAGACAGTGGAGATAGTTATATGTCAAGATAAGACTCACCATTTGAAAGAACATGATAGTAATCTTCTCGTTTTTCTTTGCGGTCTATTGGATCAACCAAGAATAATTCTCTGGACATATGATATCTATCATAACTTAGATTCATAGCCTCCTATGTACGAAGGTTTCCTTGAGCACTTCCCAAAGATTTTAATTTCTAAAACAGTTATTGACTGTACGTTTATGTAATGTATCAATATGAGGTGTTGTCCATAGTTGGGACATGAGTCAAAGTTGGTATTAAAGCTCACAGTATATGTATTGTTGTATTTTTGCACAACAATTGTAGTAATAAAGTTGTAGTTGTATTCTGTACCATGTATTTGGCAACTCAGAATAGGTTAGATGGATTGGACCTATTTTGGGGGCGTCACAATTTATATTCAATAATTAATAAATTTTGCTTTAAAATATTAAAAGTTATATTTTATAACTTAAAATATTTTTAAATACCTTATTATCATTTAAAATAATTTTTAATATAATAAAATCATTTTTAATTAATTTATTTAATGCATTTATTAAATAAATTAAATATCAATAATATTTAAATAAATACTAATATTTATGAAAAATATATCAAATTATTAAAAGGTAATTTTTATAACTTAAAATAATTTTAAAATAATTTTTGTAATTTTCAGAAATAAATTTCTATTTTTAAATAATTTTTGAAAATTAAATTAATTAAAATTACATAGTTTGTCGCTAAAGGTACCTATAGTGACAAAACTGTCACTATAGGTGTTCTTCAGCGAACCAAGACATTCAAATGCAGTTTCGAGGGTGTTACTTTGACCACGATTTAAACCTTGATCTTAATTTTATCCGGGCAAGATAATGGTTTGATCTTGTAGTACTACTGTAGTACTACAAGATCAAACAATAAAAAAGGTCAAAACATGTACCAAAAAGCAAGATCTAGGCTCAAGAACAAACTATCATAGCTATTCTTCATTTCTGGGTTTGCCCATAAATGAAGAACAGTTCGATCGACTGTTCATATTTGGGCTTCCACAACTTGAATTCTTGTTGATGTTTATGTGATTTAAGACTTCCAGGTTGTAGCCAGCATGTCAAGGAACATATTCATTACATAAAACAAGTCTAACAACATTACAACAAGTAGATCCATGCTGGTCAAAGCATCTCAGAAACCATGTTCATATGTTTTCTGGGTTAGCCAGAAAACCGATTTCGTGCTCGACCATGCTACTTCGACTAGCTATATTAAATCTATATGTTATTTAGATGATCTAGAAGCTTTAAACTATAGTCCATATAAAAGATTACAACCTTATTACATCAATAAGAACAAAACAACTAAAACTTGCATGACCTAACCACATGAACATACTGTTAGAACATTCTGGGCAATTTCTGGGCTGCCCAAAATTGCATGGTCAGGGTCGGTCAACGGGGTTTGACCACCCATAATTGACAATCTGTTCATGCTATGACCTTGCTTCAAGTTTCAGAGTAAAGATCTCATATCACACTACAATATCAAACACTTACAACACCAAATAAATAAACACACTGAAATCTAGAAGCTCTGACATTCGGTTGTCAGACCACAAAATAATTTTTTCCAGATTTTTTAAAATGCTAGATCTGAGCCTATAGATGTTATGGATCGAACATTTATCAACCCAGATCATCATTATAAAGTACTAACAACATAATTAACAAACAAAAACTAACATCTAACATGGAATCAAAGATCAAATTTTAGGTCTAGGGTTTTATACCTTCTTGTTTTTGGCTTCTGATTTTGTTAAAGGTGATAGTGGGGCTTGGTTTGTGACTGATCTTAGCAAAGGATTTCATGGTTTTGAGTTGAGAGAGTCTAGTTGGGTGTTGGAGAACAAAATGGCTAATAATAGACACTTTTCTCTCTCTTAAACTATATAAACACTTAGATGCAATGTATTATGTTGAGATATGAGGCTGATCTGTTGGAAATTTAGTCACATGGGGTTAGTAAGAGTTGGTAAACAACTAAAGTGTTGGCAATTTTCACAAGCAACCTAATAAAAATTCAATAAGGGAAAAATGGTCAATATGCTTGTAATTTTACTGGCACAAAAGTAATCTTGACAAACCCTTAGGGTTTAACCCTAATGTTTAACATATAGAATTTATAGGATTTCCAATTAGGATTTGTACAAAAATAAAATTTTAGTTTCTAAAATTTGTAATTAGGGTTTCCTTAATTAGATTAGGTTTCTAACTACATTATACATGAACATTAGGGTTTAATTATTTACTAATTTTAGTTAACCCCGCTAATTTAGCAATTAGGGTTTATAATTAGTAATTAGGTTTTAAAATTACTAATTAGGGTTACTAAATATAGAAATTAGGTTTTTTAATTTCAAGATTAGGGTTTCTAACAATAATTAGGGTTTTCCCTAATTAATTAAACTTACATATTATGTTTAAGAATTTATTAATTATCGTTAAGCGTGCCAAACTAGCAGTTAGGGTTTACTTTTAATAATTAGGGTTTCTATTTTCAAAGTTAGGGTTCCTAATTTAGAAATTAGGGTTTACTTACTTAGATTATAATTCTAACCCTTTTTATAATCACATTAACACAATTTTTGACAAATCTTTACTCCGATTTGAGTTCAAATAACAGTACTACTAGGTCTTCTACTGATATACCATAATTGACCGATTATTATCAATATGTACATATCTATAGCACTGAGAATTCAAAATATAATTAATATTATATTATTATTATTCCAATTCCTTGATCAAAATCAAAAATTAGGGTTTGGATTCCATATCTGGTGTATCTTTCTTATTTAACATTATTAATTAAGTTAAAATAATTAACTTAACTAATCTGAAATAAATTCATATAATAAAATAAAATAATTATTATAATTATCCTATAATCATTTTATATATTAATTAAATAATATATAATTATATTTTCATGGAAAATAATTAATAAAAACATTTCTACTAAAAATTAATTATTATAAGAATATAATCAATAAAAATCAATAATTATAAAATAAAATTATTTGTAAATATTTATGTAATAAATATATTTTTATTTATCACATAAATACATATACACATTATCTTGGCACATATTCCCCATATTTATTTTAATAAAAAAAAATTATACGCAAATTTTTTGATTTATTTATATAAAAAATATCGGGTTGTTACATTCTTCCTCCCTTATAAAGATTCCGTCCCCGGAATCACCGTTTTAAAACCTATACAAACAAGGGTACATAACATACATAATCATTTCAAGTAGATCTCGACCAACTTTGATCCAACTGATCTTTAACTATTCACATAAAGCTTGTCTATCTGATTCAACGAAAATTTGATTTCTAAAAGAACTCAAATTCCTCCTTCAAAATTTATTTATAAAAAAATTTACTATATATATAGGAAAATCATATATAAGAAAATAAAAGTTATACGAATAATACCTGGAGTTCCATTACCAGCTGCCACCGTATCCTGGACCGTCATGTTGAAAACCCTCGCAGTTGATTTTGTTGGCTTGTTTGATAACGGTTGTCCCATAATCGCCAGAGTCCCGCTGCCCATGCTAGTAGTCACACTTCCTGCCTCCATCCTCCTTTTCGGACAATCCTTCACCTTGTGTTCAGTCGACCCGCACAGAAAACAACCACTGTTCATTCTTCGATTGGGCAGTTGGGAGAGATATAGCCCTCCTGCCCGCACTTATAATAAATAAACTTACCTTTCAGACATTCACCTGTATTGTTCTTTCCACAATTCTTACACGACACCATCTGCTTCTTCACACCTTCTACTTTTACTTGGACATTTCCAAAATAGCTCCCGTTCCTTTTGCTATTACCACTTCTACTTCCACTATTAATTTCTACCTTCCTAGCTCCTTCGACCTTACCCTTGTTCTTTCTCTCCTTATTGTAGAGGCTCATGGCCTCACTCCCTTCCTCGACTATGATAGCCTTTTCCATGACTGCTGCAAATGTAGGAATCTGTAACACCGCTACCTTGTTATAGAGCCAGGGTTTTAATCCCAGCTCAAACCTTCTCGTTTTCCTAGCCTTCGTATCAACTTGATGTAGAGCGAACCTAGCCAACTCATTAAATTTTGTGGCGTACACCGCAACAGTCATGTTCTCCTACTTCAATTCTAAAAAGTTCACCTCCATCCTAGCCTGCATACTAGATGAAAAATAATTTTCGAAAAAACAAAGTCTTAAACCTATCCCAAGTAACTACACCTTCTCCTGCCCTCGCCTGATTTGCTTCCCACCAAAAGTTTGCCTCCCCCTTCATCATGTAGGTGGAAAAAGCTGTCTTTTGCCCCTCAGCTACCCTAGCTATCACAAACGCCTTTTCAATCTCTTTAACCCAATTTTGGGCTTCAACAGGGTCAGTTGTACCTCTAAATTCTAGCGGTCCTACAACCTCAAAGTCTTTGAAGTTTTCCAGGCAATTATCCGGCTAGTTCCCTATGGCTGGAATTCCTTATTGCATAGCTTGTGCTACCATGTTTGCAAATTGCTGCATCGGGTCTGCTTTTTGTTGTCCCTCAGCGTTGTTGACAGATTCTTCTGCCCTTTGGTTTCGAGTTTGACGTCTTGGCGGCATTATCTGGTTAAGTAAAACCATAAATTATACTTTATTAACTTACATTCTAAACCTTATCGCATAAGTTTAATATATTAAACTTGTTTCATTACTCAAATTTAGGTTCATATTCATTTAGCGAATACTTTACATAGCATAACACATACTGCTTTAAATATCAGCTATCCCTTTGTGACTTCAAAAGTCGGGATTTACAATCTTGATTAATATAAAAGTTGGGAACATTACATATATATTACATTAAACATACCTACACAACAGAACCTATACTGCCTATTTATTACGCCTTTTTCTTGGACAACCAATGTTGCCTCTTTTTCAGTTCTGATAAAATAGCTCTAACTCATGCAAGTAGACATGTGTCAACAAGTAATACAGAGTAAGTAGAGTATCGATCCCACAGAGAAAGTTGTCAAATTTAAACTACTATGCATCAATTAAATCACTATATTTATATACTTAAACTAATGACTATATTGGTGAATTAATCTAATTGCAACTAACAACTAAAACAAGAATAATAATGGAATAAACCAAATCTGGAAATAATGGGATCCTAACTTCATTTAATATTTCATCTAATTATCACTATCCTGCAAGAATTGTTCACATATCACAGGAAAGTAGCCAAAAGCACTAATAGAGTCATAGCCATTTTTCAATGTACTATGACCAACTTACACGGCATCCACAAGCGATAGACTCCATTTAATCAACAATATAACCAAAATCACTATATGTCTATGTGAAATTGCAATCATACTAAATTTAAGCACAAGCCCTTATTTTAACTCATACGGTGAAACAATATATGTCTATTTGGTTCACGAAATACACAAGCCATATAAAATAGCCCCATATACGTATGCTATCATGATTACAATCCAGACTTGCATGTTTATTATCAATTCCATACAAGTACTGAGACGAATGGTGGTCAAGCATTCATACATGTAAAACAATCATGATAGAGTTTCCATATGATATGTAAAACAACTCCAGCAATCAAGCATGCAACTAAACTACATACTAAAATCTATTAGAATCCCATAATGGAGTTTAGTTCATGACTGAACCAAAAGCCATTATGGGATCAAAGCTAAACATAGTTAATAAGCAAACAATTGAAAGATTAAGGATAGAACGATCAAACCCAATTGATGATTATAGACCAAAGTTAACGTTCAACTCCTCATATACATCCAGCAAAATAATAATGATAATCCACAATGATAAAAAATCCTAAGAAGAATTGGAGAAGTAGGCGTTTAAGCTTCGTTCTACGTTGGAATCTCCCTCAAAGTGTAAACCCTAGTTCCTACAATGAAAATACATAAAAAGTAATCAAAGATACATCTGACACCAGTCAGAAATCGTTTTAATCAATTACAACCCTTTTAATTAAAAATTAAAATAAAATAAATCAGCAGCTTTAGGCATCGTGCGTGGCCGCGCACCCCTCCAGTGTAATCCTCGCGCGGGCGCGCGACTTGCAGTGTGTAATGTTGCCCAGCCGGGTGCTCACATGGGCGCGCATCCCTAAGCACAGAAGCTGCGCGTGGCTCGCACCAACTTTGAATTTTGGTTACTCACGCAGAATCGATCCGTTCTCTAATCGCTCCTTCCTTTGTCCATCCATGCTTAGTCTTCTGCTCCACTTGATCCTCATGCCATGCATCTCCCAGCTTGTGCCTCGCTTCATGCGTCCATTAGCCTCGTGCCCTCTATTACCACCAAATTAGGTCATTTCCTGCATTTATTTCACCAAAAGGAGTTTTAAGTAAATGCAATGCAAAATAACATGAAATGCAACTAAAAACACACTAAAATGTACTTGAGATGGGCATAGTTCGCGTGAATTGGTATTCAATAAGTAGGTATAAAACCCACTTATCAAATACCCTCAAACTTGAACTGTTGCTTGCCCTCAAGCAATGCATACTAATGAACAATGAAAATGCAGCTACATTACTATGCAACTAAGCTATGATGCAAACTTGTCTCATATAGTTCCAGCTCTAACAGAATTTCAGTCCAAATTGCCTCACTGAAGTATCCAGATTCAAGTTTACCATTTCAAACCAAACTATAGGCATAATACCATACACTCAGATAATTCATATATGCTATAGAGATGTTGTTTGTGTGTGTGGTGTTCACCAAAACTTGACTTAAGCAAAGAATACACATGTTACATTGCTCAATACAGAAAATTATAATCTAAATCAAGACTCATGTATACTCATGCAACACAGACTGTTTCAACATATCAACACAAACTAGGGTTCAACAATGGGTTTAACTGCTTTATTGCTACTCACGAGGGTGATTTTTGCTCTTTCCCGCGGTGTTTATTGCTATTTTTCTTTTCTTTTTCTTTTTTTTCACATGACTGTGCAATGTCTTATTCAATTAGGCAACACTGCTACCCCTTAGCAAGCTTTCAACTAACAACTCCCAGACCATGAAAGACCTTAGGGCGCTAGGTGTAGAGACAATCCCCTCGGGCGTACTTACTCAAGTAGTCAGGGCCCCGAAATAAGACTAGCCACGTTACTGCTATTTGATTTTTCTTCTTCTTTTTTTTATACATAGCATACCCATGTTTTCCCAAAGTTTGAATATCAATGTTTCATACAATTTAAGATCATTTTCCACATATTTCTCTTTTTAAAACTACATTTTCTATCGAGCAATGCAACACATACTTCTTATACCTACAAGTGATTATGAACACATTCATGCAAACCGAAAGCATTTCAACAACAATATGAATTTCATCGTGTAAAACATTATATCTCAGCTCATGTTATCCACAATACTCAAGAATCTTTCAAAATTCACTATCATCATTGGCTAGACAAAATTTCCATAAAGCTAAACATTGTGAGACATGTAATCTAAAACATACTAGCACAAGCAATAATAACTAAAAATTAAAAATTTTCTGCAAAATTTTATCTAACACATAAACATGCAAAATTAAAACTAAACATGTAAAAACTAAATGAAACTATATGCAACTATACTACTACCCCAATACCCCAAAACTTATAATATTCAATGTCCCATTGAATGAAGGTAAAGGGTAAAGAAAACTACCCTAATGATCGGTTGTACCACCCTCCTCGGGTGGTGAATCTGGTGGTGGATATGGCACTCCTATCCCGAACTGAGGCCACTCGAGCATTGTTCCCTGCTGTCCAAAAGCCTCGGCCAAGGCCCTCGTGAGTCCCATTGTAAACGCTCCAAAATTATCGTATATGGCATCGACTTTTCGCTCCAACCGTCGGAGTTGGCGATCACCATGGGCAGCATGTGCGTGCGTGGACGGGCCTGCCTCATCTGTCTAAGGGGGTTGCTGTGATGGCTCTGGAAATGTGGGCTGGATGATAAAACGTAAGCCTCTCGGATGCGGTTCACCACCCGTTCAATCCTTGAACTTGAAAATCGTAGCATGCGTAATGTCGTGGCTCGGATTCTGCAGCTGCTCGTTATTCCACAGAACTCCTTGTTGGGTACAAAGCATGGCTGCCACAGACGCATATGGAATACTCCCAATAGTGCTCCCCCGCAAATAACGCAGCATGTTTTGATGAATTAGGTGGCCTACATCAATGTACTTGCCTTTGATGATACCCCATAAAATGATAGCGCGCTCAGTGGTTATTTCATGCTGATGAGCTAATGGAACTAATTAAGCATAGATAAACACAACTCATTCTTGCTTGAACCATATGCTCACTCTTGCTTGAACCATATGAACACAGCTAAGATCGAACAGACCGAAGGCTCCGACAAGGATAAAGGCAAGGCAAAGACGAACCCTTAGAGTTCTGATGTAATAGTATAGGTGAACGATTGTAATATATTTGATATTATGATAAGAACAAATGTATGGGTTATAAAGAACCTGGGAGAATGTAATATTATTTCTAATATATAGAAGACATATTCGTTCTTTTGAGACTTTTCAATTGAATGTATGTGTGAATGGTAGTACTGTGTAGCACCATCTGTCGGGTTAGAAGATACCCGGATTTGGGGGTGTCACACTTATACAAACTTAAAAGTGTTCATTGGAGAACTCGGATCTTATGCGGAAAATGAAAAGCTTAGAATGCAGCTGTTTCAGAAAAGTCTGACTAGAGAAGCCCGTTCATGGTATACCAGATTAGACAACTCAAAGATCCATAGCTGGGAAGAGCTGGCTCACGCCTTCCTCACTTAATACAGTTTTCAATCTCAGATGGTTCCTGACCGGTTCCAAATTACCAAGGTCAAGAAACAGTCTAATGAGTCTTTCAAAGAGTACACTCAAAGGTGGAGGCGCCTTGCTGCTCAAGTTATTCCTTCCATGACAGAATCATAAATGGTTATGACATTCATAGATGTACAGGAACCCCCTTTCTATGAAAGAGTCTTAGCTGGTATTGGCAAACCATTCTCTAAAATGATTAAGCACTGAGAAATGGCTGAAATGGGATTAAAGTCCGATAAAATTCAAGACCCAGCCGCTCTTAAAGTTGTTGCTGAACACATCCCGCCCGGATCTTATGGAAACAACCCCCGGAGGGTCCATAAAAAGAAAGAGGAGGATGTTTCCTTGATATTACAAGGTCAAAAAGGCAATCAAAGCATGCATATGCAGAGGAAAAACTACTCCCCTTTTCAATCACAATCTTCAAATCCTCCATTACCTAAAGGTGGAGTTGCAAAGCGTCCTCGAACGTTCACACCCTTAAGGGACACGCTCGAGAATATTCTTGCTCTTCTAACTGCTTAGAAGAAAAACACACATCTTCTTCCACCAGCCAACCCTAATGGGAGGGGTTTTAATGCTACTCAGAAATGTACTTATTATGTCGGAGCACCTGGACATGATACTCAAGATTGTTGGGCCTTGAAACACAAGATCCAAGATTTAATAGATAACGGTGAGATCGTGGTCACAAAACCAGATCAACTTCACGTGCAAGACAACCCTCTTCCTCAACACAAAGAAGAAGAGGTCAACATGATCAGTTGGAGCACTGGACAAGGTTTCAATTCTAATGGAGAGTCATCGCAAACCATCAAAGACGGTGTTGAAAGATGGGATTATGCAAAGTTCCATTTTACAATAAAACGAAAGATGAAAGCTCTTTGCAGACAAATTGAGCAACTGGCAGAACTGGTGACCCGCCATCATCAGGTCACACGCCAATTAATCAGGCAGGAGCATGCCGATCTCCTTCATTTTGTTATGAATGCTTCCTCACTACCTTTAGAAAGCGAAGCTATGGAGGATAAGGTTGCGAAGAGAGAAAATGCTAAAGCCCGTCGGGATTTTGCCAATCAGAGGGAATTTACCTCTTTGGGTCGATCTATAGAGGAGATACTGCAGATGTTGATCAACGAAGGAAGAATTACTTTCTTTCTCCCTCCAATCAATCCCCGCTCAGGTCGTTTCAATTCTGATGATGTGTGTCAATATCATTCACGTTTTCGCGGTCACAACACAGACGGATGCTGGGCACTCCGCCATCTCATTCAGAATCTTATTGATAGCAGTGTCCTACAAATAGCAGACGATTACACTGTGCAACTCAAGGGCGAGAATGCATGTCCTACCAAATGGAAGAGATCAGTAGCAGTTATATCCGGAGTGGATGATGAGACTGTCAAAGTATTTCTCATACAACCAATTCAACTCAAAGGAGCTGACAATCCTCTGAAAGTGGCCGCACCAGAGCCAATTTCATTACCTTTCAGACCACAATATCCTGTTGTCAGCATACACAAAGTTCCATGGAATTACGGAGAAGCTGAAGGATCCACGTCTCATACCACTGCTACAGTGTTGAAGGACAATCCACTATATATTCCTTAACGGGTTATGAAACCTATCTGCGAAGCAAAGAGGAAGTTTTCCATGGAGAAAATTAAAAAATACCTCCGCACTATGGGTGATAATGAAGCCAAAGTGGTTTTAAACTTGCGAGAAACTCCATGCCTGATATCTATAATGGACTTAGTTTTCTCTTCCGAGGATCATCGGAAGACCTTACTGAAGGTTTTGGAAGAAGCCTACTTGCCAAAATCAGTGGATGTGGAAAAATTTCAACATTTGGTTGATCACATTTTCAACAACAATGTCATATCCTTCACTGATGACAATATAACTCCCAAAGGGACCGGTCTTTGCAAGCCATTGCATATTATAGTTTTGTCTTCCGGGTACATATTAGCTGGAGTTTTGATAGATTGAGGCTCATCTCTGAATATATTTCCTTATGCCACTTTGGTGAAGATGAATGTCAATATCAAGCGGATCCAAAGCAGCCATACGGTTATCAGAGCTTTTGATGGATCCCGACGAAATTCCGTTAGAAAGATTAAGTTACCAATTGAGATTGGCCCAAATACATTCAATGTATCCTTCCACGTCCTCAAGATAGATTCAGGATTCAACCTACTATTGGGGAGACCATGGATACTGAATGGTCGGAGCCGCTCCTCCACGCTTCATCAATGAATCAAATACATTATCAACAACAGTCTAGTTACTGTCAACACTGAGCCGGAATGTCCTGAACAAGGAACTCTACCAATCACCAGCTTCAATTCAGAAATTGAACAGGCCAGTTTTCATACTCTACAAGTGAGTACCACGCAATACCATTCTATTGGATCGCCACTTCCCATACCCAAGATTTCTGCCGAGATTATGTCGGCCACTCAAAAAATGATGTCATTGGGTCATCAACCTGGACAAGGGCTTAGTAAAGATAAGCAGGGTATTAAGCACCCTATTCAAACGTCCAGTCAAATTGGAATAGCCGGACTATGCTATTCTCCCAATTCTAGTCACAGGAATCCTCATAAGCACAAGAATGTTCCTCAAGCTTTCGCCACACGGGGATTTTCTATATTTTTACTTCATGAGTTGATACAGTCTCTAGTAAAGGTGCCAGCCCATGTTATGGCCATGTTGTTTCCTAAACAAGTACCAATCAAAGCAAAAGAGGTTCTGATTCCTTATCCCGAAGTGGAAGAAAATGAATGAAAACGTAAACATGACACTACCTTAATGATGGCAGGCATACACGTCATTGTTTATGATGAACATACAAATAGATACACCCCAGACAATTATTGCCCAGATGTCATAGTTATCATTCGGGAAAAGGAGGACAATGATGATCCTTCTGTCACTGCAATCCATCAGGACTATGCCCTCGACAATTGGAGCAGCACTCCATGCATTGGTCAACGAGGGTAAAATGGGAAGAAAAATCCTCTGCCCTGTAGATAACTTTAATTGCTTGAATTCCTTTATAGTACTAGTAGTTATTTTATTAAGTAAATGCTAACACTTTTGTATGATCGAGCAGTTGCATATTATAAGTAAAAGCATATTCTTCTTTAGGACTCTGAATTTAGATGTGCATGTACTTGCTGATGAGATGCCTTCTCTCCACAAGGGCTGTAACTTTGATGTAAAGTTGGACTCAGACTTGATGGACATCCAAGAGGACATTGAGACACCTCAAGAGATTAAGGAATGGGTCATAGACAAACCCAATCCCAATCTTGATCAAACCACTTCTTTTAATCATGGAACCTTAGACAACCCTAAGCTTATCCAAATTGATTTAAACTTTACCACAAATCAGCGGAATGACATGGTTGCACTATTAAATCAATTCCAGGATGTGTTTGCATGGTCTCATGAAGACATGGTGGGTTTGTCCATGAACATTGTTCTTTATCGCCTTCCCATCAAAGAAGGATTCAAGCCAGTTAGGCAAAAACTCAGGTGATTGAAACCTGAATGGAGTTTAAAAGTTAGAGAAGGAATTGTGAAACAATTTCAAGCTAGAATCATCATGGTGTCTATATATCCGGAGTGGATATCCAACATTGTTCCCGTGCCTAAACCAGGAGGAAAGGTGCGAGTTTGCATGGATTACCGGGATTTGAACAAAACTTGCCTTAAAGATAGCTTTCCCGTGCCATTTATCCACATTCTTATTGGCAATCTTTTTTCAATCTGGCATGTACTCCTTCTTTGATTGCTTACGGGTACCATCAAATTATGGTCGCTGAGGAAGATCATGAGAAAACTGCTTTTATCACGATGAGTGTCAGAAAGCCTTCCTTACCATTAAAGAACAACTGATTAACGCTCCTGTTTTGGTACCTCCTAGGGACGATGTTCAACTGTTCATGTACCTGTCCATAAATGACAATGCCATGGGCTGTATACTGGGCCAAAACGACGATAGAGGCCAAGAACGAGCTATCTATTACCTCGGCAAAAGATTCAGCATCAGTGAACACAAGTACACTCTGATTGAGAAGACTTGTTGTGCTTTAGCATGGGCTTCTATGAGGTTACAACATTACCTCCATGGTCATACAACCCATCTCATATCCCACGTGGATCCTCTCAAGTATGTGTTTAGTAAGCCCATACTGAATTGTTGACTGTCCAGATGGCAGTTGATCCTACAGCAATTTGACATCATCTACGGGACGCAAAAGTCTGTCGAAGGTCAAGGAATTGCGATCAACCGTAGCCGTACTGCAGGGGACTACAAACCTTGAAACATACTTCCCAGAGAGGGGGGTAATGGCGATTCAACCGCAACATCAAGATGCGGGAAAATGTATTTTGATGGAGCTGTTAACGCAGAAGGTTCTGGAGCTGGAATAGTTCTAATATTCTGACGGGGAGCGATATCTGCTCCGTCAAATTGCAGCTTTGTCAGCAGGAACAACACAGCTGAGTATGAAGGCTGTATCATAGGGCTAAAACTTGCCCGTTCAATAGGCGTCATGCGGTTAACTGTCTTTGGGGATTCTGAATTGGTAATCAGACAATCCACATGAATCTATCAAACCAAAGAATTACATTTGCTGCCTTACCATCAGCAAGTTTTACAGATTGCTTTGGAGTTCGAAGAAATCTCTTTTCTATACATTCCTCATAATAGGAATGATTTTGCAGATGCATTAGCAACGTTGGCCTCCTTGGTTTACATACCTAACAAGGAAAACATGCCAAACATCACGTTTGCTCTACAAAAACCCCCAGTCTATGAGAATTATGTTGGAGAAATATCGGATGAACTACCTCCCATCCATAACCCTTGGTATCAATGCATCAAGGAGTATCTGTGAGATGGATCTACACCCGCTGAGGCGAGCCTAACTGAGAAGAGGCGGATTCATCGACTTACTATGAAATTCTACCTGAGCGGAGATGCACTCTACAAAAAAGATATTGGATTAGGTCTCCTCAGATGTCTAGATAAAGACCAAGCTCAGAGACTCATGGATGAGATCCATGGTGGAGTATGTGGCCCTCATACGTGGCGGACCCCTACTTGTCGAAGATCCTCGTGATGTGGCATTATTGGCTTACACTCAAAGTCGATCGTGATGATCACGTCAAGAGGTGCTATCAATGCCGATTCATGGAATGCTATCCACGCCCCCGAGGAACTCCACAATATGAGTTCGCCATGGCCTTTCTCAATGTAGGGAATGGACGTGATCGGACTCATCGAGCCCAAAGCCAGTAATGTACATCGATTCATATTCACCATGATCGACTACTTCACTAAATGGGTAGAAGCAGCCTCCTTCCCCAGGGTTACTAAAGAAGTTATCATTGCTTTCATCAGAAACAATTTTATCTGTCGATTTGGACAACCAGAGGTCATTGTGTCAGACAATGTTATGAACCTCAACAACAAAATTCCACATCAAACACCTCAACTCCGTCATCTACCGTCCAAAGATGAATGGTGCTGTTGAAGCGGCTAATAAAATCATCAAAAGGATAATGCAGAAAATGTTTGCCAATCATAAATGATGGCCTGACCTCTTTCCTCTGACTTTATTAGCCTACAGACCTTCCACGCAAACTTCAACTGGGGCAACCCCCTACTCATTAGTCTATAGGATGGAAGCAGTGCTCCCCATAGAGGTAGAAATGGAATCCCTCAAAGTATTGATGGATGCTCAGTTGAGTGAAAACCAATGGGTATAAGACAGGTATCACCAGTTGTCTCTAATAGACGAAAGGCGAACCGCGACTATCTTCTATGGTCAGTTATATCAGCAAAGGATCACAAGATCCTACAACAAAAAAGTCTGATTGCGGCTGTTTAAACAACATGACTTGGTTTTAAAGAAGATCATTGACAACCAAGATCAATCTAAGGGAAAATTCACTCCTAACTGGGAAGGCCCATTTGTTGTCAATGAGGTATTGACAAGAGGTGCTCTCAGATTCCAGGAAATGGATGGCGATGAATTTCCACAACTTATCAACTCAGACACAGTGAAACGGTACTATATCTGAAGTTACCATCAAAGAAACATACTAGTTTTGGTCATCAAATCACCAGTCATTCCAGTTTTGAACTCTCTCCTTTTTATATACGCTTCTACCCCTCAGGAAAACATACACTTCAAGCCAGCAACCTGGTTTTACCTCAATTCAAACCTTTCACAATTTCGGTTATCCTAAAGACGGGATTGAACCTTTCACATCTGCAGTTTATCCTGAAGACGGGATTAAACTTTTTCACCTGCAGTTTATCCTGAAGATGGGATCAAACTTTTCTATGCTTGCAGTTTGTCTTGAAGACGGGATCAAACTTTTTACACACCTGCAGTTTGTCCCCATTATGGGATCAAACTTTCCTCTCCCGCATGATATACTTTGCATATGGGATTCACGTTTCTCTTCATCTCGCGATTAAATCACCGAGGGGCGAACTACGTCGACCGATCTCTCCTCTTGATAGAGATGCGTAAAGCAACCATATCTTTATATGGCTCGGTCATAATAAACAACAAAAACAACAAAAATATTTCTACCCTTTCTTTAAAAAAATAATAAAAATACTTCTACACCCTTCTTCACTAATAAAGCTTCTGCCTTGAACATTCAGCATTGAACCTCTTACACCAGTTTGAACTACGCAGACTTGATCTCCTCTTGATAGAGTACGTGGCATCCATTCATGGTTCGGTCCTAACCCTACCGTAACAAAAAATTATTGTCACACTGATGATCGATCAACCTTGATTCACCACATTTCATTGGTTTCAGATCAAAGGGATGGAATTACCCAACCTCTTCTCACAAATAGAAGATTCGGTGACCATCTAAGCTGCGATCGCGCCTCAAAGAGAAATACCAACCCATAAGAGATGGAATTAACTAGGCTTCTCACAAATAGAAGTACTGACGACCATCTATGGTGCGGTCAATCTCAAAGAGGAAGAAACCACCCTCCTCTCCACTTTTCCATACAGATACTAGTCCTAAGACACCAAAGATGGTAGGGATATATAGAAATCAATAATCCATTCTGAGAGATCTTGCGACGTCTCAATGTCCATCTATCAAGGATAAGTTCAAAATGCATCAAGATCACAAGGCTCTGAAGAAACAGGCACATATCAAGTAAGTATCAAGGCATAACTAAAAGGGAAGTGAATCAAAATATATTTCCCTGCCATACATAATACTGTTTGATATATACATCTGTGTTGTACATGACAAAATGGTTATGCTAGTCTGTGTAGAAAAATACAAAGCTATCTACAGGTCTGTATATATGCGAACTATCAGATCTAACATGGCATCCCTCTCTAAAGACGGAGGTAGCACTGCAAGCTTGTAACGCCCCCATATCTATACTCCCACGGTATCTGATATGGTGTTTACAAAAAATCAACATAATGCTTTTAAATCTATACACCCATGGTATCTGATTATAAGATTACATTAAATAGAGGGACTAGTAGATATAATTCCCACAGATCCAAAATTCATAGTATCTCATAACAGATGTCAATTCTTAAGAGAACTTTTTTGTGTTTGGATACCCTCACTTGGATATATGAATTGTATCTATGACTAGAGTTTATCTATCTGAAATTCAGAATATCAGCAATAACATGAATATTCCATATTACTAATACCCTCACCCAGATGTATACTTTAAGCTAAACAAATTTATATTATCATATCGATAGTAACTATCTATCCGAAATCTAGAGTACCAATAACAACATGAACAGTCCATGCTATTAATACCCTCACTCAGATAAATAGTTCCCAAGGATCTCAACTAGATTTTAAGAAGTCTAATTTTACATATATGTATGTAAGAAAATTCGATTGCGAAAATAAAAATGTTATATATATATATATATATAATATTAAGATTCGATTACATGATTCTCATAACGAGTTTTTATTACAAGGTATTCAAACAAGCAAGAATAAAACCTAATCTATGTAGGGACGCCCTTTATATACTCCAGAAGTTCCAGGATTACCATCTAAAACTACAAAGGGAATAATTTGCAAGGGTGAGCTATGACATGCTCTGTAAGTTTTGTATTTATAACAATATAGGATTGGAAGAAATATAACAGTTCAAATTTCGATTAATAGTTGTATCATTTCTGGATTTCTAATTTCAACCATTTCTGGAATTTTCTTTATTTTTGTCAGTCACACAGACTTAGAAATTTTGTTAAGATATGAGATAGGGGATCAGCCTATTCAACATCTTAGGAGTATGCATATCATCCTACAGTGCTTAACATACACTAAAATTACTGTCAATATATGAATTGACCAAATTTCCATCCCTTACGGGATACCCAACTTCAGTATAAGATGTCTTACCAAAACAATTTGGTTTGACACAACAGTTTATGCTCAATAAACATTATCATATGAATAAACAATTCATTTCTTAGTTATCTTTGAAGCTTATAGCAATAACTTTACAATAAGAAGGTAATTCAATTGTAGGTGTAATGTATTATATCAATAGCTTATCAAGATAAAAATCTTGATCAATAAATAAACAGGGTTTATGAAATTTACTTTATAAGAGACTTAAGGATAGAGAACTTGCATGAGCATAGATCAGTCAAGTTATGTTATTCAAACGTTAATAAATACCTACGATGTTCATATATATAAATCTAACAAGTTAACATTGATAACAATACTCAATTATAACACTTATATAATATCGGTTAGATTTAATAGGGTTTGGTGTTTAATACCTTTGATAAATGGACTAAATTTTATTTATAAAATTTAATTATAATTTAAAATACCTTTTAGAAATTTTAAAGTATTTAAAACATTTATTTTGATTTTTAAATCATTTATTTCTATTTATAAGTAATTAATATTTACTTAAATTTTATAAAAACATTGATTATAATTTTTAAATAATTTATATTCATTTATTATAATTTTTATATCATTAATAATATTTTTCCATAATTATATAGCATTTAAAATAATTATTCTAATTTCTTTATTAACAAGTTAATTATTAATAATATCAAAATAATATAAAATAATTATTAAATTTATGTAAAAATATCCGAATTTATTTATAATATTTTAATATCATTTTTAAAACTATTTTTATATTTATTTATTTATATTTATTTATTAATTATTTCTAATTTTTATAATTTATTTTTAGAAAAAATAATTTCTGTCTGTCGGTAAAGCCCTTCAGTGAGAGAAAGTGTAGCTGTAGGTGTTCTTGAGTTTCGGGCAATGACAGGTTTGAGTAAGTAGGTATTTGGTTTGACCACTAATTATAAGGCTACTGTTAATTAGTTTTGGTTTGTTTAAGAGATGATGTTTGTAGTACTCATACAGTAGTATAACATGAAACAAAATTTAGACCTTAACCTACACATAACAAGAAGTTATAGAGGCTCAAAGTAATCGCCAGAGTCGTTTCTTGAGTTTACAGGTAACCTGCAATGTAAGTCATGGTCACAACGGTTTTGTGGCTTATATATCTTCGATTCTGTGTATTTGATGTGTGTAATGTTTGTTGTAACATGTAGTATATATATTGGGGTACATATATATAACATTAACACGAATCAATGGATTTTGACCATCAATTCCAGTAAACCTATACGTTGTTTGTTCCATTAAAGATTATAGATATGTAGTACATATAACAGAGTATTAATCTATAACAAAAACTTATAAAAATAACAAACAGAAGACAATTAAACAAATTAGTCAAAGTAGTCGGTTCAACTGTTCTTGAGCTTTTTGGGTAACCCAGAAAACTGCAATTCGTGAACGGTCAACCCACTTTGTCTGCTTATAACTTGAAATCTATTGTTCAAATGAACCTGTTTTCTTTTCCAGATTAAAGACCTACTAATAGGCTACAAATACCAAACAATTACCAAACCAAAACATAAACACATATGAATCTATAAGCTCTGACATTCGACTGTCAGACTTAGTTTTCAAAATTTCCAGATTTCTTAAAACACTTAATTAAGGCATCTATATGTTATGAAAATGTGTTTTACCAATCTAACATACTTTCTAACATACTAATACATAATTCTAAACATCTAAACAACAAATCTAACATAGGATCAAAGAGATAATTATCAACTAGGGTTTTGCAGGTGATCCGTTGTTATGAACTGTCTTTGCTCCAAAGGTAATTATGTCGGTCAACCTAGCCTCGGACGAAAGTTTGGGTTGGGGGGGGGGATAATATAAGAAAACTGCCATTACAGAATAATTTTAAACATCGTAATTATAACGATGTGCCAATCTTTTGATCAAATGACACCCAAAATAAGATGGGTCAAAAATATTAACAGGTAAATAGCGCCATCATACATCTCAAAATTCCAACAGTTCAATTGACTCCAACTTAGTAATAGTTTGACAGTGTTGTATCTATAACCAGATCTACAATTTTGCTATTTAACTTCATATAAAAGCATAGCAACATAATACAGTAAGAGAAGGAAAAACCTTAGCTTCTTCCATCTCCATACTGGCATTATCAAGTTCGTCCAACATTGAGGAGTCCTTGCTGACAAGTGAAACCTTTATAAGATAGTATATAGCATGTCAGTCATCTAAAGTACAAGTCAACAAACACACAAAATTTCTGAGAACAAGTTACAAACCAGGATTGGCGTTAATTGTCCTTCTAAATCAAGGAGGCCTTTTGCGAAGGCAGCCGCAGACATCTGTCAGTAAATATTCAATCAATGTTTCAGCTCATACACAACATAAAAGTCTGAGGTAAGCTATGTACAAGTTGCTCAACAAGTAGAAGAAGAGCTTATATGATAATAAACTAAAGTAAAGATCAAAATACAAGTAAACACTAGGAGCACAACATGATACTGCTCAAACACATACAAATAAACCCATAAATATTTCAGAAGTATACTTGTACACGACCCTCATCTGAGCTATAAATTTTTAGATCATGACGATATGTACTGTGGAGACGAAGCAGACCAGTACCTTCGCCTGAGATTAGAATGAGAGAGAAATAGAATTAGCAAATGGGACAATCATTTAGAACATGAAGACTATAGTAGTTCTCTAAAAGAATAATTCGTACCAAGAACAAAATCCACTAAGAATTCAATCAAAAAGTGAGAGACCATAATTCGGCAATTTATCAACACAATTTAAGCCTCAACCAGACAAAAACCTTTACTTTGGTGCTTAAAACATATATACAACATCAGTGATCCTTCACCGGTGATGTGAAGGAATTCCGCTCTACTAATATGCTTCGATCAGTGCAAACTCTCTTTGGTGATCGAATATCTCCATTTTGACCTGGAAAATCATTAGCCCAGTGTAGGTAATTAGTTATAGAGTGCAAGCTCATACAGAAACATCACCAAGTCTTGCAACCTAAAGTTCATTATTATATCACAAACAGGTAAATTCTCAAAAGTCCAGTCAGCAATTATTTCTTTGACGAATCAAAAATCCAGTGAGTATCTAAGTTAAGTTCTCCAAATTCACCAAAATATATGTCCTCCACAATGATTTACCAGCAATAAACTGATATATAATAGGGAAAGTCCTCAAATTAAGATAAAATAATGTATTACATGTGGATGTTTCATGCTTCTACAAAGATGGCACAAGAGGCAACCCTCCGCTAGACATGTTAACATGAATAGCAATTGTTAACTGAAGACTATAGTTTTAACAAGTCAACTGAAAGTATATATGTCTTCTGTAAGAAAAGAGGGTACATTGGGTAAACTAGTGGGATATATTTCACCCAATCAGCCTTCTAATAGAATATAAATTTTGAACTGGATAGAAAAATCTAAGAACCAAGTCAACCTTTTGCACCAGAACAATCATATTATGCTCCCTTCAAGCTCAAAACCAGCTTAATCGAACTTTTACCCAACAAGTTTAAATACAAACCAGCTTAATTCAACCTTTACCTAAAACTCTACAATAATCAAATACTACATATTATCAAGTAAAGTATTACTTTAATCCAAGATTTGGTGTAGATTCGAGCGAAATCAGGTAAGCTTGATATCGAAATAACGGATCTGGAAAATTCATACGGTGTAACTTCGATAGAAGATCAAAGAGCAGCGACTGTTTCCATTTGCAGCACTAAAATCGCAGCCCAAACCCAAAGGTTTCCACTACCCAAACCCTTAATTGTCTCCAGCTCCGGCGGTGGGTTTTCCGTCTTCATCGGCGGTGTCCTTGTCAGAAACCTCTCTCGATTGGTTGGTTTGTACGATAGAGACGGTTGTAGAGCAGGTGGTCCGACCCAACTGGTGCTCAGCATTTCGGAAGAGGGTCGGGCTGATGGTTTCCACGTGCAGGTGTGAGACGACGTTTTGTGGGACTCACAGGTACCCGGAACAGCACGGCTGCGCCTTCGATTTCAAGGCGGCAAGGAGAAAGGCAATCGCGAGGGAGAATCCTCTGGTTAAGGCTGAGAAATTTCAGATCTGGCCTGGAGACTAGGAGCGGGCTGGGGCAAAATACTGATAACAATGATACTTATTATTTAAGTTTTCAGTACTTCAGCTAGATTTTTTAAATCTCCATGTTTTTCTTGATAGACAACGTTTTAAAAAAAACGTTATCTAGTTAACACCAAAAAAATACCCTTTTAAATAGATAACGTTTTTGTATATATATCTACAACATTTTTTTTAAAAACGCTATAAAAAAAATACCACAACATTTTGATAAAAAACATTATGGTTTAAGTGTTGTCTATTTGGTACTTTGTACTGGTGAACCTTTCACCTGATGACCTTCTATCCCACAGATAAAACATGCACCTGGTTTATAGTCGGGACAATACAGAGTGGTTTGTCCCTCATAGCCGTAAAGGTAACATATCTTTTTCCATTTCTTCTTATCGAATTTTCCTAAGTCGTAGTCTTCTATCTTTATTTTCCATTTATTGCTCGGAGCTGCACATGATATGTTACTTGTGGCTCTCATTTGATCAATTTGAATTTTAAGCTTATCTTGTTCTTCTATTGTTTCTAGTAAGGCTTTTCGCAACTGACTATTTAACAGCTTTTCTATTTCCCACAGCTTTTCCAAAGAAGAAACCTTGTTCCTCAGATCCTGCACCTCCATTGATGCTTGTTCAACTTCAACTTTAGTGTCTGAATCACTATCTGTCAGCTCCACCATCTCCGGATCTGGTACTACGTTTTCCAAAATAACCACCTCATCAGAGTTGTTTCCATCGTGAGTCTCTATTTTAGCTATTGGCTTCGATATTAGCTCGGGTGTATGGATTTGATCCTTCTTCATGCTATAAGTATATAACAAGCCTTTTCTACAAGACATCTACACAAATAAATTATCCTGATTAGCATATAGTATATACACACGACAAATAATAATTTTATATAAGTTATCTTTTATTTTGTTTGACGATGAATTTATCTGATTTATCTCCTTTTAAACTCTATATGAGTTATTTATTTTTCAACATTTCCCTCTGTTTGAAGGTTATAGCCTAAGGTCTTACCCACCTAAGGTTTCTAACCCTAAAGCTCTGATACCAACTTGTAAAGCCCCCAAATTCAGGTACTTAAAACCCGATTTCGGTGCTTCACGATACCATTTCTATGAGCGGAATAATGCTAATAATAATAACAATAATATAATTATTAAACATAATTTACATATCAGAGTCTATTCCCAAGTATTAAACATTCATTACAATACATGATAGATAATATATATCATTCTCATCTTAATAAAACCAAACTATTACATAATATATATCATATTAATAGATAAGATTTAACCAGTCCCCATGTAAAACACACGAGCATGGATGTTCCAAATGAATAATAGAAGAATGTCACCAAGTATAGGGTAAACCACGTATACGAGTTATTCCAACAATAATAATAAGCGATGGAATAACAACAGCTTCTCTTCATGAATAAGAAAGAATAACACCCTTTACATTTGGTAGGAGATTGAATCTTTAAAGACGATGTAGTAACAAAATACTCTTCTTCTTTCTCTCTATTCTCTCTATACTTTCTCTCTCTATAAGCTTGAATGAATTAAGTGAAAATAATTAAGCCCTAGGCCTCTGTTTATAGAAGATTTCTAGCTTAAGACCTTAGCTGAAAAGGCAAAGTGGCTCGACGACTAATGATGTGAAAAGAAAAAGTGGTTCGACGCTCAGAATGTGAAACGATAAGTGGTTCGGCGCATCAGTAATGTGAAACAACAAGTGGTTCGACGTCCGGTAAAGGTAATTACTATTAACGAAGGTAAATACTATCGACGAAGGTAAATACTATTCACAAGGGTAATTACTTATCGACGAAGGTAATTACTATCGACGAAGGTAAATACTATTCACAAGGGTAATTACTATTGACGAAGGTAATTACTTATTGATGAAGGTAAATACTATCGACGAAGAGACTCTTAGATGATGACATATGAGCCCCCATAAAATAATCAAACTTACCACAAATCATTTTTTTCATCAACACATATTTAATCTTTCAACAATTATTAATCATTTATAACTTGTCAAATCAAATTATTGATTTAATACTATAACATATTATACGAGATGATCTTGTGTGCGATGAATTGAATCAATAATATAAGAGATATGATGCAAAGAATTATCAGAAGTGATAATTGAGCATAGGTGAGTGACTTCTCACGTAAGCATCAATAATCAATCTGGTGTACTCTTATCGACCCACGCGTATTCATTACTTTTACCACCGGGTAGTTCAACGGTTTTAACGGTAACACCTCCGTTATTTATTTTTATAAAATATTTTTATCGTTTTCTCGATCCGATGATAATTACATTATGGGGTCCACCAATGATTGAGCCGTTGTATGCGAATATTCCCTAACAAAAGAATATTCCCCACCAAACGAATATTTTATAACAACTTGCATACTTTGCAAAAATTTATAAATATTACCCACAACTATAACATTATATCAAATTTATTCCATAATATTCAAAAATAATATTTATAGAAAAATTCATCTTTATTTATAAAAGTGGGGTCTTACAACCTCCCTTCTTATGAAATTTAGCCCCGAAATTAGGTACGATACTGTATGTTGAAGAGGTAAGGATACCTTGATTTCATTTCGATTCTAACTCCCAAGTCATTTCCTCAACATCGTGGGTTCCTCCACAAAACTTTGACTTGATGTATAACCTTGGGCGTAGAATATGTTCCTTCTTATCCAAAATTTGAACAGAACCTCTTCATACGTCAAATCTTCCGCTATTTCGTCCGGTTCTAACTTCGATAATATGGTTCGGGTCTTTCACATATTTACGTAACATAGATATGTGAAAAACGTTATGAACACGAGACATATTTGGCGGTAAAGCGAGTCTATAGGCCATGATTCCTACTCGATCGAGGATTAAAATGGACCAGATGAATCGAGGATTAAGTTTTCCTCTCTTTCCAAATCTTGTAACTCCTTTCCATGGAGCAACTCTTAACAACACACGATCTCCTATATCGAATTCCACGTCCTTTTCGATGAAGATCGGCATAACTCTTTTATCGATTTTGTGAGGTTTTTATCGTTGTTTGATCGTTTGAATCTTTTCCGTAGTCATACGTACCAACTCGGTCCCAACAACGTTGCTTCACCCACCTCATCCCAAAGATAATCGGAGAACGACACTTTCTTCCATACAACGCTTAGAATGGAGCCATGCCAATACTTGCTTGATAACTGCTGTTGTTGAAAACTCCACCAATGGTAAGAACTTATCCCAACTCCTTGAAATCAAGGACAGAGTCTTAATAGATCTTCAAGAGTTTGAATAGTCCTCTCCATTGTCCGTCTGCCTCGGGATGATATCTGCCGAGCTAAATCGTAAGTCTGTGCCCATAGCTTTTTGCAAACTAACCCAAAATCGTGAAGTGAATCTTGGGTCTCGATCGAAACTATGGATACCTAAGCATACCATGTAGTCTTACAATCTCGTTTATGTACATACTGAGCAAGACGTTCAAGTGTATAAGTTTCTCGTGTCGGTAAGAAATGAGCAGACTTGGTCAATCTATCAACAATGACCCAAATCGCATCAATGCCTTGAGAAACCTTAGGAAGACCGTAGAACGAAATCCATGGTAATGTGCTCCCACTTCCATTCCGGAATTTCAAGTGGTTGCGATGGACCTTTTGGTACTTGATGCTCCACTTTAACTCGGTTGACAAGTTAGACACCTTGAGATAAACAAATGCTATCTCTCTCTCTTCGTATTGCTTCCACCAAAATGTATGATTTAATATCACGATACATTTTGGTACTCCCAGATGGATTGCAAATGGTGTGTTGTGCGCCACCATCATGATATTATACTTTAAATCAAGGTCGTTAGGAACACAAAAATCCGGAGTTGACTCAAGTATTCCTTCTTCATCGATTCTTGCTTCCTAAGATAGCACCTTCTTCGCACTTTCTTCCTCATACGCATCGGCTCCAAGTCCGTAGCTTGAGCGGCTTTAACTTTATCGATTAAAGTCGGTTCTACTCAGATACTCGCTATCATCGACAAGTCCCTGAGTCTTTAACTCTATCTCCATCCTTCGCAAGTCACACAAAATGGGCCTCATGCGTTGACAATATCGCACTCGTACTTGCATATGATTTTCTACTCAATCGTCGCCTACCACGTTCGCTTTTCGGGATGGTATTGGATGGTATGATCATAATCTTTCAATGATTCAAGCCAACGCGTCGTTGTCGCATGTCGAGTTCCTTTTGAGTGAAGAAATATTTGAGGCTTTTATGATCCGTAAAGATCTCCACTTTCTCCCCATACAAGTAATGCCTCCAAATTTTAAGTCTGAAGATAACAACCGCTAACTCTAGATCATGAGTAGGATAATTCCTCTCATATTCTTTGAGTTGTCATGAGGCATAAAGTATAACTTTTCCATGTTCCATAAGAACACATCCCAACCCTTTGCCCGAAGCATCACCGTAGATGACAAATCCCTCCCGAGCGGATGGTATTGTCGAGCAGTCTTGAAATAAGTCTCCTCTTGAGTTCTTGAAAACTCTTCTCACATTCTTCGCTCCAACCTAACTTTGTATCTTTCCGAGTCAATTTGAGTCAATGGAGTAGCGATTCGAGAAAATCCTTCCACAAATCTCCGGATAATAACCAAATTAAACCGAGAAAGCTTCGTACTTTCATCGATTTAGGTTGTTCCCGACTTTGAATAGCTTCAATCTTTGTTGGTCAGCAGATATTCCATGACTTGATACCACGTGCGTGCCCAAGAATTGCTACTTCTTGACGAAACTCGCATTTCTTCAACTCGGCATAAAGCTTATATTCACGAAGCTTTTGAAGTGTCGACCTCAAGTGTTGCTTTCATGATCTACTACTTTTTGGAATAAATAAGGATGTCATCAATAAAGATGACCACAAAGTGATCAAAATATTCCTTGAATACTCGGTTCATCATATCCATGAAGGCGGCGAGGAGCATTAGTCAATCCAAAGGACATGACTAGAATTCATAATGCCCGTCTCGAAGTTCGAAAATCTTTGGAATATCGGTGGTTCTAATCTTCAATTGGTGATATCCTAACGAAGATCAATCTTTGAAAAGAATTTGGCTCCTTGCAATCGGGTCAAACAGTCATCAATACGTGGCAATGGATACCTATTTTTGATGGTGACATGATTCAACTCCCGATAATCAATACAAAGTCGCATACTCCCATCTTTCTTCTTCACAAATAGAATGAGGAGCACCCCAAGGAGAAGTACTAGGACGAATAAAGCCAATATCTAACAATTCTCGCGGTTGGGTCTTTAACTCCTCGAAGTTCAATAGAGCCATTCGATATGGGCTTTGGAAATAGGTTTTGTCTGGTTTCAAGGTCGATACAAAATTCAATTTCACGCCTGGGGTAGGCCAGAAGTTCTTCTGTGGAATACGTCGTGAAATTTATTAACAATAGAAATATCGTTTAAAATCGACGTATTTTTATTTAAATCATGACATGAGCTAAGAAAGCTTGACATCCATTTTTCAATAAACGAATAGCTTTATGGCTTGAGATGACCGTGATTGATTTTAATGGTTTGGTCGATTGAATTAAGCATAATAGCTTGATTAGGAATATGAAAGCTAACAACCTTACGAAAATAATCAATTTTTGCATGATAAGTAGTTAACCAATCAATCCTTTAATCACGCCAAATGCAAGTATTTTTAATGAAATAAGATCGACGTGTAATGTGAGGGCAACCGATTTGAACCAAACAAGACTTATAAACAATGGATGTAATGAAGGGTTTCTCCCAACTGAGTTTTCACAGATAAGTCAAAGTCTAATTTCTCCGAGTCAAATTTAATCGATGAGCGCAAGTAGGAGAAATAAAAGAATGGGTAGATCCCAGATCAAATAAAGTATAGACTTCATTAGAGTTTATGATAAGCTTACCCGTGATGACCTCATTCGGATTCCTTGCTCTTTGGGAGGTCACAACAAACGCTCTCCTCTTACTACCTGGGTTTTGAATTTTCGGGATGGCCTTTGGTGCCTCCATCCTAGCCGAATTTATCTTCGTTAAACGACAAAATCGAGCTAAGTGACCTTCTCTTCCACAATTATAACATGCTTTGACTCGGCATTTATCGCAGGTTTTTGATCGATGTGTCCCTCTCCTCTGCGCATTTGAAGCATATGATAGGTGGTCTTTCTCCTTCCTTAACAATGGGTCTTTGGTCTTTGACGCTTTCCACCATTGTTGAATCTCCGCTTTCTTGAAATGTCCATTCTTATTGTTTTGGCCCCGACTACCACCGGGTGGTTACCATATCCGCCCGTTGATTCCCCCACGCTTGTTGTCACCGCTTTGATGACTACTCTCATTTGGTATTATAATTTTGCTTACCGCTTCTTTTTTAGTTGTGTTGACTCATTATCGCGTTCCACTAATCGAGCCCTATTTACAACATCTGAATACAAACACGGTTTATGAAAATAAGATGTCGACGTATCTCCCGCTTTCAAACCTCTTAAAAACATTCGCGCCATTCTCTTCTTCATTATCCACCAAGTGGGACGAAACCGTGATAACTCCGTAAATTTTGCCTCAGACATTGCGACCGCGGTCATATTGTTTTGTTCCAACTTGATAAATTCCACCTCCTTCATGTGGCGAATACTTTCGTGAAAGTATTTGTCATTGAATGCGACTCTGGAACTTCTCCCAAGATATCTTGAAGACAAAGAAGTTGAGTACGTTTTTACCGATTCCCACCAAGAATCCGCCTCCGCCGCAAGAACATAAAGGCGTGAAAGGAACCTTTTGCTCCTCGGAGCATCCCAAGACATCAAATATCTTGGTAATCACTTTATCCATGCTTCCGCGCCAAGTGGTTTTGGCTCTCCCTTAAACTCCGGTGGTCCCAGCTCCTTGAATTGTTTAAGCGGTGACACCGAGAGTTTTCCGTGTTTCCACCTACGCTTTGGACAGAGTCGTTCTCTTTCTTTGTTGCATAAATTACATAAAGCCTATGAACATTTGATCATTCATCATTTGGTCGTTGTTGTTGTTTGCATAAGGATTGTCGCCTTCCCGATGCACATTATTATCCTCGATTATTGATATGTGGTGAATCAACGATCGCTCAAGCTCCATTGCTATTCTCAACATTCTCGATGTCATTTTCAGATCATCGCCACAAAACAAAAGGTTAATTAACATGTAACAAATTATCCCTATCTTCCGACCAACCAATAAAATAGCACATAAACTTAGGTAGGTCATACTAATAGCGAAGGTATTCCCGCCTCTCCCTCCTAGTACTATTCTCACATCTTAGCCGGGGATCATATCCCTAAGCTCTAATACCAACCGTGATGCCCCCAAAATTAGGTATACATCACCCATCTTGGGTCGCCACTTACATGGTATGTAATTTAAATACAACTTACTAACATAACTAATCGTGGTATAATAATCTGACGTAAATTGTGAGTTTAAATACAAATATCGCTCTACTAGATATTATACAAACTCAATAAGGAGTCCTCATTACAATTATTATCACACTATTTCACGTAATAGTGAGGACTACTAATGCTATCTTCGTGACCATCACTCGCTTCCCCGACTCGTCCCAAATTATATTCTCATTTCCTCAAGAGAACAAAGAAAAAGAAAGGGTGAGCTCAACTAGCCCGAAGAAGAAATATTATGACTAAGATAATGCGAATAAATTATCAATAGTCTTCAACAATGTTAAACCGATAAAATACAATAGACAACCGGTTTAATCTGCGGTGAATATGCAATCCATTAAAAGAGTTAAGTAGAAAATAAAGTCTACTATCTTTTAGGTTTTAAAAGGTTTTCATCATCATATTATAATTTGAGACTCGCTTTAATAAATATTCCACATCATCGAATCACCCCCGCACTACTGCCAAGGATATTCTTTAGTATCACGACCACAATTATTCATGCACTACGGGCCAAGAATATTTGTGTATTCATTAATGGTCATGATCATGCCAACAATCGTCCATCATCATGCACTACTACTACATCGAGGATTTTTACCACATCATTTGTAACATTACTACCATGATTACACCGAATAGTCTCTCGGTCATAATCATACCAAGTCCATCTATGCACTACAGCCACAGTTGACTTTAAAAAATATAAACATGAGGATGATGACAATGATATAAGAATTCAATAAAACAAGTTCAAGAATTATTTTATCCAGAATTATTAACGCGTCAAATTATCAACATGATACTATTTTGTAGAGTAAAATTCAAGAATGATCGGAAGAATATTTTCATGAAAGATATCGGATGAAACGCAAATATCAAGGATATTCCACTAATTTCATGGAGTATAGAAGTTAAAGTTTTAACTTACCGGGTATAATAAAGAATGGAATAACAAAAGAAATCACCATGCATGCGATAGATCGCATGCATGCATGTGATGTTCCAATGTAATAATAAAGATGGAACCCGGCATCCTGTAAAACACACGATAGGATATTCCAATGTAATGATAAAAAGCGGAACCAGTCCTGTAAAACACACGCATGTGATGTTCCAATAGAATAATAAAGATTTTAAACCAGTCCCAGTAAAACACATGCATGTGATGTTCCAACAAAATAATAAAGATTTAACTGGGTCCTGTAAAACACACAGCATGATGTTCCAATGTAATAATAGAATAATGTCACCAAGTATAGGGTAAACCACGATACGAAAGTATTCCACGTAATAATAAGCAATGGAATAACAATGCCTCTTCATGAATAAGAAAGAATAACACCCTTACATTTGGTAGGAGATTGAATAACGCAAAGAAGGTAGTAACAAAATACTCTTCTTCTTTCTCTCTTATTCTCTATACTTTCTCTCTCTATATAGCTTGAATGAATTCAGTGAAAATAATGAAGCCCAGAGCCTCTCATTTATAGAAGATTTCTAGCTTAGCACCGCCGTGTGAAAAAGGCAAGTGGCTCATTTACTAATGATGTGAAAAGAAAAGTGGTTTGGCGCTCAGAATGTGAAAAAGACAAGTGGTTCGACGCTTGTAATTTGAAACGACAAGTGGTTCGACGTCTGGTAAAGGTAATTACTATTAACGAAGGTAAATACTATCGACGAAGGTAAATACTATTCACAAGGGTAATTACTATCGACGAAGGTAATTACTATCGACGAAGGTAAATATTATTCACAAGGGTAATTACTATTCACGGAAGGTAATTACTATTGACGAAGGTAAATACTATCGACGAAGAGACTCTTAGATGATGACATATGAGCCCCCATAAAATAATCAAACTTACCACAAATCATTTTTTTCATCAACACATATTTAATCTTTCAACAATTATTAATCATTTATAACTTGTCGCCTAAATTATTGATTTAATACTATAACATATTATACGATGATATCGTGACAATAATTGAATCAATAATATAAGACATATGATGCAAAGAATTATCAGTAGTATAATCGACCATAGCCGTGTTGACTTCTCACGTAAGCATCAATAATCAATACCGCTGTCTTACTACGCAACCACGCCAGACATCGCATTCTTACTTTACCATAGCGTGGTTCAACAGCTTTTAACGGTAACACCTCCGCCGTTATTTTTATAAAATATTTTTGTCGTTTTCTCAATCCGAATGAATAATTTCATTATAGGGGTCCACCAATGATTGAGCCATTGTATGCGAATATTCCTAACAAAAGAATATTCCCCGACCAAACGAATATTTTATAACAACTTGCATACTTTGCAAAATTTATAAATATTACCCACAACTATAACATTATATCAAATTTATTACATAATATTCAAAAATAATATTTATAGAAAAAATTCATCTTTATTTATAAAAGCTGGGGTCTTACACCATGTTGATAATCAATGATCAGATATAATATATATAACAATAGGGTTAATAATCTGGTACAATAATAATATAATTCTAAACCTTTCTTACTCATGTCCATTGCATAAAGAAAATGCAAAGGTAGGATACTTGCCTAGTCTGCTGCTTACAATATGTAACTTAGTTTTTATCTTTTGTATAACAACCTATCAGTAATAAGATCATTTTACTGATTAGAATAACATATCGTAGCATATAGCATTGCTATTTGCAGTCAGCACATAACCTAATCACATTGTCACATATATTCAACAATCATTGAATCACAAACAAAAACTAATACAGTCAAAATATCTAAGTCTAGATCAATTTCTGAAACATGTCGGTGTACCGACGGCTTAATCGGGTAATTATCAAGTCTAAGACTCTATTCTGAAGTTCAATATCTGTAAGTATCAGTCATATTATTTTTAAATGACTTATAATAATTTTTAAACATTTATTATAATTTATCATAAATTTTCAAACACCAGAATCATTATTAAATGATTTAAATATTAAACAATTCTATTATCATTAACATTTAATTAATATTAAACTATTAATGAAACCATTGCCAAAATATTAAAGTTATTTATAGTAACTCAAAATATTTTTAAAACATTTATATTACCCTTAAATAATTTTTAAAATATTTAAAATCATTTTAAATAATTACCATTAATATTAAAATATTAATGTAGTATTTATCAAAATATTAAAAGTCATTAAGTTTAACTTAAAATATTTTTAATTCATTTATATCCTTTTTAAATAATTTTAAATTAATAAAACCATTTTTAAACCATCTATTTAATATAATTATTAAATAAATTTAATATCATTAATATTAACTTAATATCATTAATATTAAATTATTAATGAAATTAGCCTTTAAATATTAAAAGTTATATTTTATAACTTAAAATATCTTTAAACACTTTATTTTCGCTTAAAATGATTTTTATAATATTAAAATTATTTTAAACTAATTTATTTAAGATAAATATTAAATAACTTTAATATCATTAATATTAAATAATTAATAAATGTTGCTTTAAAATATTAAAAGTTATATTTTATAACTTAAATATATTTTAAATACCTTATTATCATTTAAAATGATTTTAATATAATAAAATCATTTTTAATTAATTTATTTAATGCATTTAATAAATAAATTAAATATAAATAATATTTAAATAAATACTAATATTTATGAAAAATATATCAATTTATTAAAAGTTAATTTTTATAACTTAAAATAATTTTTGTAATTTTCAGAAATAAATTTCTATTTTTAAATAATTTTTGGAAATTAAATAAATTAAAATTACACATGCATGTCAAGAAGGTACCTATAGTGACAAAATCATCACTATAGGTGTTCTTAAGCTAACCCAGGACATTCAAAGGCGCTTAAGGCTTACTTTACTTTGACGATTTAAACCTCGATCTTAATGTTATCCGGGCAAGATAATGGTTTGATCTTGTAGTACTACTGTAATACTACAAGATCTAACAACAAACAGAGTCAAAACATGTACCAAAAGCAAGATCTAGGCTCAAGAACAAGCTGTCAGAGCTGTTCTTCATTTCTAGGTTTGCCCAGAAATGAAGAATAGTTCGACTGTTCATATTTGGGCTTCCACAACTTGAATTCCGGATGATGTTTATGTGATTTAAGACTTCCAGGTTGTAGCCAGCATGTCAAGGAACATATTCATTACATAAAACAAGTCTAACAACATTATAACAAGTAGATTCATGTCGGTCAAAGCATGTCAGAAACCATGTTCATAGGTTTTCTAGGTTACCCAGAAAACCGATTTTGTGCTCGACCATGCTACTTTGATCGGCCACTACATTAAATCTATATGTTATTTAGATGATCTAGAAGCTTTAAAATGTAGTCCATATACAAGATTACAACCTTATTACATCAACAAGAACAAAACAACTAACATCTGCATGATCTAGTCACATGAACATACTGTTAGAACATTCTGGGTAATTTCTGGGCTGCCTAGAATTGCATGGTCATGGTCGGTCAACAGGGTTTGACCACCCATAACTGACAATATGTTCATGCTATGACCTTGATTCAAATTTGAGAGTAAAGATCTTATATCACACTACAATATCAAACACTTACAACACCAAATAAATAAATACAGTGAGATCTAGAAGGTCTGACATTCGGTTGTCCGACCACAAAATAAATTTTTTCAGATTTTGTAAAATTCTAGATCTGGGCCTATAGATGTTATGGATCTAACATCTATCAACCCAAATCATCATTATACACTACTAACAACATAATTAACACACAAAAACTAACATCTAACATGGAATCAAAGATCAAATTTTAGGTCTAGGGTTTTATCCCTTTCTTGCTAAATCTTGTTTCTGGCTTCAGATTTTGTTAAAGGTGATAGTGGGGCTTGGTTTGTGACTAATCTTAGAAAAGGATTTCGTGGTTTTGAGTTGAGAGATTCTAGTTGGGTGTTAGAGAACAAAATGGCTAATAATAGACAATTTTCTCTCTCTTGAACTATATAAACACTTAGATGCAATGTATTATGCTGAGATATGAGGCTGATTTGCTGGAAATTTAGTTACATGGGGTTAATAAGAGTTGTTAAACAACTAAAGTGTTGGCAATTTTCACAAGCAACCTAACAAAAATTCAAGAAGGGAAAAATGGTTAATATGCTTGTAATTTTAATGGCACAAAAGTAATCTTGATAAACCCTTAGGGTTTAACTCTTAGGGTTTAACCCTTAGGGTTTAACCCTAAGGTTTAACATATAGAATTTGTAGGATTTCCAATTAGGGCTTGTATAAAAACAAAATTTTAGTTTCTAAAATTTGTAATTATGGTTTTCTTAATTAGATTAGGTTTCTAATTACATTATACATGAACATTAGGGTTTAATTATTTACTACTTTTAGTTAACCATGCTAATTTAGCAATTAAGGTTTACAATTAGTAATTAGATTTTAAAATTACTAATTAGGGTTACTAAATATAGAAAGTAGGGTTTCTAATTTTAAGATTAGGGTTTCTAACAATAATTAGGGTTTTTCCTAATTAATCAAACTTACATATTAGGTTTAAGAATTTATTAATTTTCATTAAGCGGGCCAAACTAGCGGTTAGGGTTTACTTTTACAATTAGGATTTATAATTTCGAAGTTAGGGTTCCTAATTTAGAATTTAGGGTTTACTAACTTAGATTATAATTCTAACTCTTATTATGATCACATTAATATAATTTTTGACCGATCTTTATTGCGGTTTGAGTTCAAATAATAGTACTAATAGGTCTTCTACTGATATACTGTGACGCCCCCAAAATAGGTACACATCACCTATCTTGAGTCGCCAAATACATGGTATAAAATTCAAATACAACTTAATTATACACCAGTCGTGTAAAATATGACAAAACATATGATGTGAGTTTTAATACAAATATGGTCATCTAGACAATATCCACACTCAATTGAGTCCTCATTACATTTATTATCACACTATTTAACAGAATAGTGAGGACTATTAATGCTATTATCTGATCGTCACCCGCTCCCCGACTAGTCCCCTCGCTACGCTCTCATTTCCTCAAGAGAACAATGAAAGTAAAAGGGTGAGCTCAACTAGCCTAGTAGAGAAATATTATGACTAAGAAAATTCGTAATAAATTATCGTTAGCCTTCAACAAAGTGTTAAACCGATACAATATAACAAACATCAAGTTTAATCTGCGGAATGAACAAGCAAATCATTAAAAGAGTCAGTAGAGAATAAAATCTACTATCTTTTATGATTTAAAAGGTTTTTCATCACTTTTATCATTGGGACTCAAATTTTAATAAATAATTCACATCATCCTCAGACTTCTTACCAAGGATATTCATTAATATCTCAACCATAAATTATCCATGCACTACGGGCCAAGGATATTCGTGTATTCATCAATGGTCATGATCATGCCAACAATCATCCATCAATGCACTACGGGCCAATGAGGACTTTTACCACATCATTTGCAACATTACTACTATGATTATACCGATTAATCCTCGGTCATAATCATACCAAAGTCCATCTATGCACTACAAAGCCACGTATGACTTTCAACATAATATAAACATGAGGATGATGATAATGATATAAGAATTCAATAAAACAAGTTCAAAAATTAATTTATCCAGAACTAATAACGCCCAAATTGTCAACATGATACTTCTTTGTAGAGTAAAATTCAAGAATGCTCAAAAGAATATTTCCATAAAAGATATCGCATAAACACAAATATCAAGGATATTCCACTAATTTCATGGAGTATAGAAGTCAAAACTTTAACCAACCGAGTATAATAAAGAATGGAATAACAAAAGAAATCACTGTGCATGCGATAGACCGCATGCATGTGTTATTCCAATGTAATAATAAATAATGGAACTGTGTCACGCGTAAACGCATGCATGTGATATTCCAACAGAATAATAAATAATCTAACCAAATCAAAGTAAATTTAAGACCGACGGATGTTCCAATGTAATAATAAATAACGGAATTCTAGGTCATGCAGTAAACGCACGCATACGATGTTCCAAATGTAATAATAAAGAATGGAATAATGTAAGAATTTCACTATGATGTGGTATTGATGTATTGTGTTATTCCAACATAATGATAAAGAATGGAATAACAAAAGAATTTCTCCTAGTATAGGGTAGATCACGATATAAAGTTATTCCAACAGTAATAATAAAAAAATGGAATAATGTAAGTTCTCTTCATGAATACGAAAAAAAATAATACCCCTTACCTTAGAACAAACTAGATATAGGAGTAGTGAAGTAATGTAATACTTTTCTTCTTTCTCTATAGTTTCTCTCTCTAGAGTTTCAAAGAAATTGTAAGAAATAATGAAGGAATGAGCTTCAATTTATAAGAGAATGGACCTAATAAGAATTAATTCTAAATCTATCCCGTATTGATTTACTTTTAAAACTGACTATCTGCATTGGTTTACTATAAAATATTCTAATAAAATAAAATTTTTAAATAAAATATAATATATTCTATTTATAATCTAATAAAACGAATAACTTTATAAAAGTATTCTATTTTATATAAAAAGATTTTACCGCAAAACACTACGCAGCACTATGCAAATACTATGCATAATAAAATATAATATATTCTATTTATAGTCTAATAAAATGAATAACTTTATAAAAGTATTCCATTTTATATAAAAAAGATTTTACTATGCAAAATAATAGAATATAATATATTATATTTATAGTCTAATAAAACGAATAACTTTATAAAAGTATTCTGTTTTATATAAAAAGCTTTTTTGTTTTATTACATTAATAATACTAATAAAACAAAACTTCATCATCATTATTATAATTCACACTATTAATCGACCAGGTTGTTCCCAGGAAAGAGGGAGCTTCCCAATAAGAATTTCTCCCTATTGGCGCGCAATTAGGTGACCAAACCTCTCCTTGGTAGAACTTCTAGACATCGTTAATATTGCAAATAATAATATTAATAACTTCGTCGTCTCAATTATTGATTTAATAATATATAAATATCGACAATAATTGAATCAATTAACGTGAGATACTATGCAACAATTACTGATGCAATAATTGAACAAAACTGAGTGACTTCTCACGTAAGTATCAATAATCAATACCGTGTGCTACTATGCAACCACACGTATTCCTGTACTTTTAACACCGGGTGTTTCAACAGTTAATGATAAAACTTTCATCGTTATTTTCATAAAATATTTTTGTCATTTTTTCAATCCGACAATAATTCTGTTATGGGTTCTACCAATGATTGTGTCGTTGTACGAATATTCCTTGTTAAAACGAATATTCCCTGACCAATCGAATATTATATAACAACTTGCGTACTTTGCAAAATTTATAACTATTACCCACAACTATAACATTATATCAAATTCATTTCATAATATTCAAAAAATGATAATTATAAAAAATTCATCTTTATTCATAAAAGTTGGGGTCTTGCATATACCATAATTGACCGATTATTATCAATACATACATACCGTACATATCTATAGCACTGAAAATTTAAAATATAATTAATATTATATTATTATTCTCATTCCTCGATCAAAATCTAAAATTAGGGTTTGATTCCATATCTCATTTATCTTTCATATTTAACATTATTAATTAAGTTAAAAATAATTAACTTAACTAATCAAATAAATTCATATAATAAAATAAAATAATTATTATAATTATCCTATAATCATTTCATATATTAATTAAATAATATATAGTTATATTTTCATGGAAAATAATTAATAAAAATATTTCTACCATAAAATTAATTATTATAAGAATATAATCAATAATTCTAAATAAAATTATTTGTAAATATTCATGTAATAAATATATTTTTATTTATCACACAAATACATATACACATTATCTTGACACATATTCCCCATATTTATTTTAATAAATAAAAAAATAATTTATACGTAAAATTTCTGATTTATTTATATAGAAAATATCGGGTTGTTACACATAACGAAAAGGAAGGAGATATGCATGTTCTCGGGTCGATTAATCATGTGTGACTTGATGTTTGATGAGTCACTAGCTCACTTAATTGTTCAATTTGCTTACAAAGAGCTTTTATTTCTCATTTCATATCAAATTGAAACTTTGCGTAATCCCATATGTCAACACCGTCTTTGATGGTCTGGGATGATTCACTGGTAAAATTGGAGCTCTGTCCAGTGCTCCAACTAATTATATTGACCTCTTCTTCTTTGTGTTGAGAAAGAGAGTTATCTTGCACATGGGGTTGATCTGGTTTGGTAACCACGATCTCACTGTCGTCTATTAAATCTTGGATCTTATGTTTCAAGGCCCAATAATCTTGAGTATCATGTCCAGGTGCCCCGACATGATAAGCACACATCCGAGTAGCATTGAAACCCCTCCCATTAGGGTTGGCTGGTGGAAGAAGATGTGTGATTTTCTTCTGAGTAGTCAGAAGAGCAAGAATATTCTCGAGCGAGTACCCTAAGGGTGTGAACGTTCGAGGGCGCTTTGCATATCCACCTTTAGGCAATGAATGGTTTGAAGACTGTGCTTGGAAAGGGGAGTAGTTTCTCATCTATGTAGGCATGTTCTGACTGCCTTTTTGACCTTGTAGTATCAAGGAAACATCCTCCTCTTTCTTTTTAGGGACCCTCCGGGGGTTGTTTCCATAAGATCCAGATTGGATGTGATTAGCAACTGCATTAAGAGCAGCTGGGTCTTGAATCTTACTGGACTTCAATCCCATCTCAGCCATCTCTTCGTGTTTGATCATTTCAGAGAATGGTTTGCCAATACCAGCTAAGACTCTCTCATAGAAAGGAGCTTCCTGTATATCTATGAAAGTTCTAACCATTTCTGATTCTATCATGGAAGGAATAACTAGAGCAGCAAGGCGCCTCCACCTTTGAGCGTACTCGCAGAAAGACTCAATGGACTATTTCTTGACCTTGGTAATCTGCACCCAGGCCTCAGAGCTATATGAGATTGAAAACAGTATTGAGTGAGGAAGGCGTGAGCTAGCTCTTCCCAAATATGGATCTTTGAGTTGTCTAATTTGGTATACCATGAACCAAGCTCCTACGACTTTTTTTGGAATAAATTTGCATTCTAAGCTTTTCATTTTCCGCCTAAGATCCAAGTTCTCAAATGAACACCTACAAATGTGTGTAAGGATCCCCTAATTCATCATACTTTTCAAAGTCAGGGGTTTTAAATTTCTCTGAATAATGAACACCAGGGAATATGCAAAGGTCAGCATATGAAACACTTCCATGTGTTCCAATCCCTTTGAGAGCACGGATAGTTTTTTCCATTTGAAGGACCTTCTTCCTGATATCACCTGTGTCTGGATCTCTTTTGAGATGGGTGTTTTCAGGGTCTTTGTTGGTCGTATCCAACTGAGGTTCTGGATTTGTTTTATCTAAACCTTGAGCTCCTCCTTGTGCAGAGGATTTTGTATATGTAGGCATCTTTGTACCCTGAGTAAACTGATGCAATTCTTTCAGCAGAACATCCAAATCTGTAATTTGTTTACTTTTTCAAATTCTTCTCGAGAAACGGCATTAGACTGGTCAGAAGAAGACATGATTGGTTGTAGGCCCGTGGCCTTTTTGGATTTTGAGCGGGTAACAGGCCCAATTGTTTCCCTACAAAAGACATATGTAGTTTAGTCTTTAGGGATAATGTAAATGCTATCATTATGTGTCCATTTTAGGAATATCATCCTGCAAAAACGGGCGTTATTTGATAACATGTCATGTATGCACAAATATTCTTCATATTTTTCATTTACATAAAGACGAACATGGAATAAAATTACATGTAAATGTTTTTACAAGTAATTGAAAAATGGAAACCATGAAGAGATTTTCCTCCGCATTTGGTATATCAGAGGTTTACCTATCTTAGGGTTACTCTTGCGATTTTTTGGCATGAAGGTCCCCAGATCATCGCAATTTATTTGATGGGAAGTTAATCTGGTCTTTCAACTGGAATGAATCTGGGTGGTGCCTTTCTTGAGCCTCGTTGGAATTAATCTCCCTACGAGTCTAGTAATAAAACACCGACAGGATAGCCTCTTGATGGAGGAACCACACAACATACATTCAAATACAACGTGTCTCACCATTTATGAAAATGATGACAAGTGCGAAGCATTAATATCACAAATAGATATATTGCAGTGCAGTAAGTAAAATGCATTCGTACACATTCATCATAAATGTAAATGCAACATTCACACACAAGCATATAACAGTTTTGAAAAGCTTGTAATAATGGCTTAAGCCCTCTTCTTGGAGTCCCGAAGAGAGTCGCCACCGTCGACGTCGGGATTTTTATTTGTCCTTTTCGTTACTTGTTCTTTGGTGTTCTCATGTTAGGTGAGATTTGTTTGAAAAAACAAGTGAAAAAGGTCCGACATGTGTAATGTCGACGATTTGACTGTAAGAGTCGTCAGTTGGTGTTTTTAACTGGTTGCACCAACACAACCAAGAAAAGTTTTGCACATTGACCTAGTGATGTGACATTGCTAAACAGGTCTGTGAAACTGAGATTCATTTGGGTTCAGGGGCTTGATTATGCGGAGGGAAGGTGTTAGGCACCCCCCGACATCCGCATTGCCACGGTGACCGCCATTTTTCAAGAAACTGTTATATGAATGTGTGTGTGTGGATCAATGTGCAATTTATTTGGAAGTAGTGTGAGGCCTCGTTCGCACCTATATACAAAGGGTTTGAATTTGTAGAAAAATTCTGTTTTAAACAGGATATAGCAATAAAGTTTTGTAAAAGAGGTTTTTCAAATCCTGTGCTCAATAGTAATTGAGACCTTTTCATACTTCTATTTTATTATTAAATGTTCGACTTGTTTACTTTTATTTTAGAGATGCAAGACATCTTCGAGAAATGTACAAGCTGCTTACAGCTAAAAATGTCCATCAGGAGAACCAAATCTCGATTCAGTAGACTGAATCTGTGATCACATGATTCCTAGGCTCACATGATGCCGCAATTTATATGAAAAGCGATATGCGCTATATATAAAAGCTATATATATATATATATATATATATATATATATATATATATATATATATATATATATATGATCAACCACCACAAAGCACCTCTCATGGTGGATCTAAATGTAAATATATAAAAAACGTCAAATATATATATATATATATATATATATATATATATATATATATATATATATATATATATATATATATATATGGATATGAACAACCACCACGAATCACCTCCATGGGGGATCGTAAAAGTTAATAAAGCCATAATGTCGATCAACCGCCACGAAGTAAACTCTAAAGTGGATTGAATGTAAAGAAAGCAAGAAGATTTATCAACCGCCACGTAAGTAAACTCCAAAGGGACTAAATATAAATAAAGCAAAGAAAAGACCTCAAGTATATATATATATATATATATATATATATATATATATATATATATATATATAATCCGTTCATAAAATGTAGTTCGATAACAAATATATATATAAGTATATATATATATATATATATATATATAAAAGCAATAAACGCTCCGGATGTAAAATCCAGGCTCATCAGATAGATCTGACAATAGTTTATATATATATATATATATATATATATATATAAAGCAAGTAAACGCTCTGGATGTAAAATCCAGGCTCATCAGACAGAGTCTGACAACATTTTATATATATAAGATAAATGCTCCAGATGTAAAATTAGGGCTCATCGGGGCAGTAGTCCTATTACAAAGTTTATATATATATATATATATATATATATATATATATATATATATAGGGGAAAATGGGTATGCACAGCCGTGCAAATTTTTGTTTAAACAGTCGGCCAAAAACGACATTGTTTTGGCTGGAAAAAAAAAACACGGGTTCCTTTTAAGGCTTTTCTCCCGCGTCGTTTTTCCCCCCAAAACATAACTCCCATTCCAGACTAAAACAAAGAAGCTATGGAGGGGGAAAGTACGAATCCAACTATTTCAGACCATATCAAACGCCTAGTTCATCAGTTTGATCTCAACTTCTTCAATCTCGACTTCCTTGATGTATCTCATCTTCGATTCAGTATTTATATATTGTACTCCATATAAATCTAGAACAGAGTGTTGATTAAACCCTAGTAGTGTTAATCGATCTCAAAAATCACTTATTGTTTGAATTATACATAATAAAGTAGGATTAGCAGTTGAATAGATTCATTCATGTGAAATGCCTCCAAAGCAATCGAAGGCCGACGTAGCGAAGAAGCAAAAGGTAGTGGAAGACAAGACGTTTGGGTTGAAGAATAAGAGCAAAAATGTTCAGAAACTTGTTAAATCGCTTGAATAAATCTGCAAGAACCAAAGCCTGAATTCTTCCAAACTCGCCGCCAAGGTACTTTTTTATTTAAATCTTTGAAAATTGTGATTCTAGTGATTAACTTTATTGATTTGGATTGTTTTTGGGTTTAACAGAAGAAAAAGGACGAAGAGAAGGCTAGAGAGAAGGAATTGAATGACTTGTTTAAAATTCTTGTTGTTCAGCCCAAAGTGCCAGTTGGTATATTCTATTCCTGTAGTTGGATTTATGTAAACTATCATAGAATTACTTTTATCATCTTTGTCCAACAATATCCACATGAATTTATTATATAAATTGATATATATAGTGACAAAACATGAATCATGTAGCTGACTGAGTTTGGTTTAAGGCTTTATTCATAAATGTGTGCAGATAGTTAAAACTTGCTCAATAATAAATTGAATTTTGTTTCATATGATCTTTCTTTTTCCCTAGTTTCCCTAACATTTAATTTTAACTTACCAATTCCATCTGCCATTTCGTGGTATCCTTGTTCGTTAACAGAAAGCTCATGCTTGTGTATTTTTTTTTTAAATCCTTGGGGACATGTGAATTAACCATGAGCATCACGGTCTTTAATTGCCATTATTGAGTTGGATTGTCTGTGTTTAAAGTAGTGGTTTTGTGCAGGGGTTGATCCAAAGTCTATTCTATGCGAATTTTTTAAAGCAGGTCAGTGTGCAAAGGGTTTGAAATGCAATTTTTCGCATGATCTAAATGTACAGAGGAAGGGTGAGAAGATTGACATTTATAGTGATAAGCGTGATGAAGGTGATTGAGTTGACATGTCCATTTTTGTTCAATTTATGTGTTAGTCCTTATCTCCATTTGTCTAATTCTTTTAAAAGAATAATGAATTCTCATTAATTTTATGTACGATTCTCTTAGACACAATCAAGGATTGGGATCAAGAGACATTGGAGAAAGTTGTGGAGTCAAAGGGGAAAGAGTACAACTAGATTAAACCAACCGAGGTTGTATGGTTTCTTATCCTCTTCAACCTCTTTAAGACATACAATGTTAATTCATGCCCTTGTCTTAATATTTGCTCATGTAGAGTAGGATTTTATCCTTTTGCTTTTTACATTATCTAAAAATTTCCTGTGAAGTGCATTCTTCAAACTTCTGGTGCAATTGTGGTATATGTACTTTTTGTTGCTTACATTTTGATTGTGTTTGGCTGTAGTTGTCCTCTTAGTAAGTCTAATGATTAGTATATACTCTAGTAGGTTCTCAAAAAGTATATGCTCTAGTATTTTTGTTACAGGCATGTTTTGTTGATTTTATTATGACATACCAAGGATACGTTTGGAATTTGGAAAACTTGGAGGAAAAAAAAAGGAAAAAGAAAAAATATATACATATAAAAAAGGATCATTAGTACATTTGGCAGATATAAGAAATAATGCTCAATAATTATTATAATCTATCCATGCCTCCAAAGTCAGGATTAAATCAATATAAAACAAGAAAAACTATCGAACTCCAAAACAAGTAAGAACTCCAATATGGTAACTCAACTCCAAAACAAGTAAGAACTCCAACTCCAAAAAAACAAATGGGTGAGGTATGATATACTTACTCTTTTTTATTTTCAATTAAATTTTTCATCACCATTTATTGGTCAAATACTACTCATTCTCTGTATCATTGCCTTCATATTTTCTTTGGATTGGCCTTTGTGAAACATAAATTAGAGGCCATTGATACCCGTTGAGATGGAAGGAAAATAATTTTTTTCTTTTACTGTGGTTTGATCTTGTGATACGATGAAGAGTAGCTGTTTGGGAAATTGGGAATTTATTCTAGTTGAACAAGTGAATATTTGACAAGAATGAATTTGGAATAAGAAACCTTAGTACAGAAGGAAAGGCCTAGTAAGAAATATGACCCCAATTAGGCATTTATAGGAATTGTAGGATCGATCGTATCTTTGATGCATCCGAGCGTGTACACATCGTGGCTTTTCGTTTGTGTTTGTGTTTATGTTTTAATAATACTACACTTTTAGTTGATCATATAATTTTCTAAAGAGAACGATTTTATCTCTTACTCTAACAAATGCAATTTTTCCTTTGTTTTCCCTTCATAAAATTTGGGGGAGCAGATAAATGTTCCCGTAGATGTTTTATGTGTGCTAGCTGTCCAGATTGCTAATCTTGGCGAAAGCATGATAGGTGTTTCACTCCAAGAAAAGGAAGGTTTTCGATGGGTAGGCCATCATTTAACTCAATCTTGGGTAGCATTTTAGCAGTCCTGATGCAACAACTTATACTGTAAAAGTAGTATACATAATAGCTCCTAAAGTCGACCACAAATACAATCTATTGAGGATTAGCATGATGACACAACGTAGGACCCCGTAAATTGAATGCATTCAACAACGTCAGGGGCGTGAAATCTCTTACTGGACGAGTACATCAATGTTGTGTTTCTGTTCATGTTGTTCAATGAGAAGCACATCTGATCCCGGGAGTGTAGCAGCGAGAACCAACACGTGTATTTCTTATTCTAGTTTATAGAACTGACCCTTCATTTTTTGCTTAAGTATTTGAATAGAAAAATTAAGTCTGTTGAGGAGGTTGAGGGATTTTTGACGCAAAAAGAGGATAAATTTTTGAAACATTGTCTACATGTGCAGATAAATTCTTATTTTAAAAATGACTAGTGATTGAATGGTGTTGTTTTCTTATAATATAATTGGACTAGTACTTTATTGATGTGAGATAAATGTGTTTATTAAGTAATGCAGGTTTTAAAAAAGATGTTTTTTTTGTTTGTATTCGAAGGCTATTTGTGTTTAAAACATTGTCTACATGTGAATAAGCATTATAAAATTGTAGTTCTTTTGTTTGAGATCTTAAGTTTGTATTACAACAGCTCATTAATGTTGATCTGCCTTCGACTTTTGAAACTACAAACACCATTTTTTCAACAGAAACATATAGAAGTGTCCTGCCAAGATTATGTACTGAAAAAAAAACATTGGTCGTAAAAGTCTACCAAAAAGAAACATTGATGGGCAAAAGTCTCTACCCAAAATCCACCATAAAATTGTAACTAATCAAATAAAAGAAAAATTATGATGAAAATGCTTAAACTCAAGCAAGTTATATGAAACAGAGTACATCAGACACCAACAATTTGCAATCTCACAAAGGACCTGTTTTCAACTGTGACCATCAACTATTAAACATCACCAATAAATGACTACTACAAACTCATTCAACATCAAACTATATTGACAAGTTAAAAAAATAGAAATCAAGCTAATACCATTAAAATCCAACTGCATTCAATTCTCATGTTTAGTTCAACCTCAAAAGTAATACAACCACCTGTCAATTACAACAACAAAAATTTCATCCACCAGCCATCATGTACAAAAGAGCCTTATAACAGCATTATCCAGCATTATCCATAACATAAAAAAGAAACAACACCACAACTAAAGATTAGGATCTTTTGGCCCTTTCTCGCAACTTCAAGAGATTTGAGCAAAGATACATGTATTCCTCTTCCATATATAGTCACTCCCATGATTATTACAATTTTGAAGGCCACCAGTAAAAAAAAATAATAAAAAATATAGATATACAAGTGTTATTATAGCAATATCGCTTACACTGTGGGTGAATCACCGCCATCATCTACACTTGGCTCTTGAGTAGTATAAACATTTGATGCTTCAGCTCAATAAGAATGAACAATTAAAATTTACCTAGATCGACAAAAAAACAAGTCAGTAAGGATTTATTACAATTCGTAGACAAGGATTCATCACCGCAAAGGCAAATAAACATTGACTTCAAATTTCATCAAAAATTAGGAAATCCTAAAAAAACATAAGAAAATTAACTTGAAATTGTAATCTGTTAACATTTAAAGCCATTACTTAGACTAAATTAAAGAAATAAATCACATCATACAAACTTCTATGGACAAAAACCACAAATAATTTAAGTTGCAACTTGCAACTTAAATTATTTATGGTATTTCACCTGTTAGACTATTTTCGGATAGATCAATGCTAATGACATACTTCAGGGTGCTGCTATATTCCAATTCTCTTCCTTTAGCCACTATGATGATTTGCTCTAAATACATATTCTTGTCGAGCTTTGACTGCCCTCATCCATCTCCACATCTGTTTAATGATATGGTAAAAAAATAAAAATATAATGTATGTCAAGGTTTTCAAACAAGACATGTTCAATATCTAGTCTTTTTTCACAAACTTTCGGTAAAATCTGCTAAACAGAAACGTCGAGTTTTGCTCCAGTGGCCAAAATTTGAATCAACCCCTGCACAAAACCACTACTTTAAACACAGACAATCCAACCTAATAATGGTAATTAAAGACCGTGGTGCTCATGCTTAATTCAAATGTCCCCGAGGATTTTTAAAAACACACAAGCATGAGCTTTCTGTTAACGAACAAGGATACCACGAAATGGCAGACGAAATTGCTAAGTTAAAATTTAATGTTAGGGAAACTACGGAAAAAGAAAGATCATAAGAAATAAAATTCAATATATTATTCAGCAAGTTTTAACTATCCGCACACATTTATGAATAAAGCCTTGAACCAAACCCAGTCAGCTATATGATTCATGTTTTGTCACTCTGTATATCAATTTATATAATAAATTCATGTGGATATTATTGGAAAAAGGAGATAAAAGTAATTCTATGATAGTTTACATAAATCCAACTACATGAATAGAATATACCAACTGGCACTTTGGGCTGAACAACAACAATTTTAAACAAGTCATTCAATTCCTTCTCTCTAGCCTTCTCTTCGTCCCTTTTCTTCTGTTAAACCCAAAAGCAATCCAAATCAATAAAGTGAATCACTGGAATCACAATTTTCAAAGATTTAAATAAAAAAGTACCTTGGCGGCGAGTTTGGAAGGGTCGGGCTTTGGATGCGCAGACTATTCAAGCGATTTAACAAGTTTCTGAACATTTTTGCTCTTGTTCTTGTTCTTCAACCCAAACATCTTGTCTTCTACTACCTTTTGCTTGTTCGCTACGTCGGCCTTCGATTACTTTGGAGGCATTCCATATGAATGAATCAATTCAACTGCTAATCCTACTTTATTATGTATAATTCAAACAATTAGTTATTTTTGAGATCGATTAACACTACTAGGGTTTAATCAACACTCTGTTCCAGATTTATATGGAGTACAATATATAAATACCGAATCAGAGATGAGATACATCAAGGAAGTCGAGATCGAAGAAGTCGAGATCAAACTGATGAACTAGGCGTTTGATTTGGTCTGATATAGTTGGATTTGTACTTTCCCCCTCCACAGCTTTGTTTTAGTCTGGAACGGGAGTATGTTTTGGGGAAAAAACGACGCGGAAAAGAAGCCTCAAAAGGAAGCCGTGTTTTTTTTTGTTTTCAGCCAAAACGACGTCATTTTTGGCTGACAGTGTAAACAATAAATTTGCACGGCTGTGCATACCCATTTTTCCCATATATATATATATATATATATATATATAAAGCAAGTAAACGCTCCAGACATAAGTCTAGGATCAATCGAAGCATAAATCGATAATGTTAGTCCATATATAAATATATAAATATATAAGTATATATATAGACATAAATGAAAACCACAGACCGATGTCTGGGCATACACACACAACACGACTCTCAACGTGAAGAATAATGTGTGCAAAAATGAAGAGAAAGGCTTTATAGATTGTGAGAAAGCTTACAGTGGGCTGCCAAGGCAGGCTTCTATGACTTTAGATGGATAAACACTCAGCTCCTGCCGATAAAATATAGTTATATGTGAGCTAACAAGTGTTTAAATTGAGAAAGTACTCGATATGGGGTGTGTAAATAGCAAATTGGATAGGGCTTCCTCGCGTTTCTTTTTCTTACAAATGACCATCCCAAGCCCTCTATTTGTAGAGGGGGGAGCTGCAGGTGTACCTGCGGCAGTCGCAGATGCCCTTGCAGCTGGCCGGTGTTCCCCAAACTCTGCGAGTCCCGTCGTCTCAAAGTATGTGCACTCGTGCACTATGATGTCAGCTCGAACATGCAGAACTTCAATCTGAGCATCCGAACGAGGTGTACAAGACCTTCTTCGGATCGCTTTTGTCGAGAGTTACGCAATGACATGGGATTCAAGGTTGTATAAAGTCAGGAAAAGAGGGGACCATGCCCATGGTCTTCAAGCTTAAAATTCTATCCGGTGTGCTGTCATGCATAATAGTCACTCGGGATTGGAACTCCTTAGCTCTTGTGGGACATTGATGTGTATAAATGTATGTATGAAATGTTGAGACGACACGCTGGGGTTGAGGTGGCAAGATGACGAATTGACTCCTCACCGGGGTTATCTCCGGTTTGAGCTGATAGCAGACGTTGCTCAGGGTTACATCTGAGATTAGACTGTTGTAAGTGTTTGAATTCTGCAAGGTCATCTGTAAGTGTGCCTGTCTTCCCGATGTTATCTCCGAGTCTTTGGTATAAGTGCCTCGACAGGAGGTCTGAGATTGAAGCTAATTGCATGCATTTGAAACAAGCATTTTTGGGGTTATCACCAGAATTGCAACAACATTCCTTGGGGTTTTCTCCAAGGATGAAACTCGGGGTTATCTCCGAGGTTGGAATTGATACTCCCGGTGTGTGTTTCGGGGTTGAGACTGAACTTTCGGAAGTATCCGAAATAGATGTGAGTTGTATTCCAGGGTTATCCCTGAAAGACGAATCTGCCCTCCTACAATGTTAGTAATAGGTGTGCAAAAAATTTTGAGTGTCTACACATGCTTAAAAATTAATGAACAGAATATATATCTTGATCTATAATAATAGAATTAAAAACTTGTACAACAGATTATAATCTAATAACTTACTTCTATAGAATCATTGCATAAGTATATACAGAGGTTAAGATATTTGAACAATGAAAAAGAATAGTTCCGATATTCGCTTACGCATGTGCATTGCATAAAGTAAATGCAAAGATAGGATACTTGCCTGATCAGTTGCTTACACAACTTAGTTTTATCTTTTATATCAAGACCTATCATTAATAAGAGCATTTATTTGATTAGAATAATATATCATATCACATAGTACTTCTATTTGCAGTCAGTACATAACTTAATCACATTGTCACATATGTTTAGCAGTCATTGGATCACAAACAAACACATATACAGATAATTTATATAAGTTTAAATCAATTTCTGAAGCGTTTCGGTGCACCGACGGCTTTATCAGGTAATTATCGAGTCTCAGACTCTATCATGTAGTTCAATATCCATTTAAATAACTCAGATATGAGCCATATTATTTTTAAATGACTTATAATAAATTTTAAACAATTATTATAATTTATCATGATTTTTCAAACACCGGAATCATTATTAAATGATTTAAATATTAAATAATTCTATTATCAATAATATTTAATTAATATTAACCTATTAATGAAACCATTGCCAAAATATTAACGTTATTTATAATAACTCAAAAATATTTTTAAAGTATTAATATTACCTTTAAATGATTTTTAAAATAATTAAAATCATTTTTAAATGTTTACCATTAATATTTAAATATTAATTTATTATTTATCAAAATATTAAAAGTCATTTATTATTACTTAAAATATTTTTAATTCATTTATATCCTTTTTAAATCAATAAAATCATTTTAAACTATTTATTTAATATAATTAATAATTAAATCTAATATCATTAATATTAAATTATTAATGAAATTATCCTTTAAATATTAAAAGTTATATTTTATAACTTAACATATTTTTAAACAATTTATTTTCATTTAAAATGAATTTTATTATATTAAAATCATTTTTAATTAATTTATTTAATATAATTATTAGATAAATCTAAATATCATTAATATTAAATAATTAATTAAATTTACTTTAAAATATTAAAATTATATTTTATAACTTAAAATAATGTTAAATACCTTATTATTATTTAAAATGATTTTTAATATAATAAAATGATTTTTAATTAATTTATTTAATACATTTATCAAATAAATTAAATATCAATAATATTTAAACAAATACTAATATTTATGAAAAATGTGCCAAATTATTAAAAGTTAATTTTTATAACTAAAAATAATTTTTATAATTTTCAGAAATTATTTTCTTTTTTAAGCATTTTCCTGAAATTAGAAAACTCAAATTAATTAAAACCGTCGATGTAGCTTATAGTGACGCTTTTTGTCGCTGTTGGTGTTCTTGAGCTTCAGGAACACTGACAAGCAGTGTGTTGATGCTAGGTTTGATCAACTGTGATTCTTTGTTCAAGCATGGTATGGGCCATCTTACACATTGATCATGTAGTATTGATGTAATACTACATGATCCAACCTTTATCTAGGTCATACCATCACTCAGATAGAAGATCTAAGTCTCCAAATATGTTGTCAAGGCTGATCTGGGTTTTCTGGGTAACCTAGAAACCTAGTCAACTTTGAGTAGGCACTTTGTGGCTTAAATATCTTAGGGTTCTGTTTTTTTTATTGTGGTCTAATGGGTCTAACTTATAGTCTACAAGACAGAGTACATATAACATTCATCAAGTCAATCAAACTACAACATATTCTCCAGATTCAATCCAGTCAAAGTCTGTCAGAAACTTTGTTCTTCTAGTTTGTGGAAATTCCAGAAACTCAACTTTGTGACCGAATGGTCTTGTTTGACCACTCACTACACCAAATATGTTAGTTGTTTAAGAGTTCTAAAGGTATGGATCTAAAGTCCACCAATCAAAGCTCTGACCCGCCAAAAAAACATCATCAAAACACATAAATCCTTGATGATCTTCACTAGCAAAATCATGTCGTACGGTGCTTAAGGATTTCGGGTTACCAAAATAACTTGTAAGTCGGTCGTCACAACCGACTTTGACCAACAATAACATGAAATTTGGAAATTGAATGGCTTAGATTCCATTTCCAGATCACAGACCTTACAACATACTACAAATACAAACAATTAAACATACAAAAACATAAAACAGAAAGAGATCTATGGTGTCTGACATTTGGTTGTCAGACAACATATAAAAATTTTCCAGATTTTTGAAATCTTCAAATTCGAGCCTATAGATGTTATGGATTTAACATCTATCAACCCAGATCATTGATTAACACCTTATACAACATGATTAAACATAAAAACACCATATCTAACACAACATACATGATTAAAATTTTGGCTTAGGGTTTACCTTTCTTTGAATAATTTCTTGATATAGGGTTCTTGATCTGTTTGTGATGATCTAGGGGCTTAATATGGGACTGAAATACTTATGAAATTCGTGGGCCTAGAGAGAGAGAGACTTGGAAGAGAGTTTGTATAAAAATGAGGCTAACAAGTGAATTTTTTTTCTCTTTCAATCTATATATATATATGATGGTTATAATGTATGTAGCTGAGATATAAAGATGATTTGCTGGAAATTTAGTCACATGGTCAATCTTATTAGGTTGCCAGCTACATATTTTGGCTAGATACACACGATACCAATTAAAGAATGTGAAAAAGGGCATTTTGGTCAATTGCATTGAAATTTTAGTGGCCATTTTGTTATTTGTCTAACCCTTAGGGTTTGACCCTTAGGCTTTAACCCTAAGGTTTTATGCATTGATTTTCTTGCATTTTGTAATTAGGGCTAAAATAAAAATTAGGTTTCCTAAAAATGTAATTTAGAGTTTCCTAATTATAATTAGTTTTCTAATTACATTATACTTGAACATTAGGGTTTAAGATCCAATAATTAACATTAGGGCTTACAATTAATAATTAGGGTTACCAATTTAGCAATTAAGGTTACTAATTTAGCAATTAGGGTTATACTAATTTAGAAATTAGGGTTTCTAGTTAATTAGGGTTTCTAAATATCAATTAGAGTTTCCCTAATTAACAATAAATTCTAAAGTACACATAAATTATCACATAACACAATTACTGGATAGCCTTGAACTCGTATTTGAGTTTCAAAATAAGGTTTATCAGATTAATACTAGGGTTTCTCATAATGCACCATAATTGACCAACCATTATCAGTTTATACATTTACAATACATATTTATAGCACTGAAATAAAAATAATATTATATTATTATTCTCATTCCTTGATCAAAATCCAAAATTAGGGTTTGAATTACATATCTGATTTATCTTGCATTTATAACTTTACTAATTATGTTAAAATAATTAACTTAACCAATTGGAACCAAAATTATGTAATAAAATAATCATTATAGTAATTCCAATAATCATTTCATATATTATTAAATAATATAATAATCATATTTTCATGAAAATAAATAATAAAAATATTTTTATAACCAACTTAATTATAAAAATATAATTTATAATGGTCAATAATTCTAAGAAAATTATTTGAAAATATTCATGTAATAAATAAATTTTGTTTATCACATAAATACATATACTTTACCTTATACACATTCCCACCTTTTAAAATAATAATAAAAAAATTTATACGCAAATTTTTTGATTTAATTATATAGAAAATATCGGGTTATTACATCTTTAATTATTCTTTCTTATTAACTTAAGAATATTTAATTATCATTTAAAATTCGTGTAACATCAAACACAGGATATGGTGCTCACGATACAACATACATCAACATTTAACTCCATAAACTCCGAAAAATAATAATAATAACTATTACATACCTATTCAGATAAAATCCCAAGTCTTTACAACCTTAAATAAACTGAAACTTAAACTTAGCGGTTATCGCTACATTACATCATACGCGAAAATATAACTTGTTACACAAATAACTCTCATAATTTCATCTTAGACTTTCCCTTGTCCTTGCCCAAGCTCTCAGCGTTCTCAGTCTTAACTGAAAGGTTTAAGCAAGAATGAGCACAAATTGCCCAACATGTATATAAAATAGTTTGGAAACATTCATCGGGAGTAAAACATTTGTATGAATATTTCTCAACATTTGAAATAATTAGCAAGAGATAAACAGGAATATCGAGATAAGAGTTTTAGAATTCTCAATAGCAGACTAAGGGGTGTTAGATACTCTGAACATTTTTTGTTTCATCGAAAACCATTAGACGATTTAACAATCAAATAGATTGTAAACAGTCTCTGCAAGTACTCCAGGTGATCAGCCTATCGTACCCTGCATTGTGCACAAGTATGAAATTTAACTGCATAAGCATAAATGGGACTATATGCCCGACATCAGTTTGCCCGATTATTCGGGTTGTTTATCTTAGTATTCATGCGAGACCGCACCAAAGCAATTTTGATTGGTAAACATTAAATAGCTCCAAAGGATTTGAATTATTCAAAGGTTATATCATTTTATCATCAATATTATCTAGCCAAAACAAAAATCCAGAAAGCATACTTGGAAACAGTTCGTTAAAGAAATTGAACTTTAAAGTATAACAATTGTAATACTAATGAAGTAATCATCAATAACGCTTGCAAGGAAATTGCAGTTTTATAACTTTACGACAAAGGAACTTGTACGAAAAGTAAATAGTAAAAGTTCGATACTCACTCTCACTTCAACAAAAATGAGTAAAGATTGAATAATTGCTCAATAGAAACTTAGGGTTAGGAAACTTGCCTGATACTTCTTCTACAATATACCGCTATCTACTAGCCCTTCACGTAACCTATTCACATGTGTCACGTTAAGAAATTAGATTCTCGAACACCACTTCTAAGTGTAATGGTTTCCTTTTATTTTAATAAGATGATTAAACTCGCACGTATTCAAATACAATTCAATTATATAACATGTTGATTCGTATAGGCCAAGTGGTTTAATAGAAGAATCTGGTAAAAAATAAATTTCGGACATTTTTCTGACCCGGCCCGACCCAAACCTCCATCAAAAATCTGCATAAAACATGCTTAAGGGTCTCAAGTCGGAAATCCTTATTTTTCATATTTTTGACATCACATATTTAGTTAAACTCATTTGTCCATATAACACCATTTATATGAAAAATACCAAATCAGTCTTAAAAATATTTCTTTTCTAGGATTTTTTAGAATATAGTCCCACATTGCACATATATTTTTTTCGGAATTTTTAAAATCCATCTACTATTTTTAAATAGTCCATAATAGCCAAATATTCTCAGATTTTTCATAAATCGAGATTAGCTCCAAACATTATGAAATTTTCAGGGTTATCTCCTGTTATATACATGTACTTCCAGTAAGAATTTCGTAATATTTGGACTTATACACAGAGAGTTATTTGGGTATCTTTTCAAATAGTGTCCTTAGCCATAAAATCCATAACTCTCAAATAGCTCTCAACATATCTTCAAACGTTTAAATAGTTCTCTCGCTCTACCCATCTGTTTGAGGATGATACACGGTGCTCAACCTTAGTTACGTTCCCATGCATTCTTGAAAGCTTTTCCAGAAATTTGTTGTGAATCATGGATCGCGATCTAACACAATTGATAGCGGCAAACCCAGCCTGGAAACGATCTCTTTGATGTAAAGCTTTGCCAATAGATCTAAGTTATATCTGATGTTGATTGGCAAGAAATGCACTGACTTGGTCAATCGATCAACGATCACCCATACTGCATCGTAACCCTTCTGTGTAGTTGGAAGTCCCACCACGAAGTCCATCGTGATGTGTTCATATTTCCATTCCAGAATTTCTAAGGGTTGAAGTAACCTGCTCGGTTTCTGATGTTTAGCCTTAACTCTCTGGCATGTTAAACATCTGCCGACGCACTCTACGACTTCTCTCTTCATAATAAGCCACCAATAATGTTAACAAAGATCCTGGTACATCTTTGTGCTTCTCAGGTGGATTGAGTAGCTTGAACTATGAGCTTCCTGCAAGATTTCTTCTTTTATTTCAGATACCGCTGGAAACCAAATTCTCTTCTCAAATCTTAATAGTCCATCACCACCCACGCTGAATTTAGGCTCTTCCCCTTCGAAAATTCTTTTCCTCACATTCTTCATCGTTGCTTTTTGCTTCCTTGATTCTATCCAACAGAGTCGGATGAACCTCCATTGTTAACAAATTCTCATTTGACTCCCTCGGGCTCTTTATTTCGAGTTCCAATCTAGCCATCTCCTTAACTAACTCCCCCTGAGTTGTTAGCATTGCCAACTTACCACTTCTCTTTCTGCGTAGTGCATCTGCTACCACGTTAGCTTTCCCTTGATGATATAAAATGTCACAATCGTAATCCTTTATAAGTTCCAACCATCTTCTTTGTCTCATATTCAACTCCTTCTACGTGAAGATATACTTCTGACTTTTATGGTCCGTGTATATTTCACATCTTACACCATATAAATAGTGCCTCCAAATCTTTAGGGCAAATACTATCGCTGCCAATTCCAGGTCATGGGCAGGGTGTCCCTTTTCGTAATCCTTCAACTGACGCAACGCGTACACAATAACTTTACCATGTTGCATAAGCACACAACCAAGTCCTTTGTGTGACGCAACACTGAAAATCACGAAATCACCTGTGTCTTCAGGTAAAGACAACACCGGTGCTTCAATCAGTGTTTTCTTGAGTTCCTTGAAATTTTCTTCACACTTCTCCTTCCAAAGAAATTTTACCGACTTCTTTATTAGATTCATCAAAGTTCCTGCTATTTGCAAAAAATCTTAGATAAACCATCTGTAATAGCCTGCCAATCCTAAGAAACTGCTTACTTTAGTCGATGTCTTCGGTTGTTCCCAATTCTACAACGCTTCCTCCTTTGCCAGATCCACGGAGATTCCATTCTTGTCGATCACGTGCCCTAGAAATTGAACTTTCTCCAACCAGAACTCGCACTTCAAAAATGTTGCGTATAGCTTATTCTTTCTTAATGCCTCCAATACCATTCTTAAATGTTCAGCACGATCTTCTTGAGTCTTGGAATAGATCAGGATATCATCTATAAGCACAACTACGAATTTATCTAAGTATTGCTTGAACACCCGATTCATCATGTCCATAAATGCTGCCGGCGCGTTCGTTAACCCAAATGACATCATAAGGAACTCGTAGTATCCGTAACGAGTCCTGAATGCTGTCTTAGGCACATCTTCCTTCCTCACCTTCAACTGGTGATATCCAGTCCTAAAGTCGATCTTGGAAAAATATTTTGCTCCTCTCAACTGATCAAACAAATCATCTATCTTGAGTAACGGGTACTTGTTCTTGATCATCACCTTGTTCAGCTGTCGATAGTCTATGCAAAGTCTCATCGACCCATCCTTCTTTTCCATAAATAAAACTGGTGCTCCCCAAGGAGACAAACTCGGTTGAATATACTTCCTATCCAACAATTCCTGCAACTGTACCATCAGCTCCTTCATCTCTGCTGGTGCCATTCGGTATGGGGCTTTTGAAATCGGGGTCATTCCCGGTACTAAATCTATATCAAATTTGACCTCCCTATCTGGTGGAATACCTGGAAACTTATCTCTCACTTCACCTTCTAACTCGCCTGTTAGCTTCTCGGCCCGAGCATGGCCTCTCCTCTCATCTCTCCAGAATGTAGTAATAATCTTCTTGTCAGTTTGGAGACTCCATATCCTTAACTCTAACCCATTAATGGTATGTCCCAAGTGGGTCGTAATAGATTTTTTCTTATCCTCCAGCCTATCCGCCTTCTGGTCTGATGCCCGCAGCTTGTTAGCCAGATCCCCGTTCCTAATTACCAGGTGATACACCAATGCCTCAAGCAATGCTACAGCTTGTTGCTCCCCCCTGATAAAACTCCTCCAACTCATGGACTCTGTCGTCCAACTATGTAATCCTATCCATTAACTCATCCAACAAAGCATCATTAAGTGCTTCTTCGGAGTCCTGCTCGGGCTCCTCTTCCTCTTTAGGATACTCCTCTCGTATGCAGAGTCACCGTCATTGCCTCGCCTATATAGACTCGTATATAGTCATTACAAATTGCTCATTCACAACATAGATATCTCTAACCTCCTCTTCTACTGACATCCTTCAAACAAGACAAAATAACTCGGTTAGTAGTTTAAAATAGATGTTTTTGTTTTTAGAAAAATACATTTGACACAACCCCTAGAACTCTACGTGAATTCATCTCCTTATTTTCTCCACTAACTTCCCTCAGGTTATAGTCTAAGGTTTCCCCGCCTAAGGTTTATAACCTTTGGCTTTGATACCAACCTGGGATGCACCCAATTCCGTATAACATCAAACACATGATATGGTGCTCACGATACAACATACATCAACATTTAACTCCATAAACTCCGAAAAATAATAATAATAATAATTACATACCTATTCAGATAAAACCCTAAGTCTTTACAACCTTAAATAAACTGAAACTTAAACTTAGCGTTTATCGCTACATTACATCATACATGGAAATATAACTTGTTACATAAATAACTCTCATCATTTCATCTTAGACTTCCATTTGTCCTTGCCGGAGCTCTCAGCGTTCTAAGCCTTAACTGAAAGGTTTAAGCAAGAATGAGCACAAATTGCCCAACATGTGTATAAAATAGTTTGGAAACATGCATCGGGAGTAAAACATTTGTATGAATATTTTTCAACAGTTGAAATAATTATCAAGAGATAAACAGGAATATCGAGATAAGTTTTAGAATTCTCAATAACATACTAAGGGGTGTTAGATACTCTGAACATTTTTTTGTTTCATCGAAAACCATTAGACGGTTTAACAATCAAATAGATTATAAACAGTCTCTGCAAGTACTCCAGGTGATCAGCCTATCGTACCCTACATTGTGCACAAGTATGAAATTTAACTGCATAAGCATAAATGGGACTATATGCCCGACATCAGTTTGCCCGATTATTCGGGTTGTTTATCTTAGTATTCATGCGAGACCGCACCAAAGAAATTTTGATTGGTAAACATTAAATAGCTCCAAAGGATTTGAATTATTCAAAGGTTATATCATTTTATCATCAATATTATCTAGCCAAAACAAAAAGCCAGAAAGCATACTTGGAAATAGTTCGTTAAAGAAATTGAACTTTAAAGTTTAACAATTGTAATACTAATGGAGTAATCATCAATAACGCTTGCAAGGAAATTGAAGTTTTATAACTTTACGATAAAGGAACTTGTACGAAAAGTAAATAGCACAAGTTCGATACTCACTCTCACTTCAACAACAATGAGTAAAGATTGAATAATTGCTCAATAGAAACTTAGGGTTAGGAAACTTGCCTGATACGTCTTCTACAATTTACCGCTATCTACTAGCCCTTCAATTAACGTATTCACATGTGTCACGTTAAGCAATTAGGTTCTCGAACACCACTATTAAGTGTTATAGTTTCTTTTATTTTAATAAGATGATTAAACTCGCATGTATTCAAATATAATTCAATTACATAACATGTTGATTCGTATAGACCAAGTGGTTTAACAAAAGAATCTAGGAAAAAATAAAATTTTGACATTGTTCTAGCGTGGCCCGGCCCGGCCCGACCTTACCCGACCAGGTTCCGATCCGGCCTGACCTAAACCTCCATAAAAAATCTGCATAAAACATGCTTAAGGGTCTCAAGTTAGAAAACCTTATTTTTTATATTTTTGACATCAGATATTTAAATAAACTCATTTATCCATATAACATCACTTATATGAAAAATACCAAATCCACGACCAAAATATTTCTTTTCTAGGATTTTGCAGAATATAGTCCCACATTGAACATATATTTTTCCCGGAATTTTTAAAATCCATCTACTATTTTTAAATAGTCCATAATAGCTAAATATTCTCAGATTTTTCATAAATCGAGATTAGCTCCAAAAATTCTAAACTTCTCAAGGTTAGCTCCTGTTATATACATGTACTTCTAGTAAAATTTCTTAATATTTGGACTTATAAACAAAGATTTTTTGGGTATCTTTTCAAATAGTGTCCTTAGCCGTAAAATCCATAACTCTCAAACTGTATGGCCAAAAATTCTCAAATTTTTACAGGACTTTCAGATCTTCTTATATTAACACTCCAAATTTTTTTTAGAATTTTTAAAGTACAAAAAGTGGACGAAAATGCCACCGAGATAGACTGATCCAAAATAGTTCCACGAAAATGGGACATTAAATTTCAACCAAATTTCATATCTCGCTCAATTTAACTCCGTTTCTTATGAAATTTGGACAAGTCATACATCATACTACATAGTATTTTTCAAAATTATTACCTACCATAATCGTGTCACAGAAACCATGAATCCAATGCTCCGAAAAACCTGAAAAGTCACAGATTTCAAGTTTTAACCAACTTTGAAAAAATTCATGATTTCGATTCTAGCATTCAAGGAATTAGTTCCCACTATCCAGATAATATGTACTCATATAAATACACATGTTATAATAATTGAACTCACTAAATTTCCATGATATGATCAAATTAGCATCTTTGAGTAATATTATCAAATATTTGGCATGCATGACATAATTCCTTGAATCTCTATGATATTAAGGCATGATTAAACCAGAACTTTCGTTCTTACATCCATATAACATCAACTAACAGTAGCATGGCATCACAAGGTCCAAAACAAATTATTTGCAAAAAGTCATATAAGCATATTCTCTCATTTTTACTAAAGAACATGGAAAAGAGAGTTCATGGCTTACCTTTTTGATGAATTCTACTCGCTCGAACTCCTCCAATGATTCTCCTTGCTTGATTAGTCTCTGAAAACTCCAGAATTCGCTACCCTCTCAAGCTCCTTCCTTTCTCACTCTCATTTATAAATATATCCATCATTTTTATCCACATAAAATAAATATTTACCTATCATATAAATCAATAATTAATTATTCACAAATAATATTACAGAATCGCAACAATGACAACCAGGCAGTTCCCAAGAAAGAGGGGGCTTTCTAATAAGGATTTCTCCTTACTGGCGCGCAATTAGGTGACCAAACCTCTCCTTGACAGAACTTTCTAGACATTGCAAATAATGCTATCTAATAATATTATTCAAATAATATGAATTATTGATCTGAAATATTGTGTCGTGACAATTATTGAAACAACAATAATATAAAATATCAACGTAGCAATTATTGAATCAATAAAATAAAATATTGAACAATAACTACTGTAACAATTATTGAGTAATGCCTTCTTACGTGAGAATCAATAATCGTGCAATACCGCAAATATATTGTGTTTTTAACCACGGGTATTCCAACAATGATAATTGGAATAACTACGCCAAGCTATTTATAAATAACTTATACTTTTGTTTTCTTCATCCAATCGCTTTCACATGGGGCCCATAAATGATCGCTACCGTCGCATTTAATATTCATCGACAACAAGAATATTCCACGACCAAACGAATATTCCCTACGTAAATGAGTATTTTATAACCACTGCATGTATTTTGAAAATTTTACATATATCACCCTTAACTTTAAAATTTTATCAATTTAACCATTTACTGAATAATAATTATAAGAAAAATTGAATACTTTTATTTCATAAAATTTGGGGTCGTACAATACCAGTCAACGATTCAACTTTGCAGTACTGGCCAAAGAGAACCCATAGTCACGATCATACCAATAATCTACCCATCTTTACACTCAAGTCAAAGAAAAATTTCTTCGCCAGATTATAAAATGTTATATATGATAATAAAATAATATGATCAACAATCGCATTTAATTTCAAGAGTAAGATTCATAAATCAATGATTTCATAACACCTTAATCCAAATATTATAAATCACTTAATAATCTCATAATCTAATATTATTAATATTACCAAAATATTTTAATCATTTCTTAAACTTATAAACAATTTATTTTAATTATTTACACTTATAAAATGCCAAACTTATAAAATTTCATCACCAATAACCAAAACTCTCATCAAAAATCTGCATATACCTTATATAGGATTCTCAAGCCATAAAATCCTATTTTCCAATTTTGTTACTTCACATAACATATTTAATTCATTTACTCATAACTAGTCTATTTTCATGAAAAATACCAAATCAGTACAAACAAATTTTCTTTTTTGGGATTTAACAGAATATAGTCCCATATTGAACATATATTTTTCCCGAAATTTTTTAAATTCATTTACTATTTTTCATATGGCCAAAACTGCCGAATATTTAGACATTTATCATAAATTGTACTTTTATCCAAAAATTCCGAAATTTATAGAGTATACTGATATTATATAGATGTACTCCCAATAAAAATTTCATCAATTTTGGAGTTAACCACAAGGAGTTATAAGGGTTTACTTTTAACATAGTCTTTTCCCATAAAATTCATAACTCTTAATCTATACATCCAAAAATCACCATTTTTGGACACAATCAAGAAAACTCATCAAATTATCATTTCAAATTTTTCCAGAATTTTTGAAGGTCGGAAAAATTACGAAACTGAAAAACATAATAACCCTTAAAATCCTTTACCTCGAAAGAGCATTATTTCTGACCAGAATGCCGAAGGAACCTTGCACTGAATATCAACTCTCAAAGTATCTAAATACTCACAAAATACGCTTGATAATATATAGAGAGAAAGAGATAGAGCTTATGTTTCTGGTGTGATTTTCAATTCTAACTTAGCCCTCTATTTATAGGAAAATGTTAGTACGCCGAAGTAGACATGACCTGCTATCTGATGGCTTTACCTGCTACTATTACCACCCACCACATTTGAATTAGAATTTCAGCACATTTCTTCACCAACCATAGGTGGGGCCCATGCATTCTAGATTTTTCCACCAAAATGATAAATTCCGAAACTTCAACAATTTTTGAACCAGTCACCTCTTAAAATTCATAACAAATCATACGTTCATTTTTAATGGTTCAAAATTTGTGGACATATACTCAACTTATATATGTATAACATATCCAAAAATCACAACGATCCAACAGTTGGATTAAAAATTATAACTCACGCAATATATCTCAAGAACACTGGTTTGATTTTTAATACATCCAATCCGACAAAATACTGATAAAATACCTCAACATTAATTCCTTCATTTATAACCACATAAATATATCCATCATTTATATCCACATCAAATAAATTTTTTCTTATCATATAAATCAATAATTAATTATTCACAAATAATATTACATAATCACAATTATGAAAACCAGGCAGTTTTCAGGAAAGAGGGGGCTTTTCGATAAAACTTCTCCTTACTGGCGCGCAATTAGGTGACCAAACCTCTCCTTGGCAGAACTTTCTAGACATTGCCAATAATGCTATCTAATAATATTATTCAAATAATATGAATTATTGATCTGATAATGGGAAATACTGTGCAATGAAAATTATTGAATCAACAATAATATAAACTATCAACGCAGCAATTATTGGATCAATAAAATAAAATATTAAACAGTAACTACTGTAACAATAATTGAGTAGTGCCTTCTTATGTAAGAATCAATAATTGTCATTTCACAGTATTGATATTATCGATTTGAGCAATTAAAAGCTCATCACTAGGCTTTGCCCTGCACCGGCGTTGCAGCGCCAGTTTCCTTCACAGTCTTCGCGTTGCAGCGCCACTAGCGTCGCGACGTCACCCTCAGTGTTATAACTAGCATTGCGGCGCGAGTTTCTAGTGTTGAACTCCTTGGTCTGGCGCTGCAGTGCCACCTTACAAGGCATGGCTGGCATTGCGGCGCCAAGCCCTAATTCTTAAAAAAAAAAATCTAAGTCCTTAATCCTTTTGAGATGCTTACTTCCCAATCTCATAACTTATTTGTTATAACTCGGAACGAGGTTGTTTCAAAGCCATTCTCTTCCTTATCTTACGTACTTCAATCCCCCATAGACATAACTTCATTCTGAATCCGTTAATATGCCATTCGACTAGCTTAATTTTCATCCTTCATTTATTTTACGTTTTCAACGTTCTTCGTTTGTTCGTCCGTAATTCGGTCATCCGAACTCGGAACTCGTTCATTCTTGAGTCCACAACTCATATTTTCTACGTTCTCTTACATTCTTATGAAACCCTACACTTTCGGGTTCATTTACTAACTTTCTAATTCTCATTCATATTTTACAAAAAAATTTCCATAACTTCTTTATAGCTTCATTTTAATCCGTTCTTCATGAACGTTTCTACCGTTCCTAACCAAGCAATAAGCATCTAACTTATACACGATGGTTTTAAACTTGTCCATTAATAACAATTACACTAGGATGGTTTTAAATTTGTCCATCAACAATGTTCTTTGCGTTCTTCGCGTTCTTCGTTCGTTCTTAATTTTTAATCGATATTTTGATTACGATTTCACTTTTTCTTGGAATTTGATGTTATAAAACACCATTCCCTACTTATTTCACCGAATCGTAAATATGATTTATTCGGATCGCTCAAATTCATTACGAATCTTATATTTCCCTAAGAAATTTATAAAATAAACTTTGAATTCTTATTTCTTTATTTTCTCATGATTTTAGCCATATGAAATCATTCCTACATCTTTTATTTCTTATTCTCATTAAGCTATGTTTTAAACATATAAAACTTATAGAAAATTAATTCAGAAGTTAGGTTTTCGATACCTTTCTCCTTTAATCTCCTTCCGTTGGACAAAGTTTGCTCACGAGGCAACTTTTCCTCTTCTTCCTCCCATCCGAACTCTCTCTCTCTCTCAAATCTTGGTTGATTTTCAAAATCACAATCAAATGAATTTAGCTTCCTTTTTATAGATTTTCAAAACTAGGGGAAAATTATTCATTTTGCCCATCCGGTTACTATTCTCACCTCCTTACTATTCCACGTACTTACTATTCACGAAACTTCCCTTGGAAGTTTTGTGGTTCCGTCTTGCCAAATTCGTCTGACAGTTTTAAAAACTGTGATTCTCGGAATCCAAATATTTTTGGATATTTCGTCTTTCCTTTACCGATTAACTTTTACGTATTCTTTGGATCGACGAAAAACTAAAAAAACACTTTTTGACGTTAAGCATTTTCCTTCACATTTTCCTATAACATAGTTAAACGAGTGAAAAGTACAGAACAATACTTTTCGTCGTTTTTATTTTGTCCTATTTTGCACGTTTTTCGAAAAAAACTTTTATTGGCTTACTTAACTTTTTATGATATATTATCGTTAAATCTTTTGACGGAATGTCATTTTGACATACCGAACTCTAAGAAAGGCTTAGGTTATTCAAACCTTAACCCTTAGGGTTTTTTTGGGTGAATAGTGTCTATTTCGTCTTTTTTTCCGAAAATATTTTGTTCCCAAATTTTTTTTATTTTCGTCTTGAAAATTCTTACTTGTTCAGTCTAGCACGTAGCCAGAATCCTCCCGATTTATAATCATCATAGGTTATATAATGATTAATAAACACATAGCACAAAATATTATAAATAAAAATTCTTTTTATTAATAACTAATTCTTTAAATCTTAAATTCTGAACAATCAGATTTTCTCGGTTGTCACAATTACCTTGCCTAATATATAATTAGGTTATGTGGCTTTCCTTTGATCTATATAAAACATAACATAACATACTTAAATTATATATTTATATTATAATGGTAAAATAAATATCTTACACATAATTTCTTATACAAATACAATTATTTACATACCCATGATATTATAATATAATATCCTTATACGTTAACATAAATTCAATTAAGAATTTATTTATTTCATTAAGATATTACGATAAATATAATATCTTTTATTTATTAAACTAATTTCATATAAGAATTTATTCTAATACTCTTGTAAAGTATATATAAATATTATATGCTTAACCCACCTATTTTGCTTCATCACACAAATTGTTCCCAACAATTCTATTTTCTCCCACTTAATAAATACATATATAATATATATATTCATTAACTCCTAATTACTAGTTACACCAAACCTACACATATCACATATAGAAAATAATTAATAATTTTATTTTCTCACATTATAAACTGCTTATATCAATTTATGTACATATAAAAAAATATAATTTATTATATTTACTATATTACGTAAACATACATATTCTTCATAAATCATAAAATGATTTATATACTCATATATTTAACTAGACATTTAATTTAACGCTAGTAACCCTCTTAATACAGTTCTTTGCATTCAATAAGTCTTTTTCATATGCCTTATCATATATATTATTCTAACTTGCCATATTCTTATTTCTTTTTTTTATAAGATTTCTAACGTTTAACTACTACCAGCTTCTTATAATGAAGTTTTTCATTTATTCTTGTATGATTAATTTAAATAAACAATCCTCTTATTTAGCTAAATCATATATAACACATCTCCAAGTATATGTGTATCTATACATATACACATTTAATTTAATCTAATAATATCTCTTCATTTAAAATTTATTTCTTTAAATAAATTTTTCATAAACAAAAATCTCTTTCTAGGTTTTGAATTTTCATAACCCTTATTTTCTCAATTCTTTTTCAAATAGTAAACCATTATAGGTTCTTCTTATAAATGTTAAATTATTCCTCTATTTTCACTCTAGGTTTTAAACTTTAACCTTTAACTTAATCATTCAAGATCCTCTAAATTTTTGGGTTGTCACAGGTTTAGCTTGTTAGCCATTTAATGTTGTATGTTTTAGGCTTTTTTGTTGGGCATTTGGTTTGTAATGTAGTTTTGGTATTATGTTACTTGATTCTAAGGGTTTACTCTATAGGTTTCTACTAGTCCCTTGTTCCTGGGGTGGCTGGCATTGGGTCTACTGGCTACTGCCTATGTAAGGCTTGGAGTATTGCTTGGTAGTTTTGTTAGGCTGTTAGGTTATGTATGCTTTCAAGGCCTTCTATTGTAATGTATAAAGCTACTGCCTTGATTCTGTAGTATAGTGGGTGATATTTATAGTGGGGAAGTTTTAATTGCTACTTAGCTACTAAATACTTCATTTCCTTCTGCTAGATTTGGGTTAGGCCAACTAGTTGCCTGGTGCGTATTTGATGCCCTATGGATTTTATATTGTTGGATGCATAGGCACCACGCTGATGTAGGGATTTCTTTTCTGGGGCTGAATTTTCTTATGGTGCCGGTCTATGCTTGATATTCTAGTTTGCTGCTATGCAGTCAGTGAGAGACTGGCCATTGGTCATGTTTGTTGTGTGGGGTGGCTGCTATGGCATCTACTGCAGCATTTTGTAGCTTCTTTTACAATGTTTATGGCAGTTCCTGGCTACTGGTTCTGCAGTTATGCTGCTTATTAAGTTTTAGGTTGTGGGCTGGTGTTGAGTTGCTGAGGTAAATCAGGTGCTGCCTCTTTGGTTTGGGTTCCCTGCTTTTCTTGGTTTGCTACAGTTGTGGGCTGCTGTTCTTGCAGCTTTCTACTTCTGTTCTTTTGTTGATGCTGCTGGTTTTTCTCCTATCCTTTTCTATTGTTGCGTATAGGGTGGTGGGCTGGCAATCATCTTGGTTTTGGGTTGCTATGCTGCCAGCCCTTTATGGTTGATATTTTTGTTTTCTCTGCTTATGGGATCGCTTTAATCCTTGCTTTGATGCTGCTAGTTTACTATAATAAGTATTAATTCTCATTATAGTATAGTAATTTCTTATTGGGCATGTGGCTTTGTAATTTTTTATAGTCATGACATCATAGGGCCTGTCCTATGCTATATCCTGATTGGGGTTCTCATATGTGGTTGTAATCTTCTTTTTTCTCTTTTAATACAGTTTAAATTTAGCAAAAAAAAAAGCGAGAAAGTGTGAATATCGCCCTCGTGTGTAAATAAAAGCATAATAAACCCATTTTTGACTCTTAGCTTAGTTGATGCACAGTTTTTGTTAGAACTTAATGTGTTTACTGCCTTTCTTGAGTTAAATGTGTATTTTTCCCTCTAAGAAGCATATTATGTGAATTATTTGTTCTATAGAAAGTTTAATGGATGCTAAGCACATACAGACTACATCAGTGACGATAGGTTTTGAATTACAGAGTGACATACTTTATTGCCTTGTTCTTGGTTGGATATTCTATTTGAAGTTTTTAAGATTTCTCTAAGGCAACTCTCTTGAATTTCTATGTGACCGGTATTTGGATTTGTTAGCATTTTAGCTTAGATTGCATTATGTTTACTTAGTGCATTGCATTTTGTTTTGTTGTTTGAGGACAAACAATAGTTTAAGTTTTTGGGTTTTTGATAAGTAGTTTTATTGTGACACCCCCAAATTTGGACCTCCACTTGTTCACTCAAATTCAGTTCATCACGTTATCATGGTAAAACCATAATAACTAAAATAACGCACACAACGGAAAATCTACTTTAGAACAATATACAATGATTTATTATAATTATTCCCCCAAGTCTCGCAACCTACAATACTTAATAGATTACATAATAGTATTGAATAAAGACCTATTACATAATCCTACTTAAGTTTTAACATAGTCCACAAATAGTCTTAGCATAACATAATAGCTTTAAACATAAAACGGACAAGCTAGTCAGTAGCCTTGCCCTTGCCCTTTTTCTGCTCCAGAGACACCTCCCTGTTCTTCCTTAACTGAAAGGTTTTAAATAAGCAAGGATGAGCACAAATTGCCCAGCAAGTAATATACAACAAGGGTGTAGGATATAATATCACAAGGTTTGAAATATTGAAGGGTTATTTCTAAGATAGTTCAAAGTGTTAGAATAACATCATGAATAAGGGATATGACAATTCAATATAAATCAACAAATATATATGAAATCAACGGCTAACAATGTATCCAACTGGATAAGCAATTTATATTGAGCAGTCACTGAGGACTATGGAACTTTCGTTACCAATATCAAACTGATAACCCAAAAATATCAAGTACTATAGATGATCAGTATACAATACTTTACGTTATTCATAACACCACAGTAATATTTATTCATGTGTTGGGGTTTCCAACAACATACACTCCCCTTACCAAAAGGGTTGTCCAACTATGTTTTCAAGATTTCTGCACCAATCAAATGGTTTGGACAGTTTTATTATAAACATGCATATAGTCTAGCCAAATCAAATGGCATCGACTCTTTCACAATATTCAAGGGCAATACCAATTTCAACATGAATGATAGCTTTCACAAGGGTTTAACATACTAGCTCATTTGAATGAGAAAAATAATGTAACTTGTATTCAAAGGGATAAGCTTACGGTATTTGTCAAATAATAATGCAAGGGTTAGGATACTTGCACAACATAATTTGAGTAAAGTTAGAGAAAACTTGCCTTAAGCGTAGTTTATCCACGTTAATAAATCAACACTTTTGAATCCTATTTATAACTCATTATATGTTCAAAATGTTAATTAGCTAACACAATGTTTAATCAAGCTTGACACGATTCAAGTATACACACATATGGTACAAAATCAGTTTATAAGTAATCATGAACCAAACACTAAGTTATTTAATAAACAAATCAAAAATGCTCAAGGTTAGGACCTCCTATACTCATGGACTTTCCAATTCAATGCAACACCAACTTATCAACTAAGCATCACACATATATATGTACATTAGTAGGTTTTAGATCACATTTAGCATCATAGGCATCATGTAAATTACTGTCCAAAAGATCAGAACTCACTATCTGGATTCGGATGGCCTTATTGTGCCGTATGGCTAAGCTTTAGGATCAAAGCCTTATACTCTGGCCCTCCCTGCAAACCCGACCAAGATGCAGTTGTTGCCTTGTGGTCTCTGTTTGGCTTGAACACACAATCATATTTTGTCATGTTAAAGACTTTCACATGCTTCTTAGATCAATCTAGGTCCCTTCTTGCATAATATGGTTCTAAGTTCGATCATTTCAACAAATTAAGGTCATTCAAGGTCATGAAACCACAAAGTCTAGCATGCTTGCTTTCTAAACATACAAGATAGTTATAAAAATCATATTAGACATGCTTGTGTGTATTCATAACACATATGTGAAACTAACACCTCTTTAGTTGAAAAATAGGCTTTGTTCATGCTTTTCTTGAAATGTGCTACACAAGCATGGTATATATATGTTTATGCTACATGAGTGAGTCTAAGAGAGTCATTAAATATGATCACAAATGTCAGATTCTAGTCCTCAAGGTAACATAACAATATTCATATTCAAAGGTCATACTTTCATTTGTAAAGTATACGAACATGTTAATCTATGTGTAAAATCAGTCATGTATAGCTTACTAGGTTCACAATTTGTAGAACATGATCTTTAACATAGTTGGTTTTCAAAACTTAAGGTTCAAATCTCCATTTAAACCATATGTCTCCATTAATCATGCAAGTCTATGAAAACATGCTCACATTAGGTTACCATATCCAAATATACATCATACACATGCTTATATGTTAGCTTGAGTCAAAACAACTAGCTACTCATGATCAGATTTGAAAACAGATTGCTCAACTGAGTTTAGCAATGGCCTTGATTCTATTTTGCCTCAATACAAATGTGGCGCAAACTCACGCCAGGTTCGGTTCAAAGCGTGAAACAATATGCTTCGACAGAACTGCTCAGCCAAATCTCAAAATTTATTCACCAAAAGTATTCTAGACACTCATAAACCAATTGCAACATACTTATATGATCATATAACATCTATATAACCAATACCCAACTTCATTAGCATACAATTTCATGAATTCAAGAATTTTATTTTAAAACTCAAGACTACATTTTTACAGAGAATGAAATGGAAGCAAGGAAAATGGATTATACCTCTGTAATGTAAAAGAACTTGCTATTACTTGAACTCTTAAACTCTTAAGGGTGCTTGTATGCTCTCAATTCTCACCTAGCAAATCTCAACACTTAGAAAAATTGGAGGAGAGCTCTCATTTATAGAACACTCATTAACCATTCCAAGCCATTGTCCAAGAATTCAAACTCATGGATTAAGGGATTGAATGAAGTATAAGAAGGAGTTGGTAATTAGTTGTTGGATTTCATCATGAGCACCACTCCCCCCATGATCACTGCCTAGCAAGCTTGGAAGAAAATATGAAGAACATAGGCCTAGCCTTTTTCTAGTACACGTGAATGAGAAATGAGAGGTAAACGGGACAATCTTTTTGGGACAATCCAATATAACTAGCATTCTTGTAAACTCCTACTGTCCTACACATTCTCACTCTTATGCAATATTTTTAATACACATCTCAACCATGTATTATAACTAAATGTCACAATATGCTTTAATATTTTAAGGTAGTAGATGTTATGCAACATACATATAATCCATGTACATTTTATCAAAATGATAGTTTTCAATGTGTTCATGGTATACTATTTTAAAACCTACCCACATACATATTGTCACATAGATAATGTATTTATAACATATAGTTCCAATATGTTTAATTACAATGTTCATACAATATAGTTTTATAAGACTTAATATATAGTCACACAATGTCACACTACACTATATAGTATAGTTGTATTATTGCTCATATGCACATAACTCACAATATAATATTATTATATTACTAACTTACTCACTTATGTTAAATAAATTAATCATGCACTTCCTTAATTAATTAACACTAATATTAATTAATCCAACCATTTATGAGTTTTCCATAATCATTCCTTATCTATATAATGATCACCTATTATTAATAATTGCCAAGAAATCAATATTCCACCCACAACCATTATCAATTAAATAACAATTAATAATCACATATTAACCGACCTTATTAATATCAATTAAAAATCCCTAAATATACTACAACAACACTTAACAATTAATATTACTTAATTTCTCATCTCATAATTTCTTCGCCGCTTATCATTACTATTTGTATTTCTATCACCATGCCACACAAGGCTTTCAACGAATTTACCACGAAGTCCACGTATTCTCAACTATTTAATTATTTAATATAATTGAGTTATCTCTTTTCATAACACGAAATTGTTCATATTTAAATAAATATTCATTTCCATTAATAATATGTAGAAATTCTCAGGTATTACATTTATAGCTACCTATCTAAATATCAACTAACTTTAATTGTTACTTAAACTCATACGTTGTAGTAGCTTTTCATGCATTTTTGATTTCTTTTGCAGATTGCATGTTTGGAAACTTTCTTGGTGACATTTGAAGCTTAAAGGAATGTGTGGATGTTAAAAGGAACAAGTATTGAAGTGATGGAAGGAGGAGTGATGCTACTGACAATGTAAAGCAAAAAGCATTAATCTGGTGTACTGCAAGCAACCGCACCCAAATTAGCCTCAGTGCAGTGTAGTTACTTTGATCCTATCTCGAAAATCTTGCAATGCTTGTATTCCCCTGTATAGTAGCAGTTGACTTTTCATTTAATTTAACCAATCAGATTTGTTCTTGGGCGAGGAGGTGCTCGTGAAATAGTATATATATAGGCATATTTACAGTTTGTAAGGGGGGGGAACTAGTGCTAAGACTCAATAAATCCCTTTTTAGGATATAATTATGTTATTTTTCATCTTTAATTTCTTTCTTAGATTAGGATAGATTAGAACCCTAGATTAGACTTGTGATGCCCCCAAAATAGGTATACATCACCCATCTTGGGTCGCCAAATACATGGTACAGAATACAAATATAATCTTAAATATACAACAAGAGCTGTGAGTTTTAATACAAATATTATCTTCTAAACAATATAACTCTCAGAATAAGTCCTCATTACAATTATTATCACATTATTTCATAGAATAGTGAGGACTACTAATGCTATCATCTGGACCATCACTTCGTTCCCCGACCAGTCTCTGCTACGTTCTCATTTCCTGAAGAGAACAGTGAAAGAAAGGGTGAGCTCAACTAGCCCAGTAAGAAATATTATGATTAAGATAATGAAGGATAAATTATCATTAGCCTTCAGCAATATTAAACTGATAAAATACAATAGACATCAAGTTTAACTATAGCGGAATAAGCAATCCATTAAAAGAGTCAAGTAGAGAATAAAATCTACTACCTTTTATAATTTAAAACATTTTTTCATCACTTTTATCGCTGAGACTCAGCTTAATAAATAATCCACATCATCCCTGCACTACGGCCAAGGATATTCATTAGGGTCACGACCACAAATTATCCATGCACTACAGGGCAAGGATATTCGTGTATTCATCAATGGTCATGATCATGCCAACAACTGTCCATCAATGCACTACGGGCCAGGTGAGGATTTTACCACATCATTTGTAACATTACGGTAATGATTATACCGAATAATCCTCGGTCATAATCATACCAAGTCCATCTATGCACTATGTGCCCGATGACTTTCAATAAAATATAAACATGAGGATGATGACAATGATATACGAATTCAATAAAACAAGTTCAAGATTTAATTTATCTAGGAACTAATAACGTCCAAATTGTCAACATGATACTTCTTTGTAGAGTAAAATTCAAGAATGCTCAGAAGAATATTTCTATGGAAAGATACTGGATGAAGCGCAAATATCAAGGATATTCCACTAATTTCATGAAGTATAAAAGTCAAAACTTTAACCAACTGAGTATAATAAAGAATGGAATAACAAAAGAAATCACCAGGCATGTGATAGACCGCACATGCATGTTATTCCAATAGAATAATAAAGACGGAACCAGTCCTGTAAAACGCATGCACGCTTTCAATAGAATAACAAAGATGTAATCAGTCCGGCGTAAAACGCATGCACGTGATATTCCAACAGAATAATAAAGACGGAACCAGGTCCGACGTAAAATGCACAGACAGGATATTCCAACAGAATAATAAAGAATGGAATAACAATAGAAATCACCATGCATGAGATAGACCGCACAGACAGGTTATTCCAACATAATAATAAGTAATGGAACCAGGTCTGGCGAAAATGCACAGACATGATATTCCGACAAAAGAATAAATAATGGAACCAGGTCCGGCGTAAAAGCATATACATGATATTCCGACAGAATAATAATGAACGGAATAATAGAAGAATTTCACCAAGTATAGGGTAGCCCGCGTATACAGGTTATTCCAACAGAATAATAATAATGGAATTACAGAAGAATTTCACAAAGTATAGTGTAGCCCGCGTATACAGGTTATTCCAACAGAATAATAAATAATGGAATAACAAAAGAATTTCACCAAGTATAGGGTAGATTGCGTATACAGGTTATTCCAACAGAATAATAAATAATGGAATAACAGAAGAATTTCACCAAGTATAGGGTAGGCCATGATACAAAAGTTATTCCAATGAGAATAATTAATAATGGAATAACAGAAGTTCTCTTCATGAATACAAAAGAAATAATACCCCTTACGAGTACAACAAATAATATCCCTTACCATTAAAGAAACTGGATATCGAAGTAGTGAAGTAGTAGAAAACTCCTCTTCTTTCTCTCTATAATTTCTCTCTCTAGAGTTTCAGTGAATTCGTAAGAAATAATGAAGGAATGAGCTTCTATTTATAGAAGAATGGATTGAATAGTAACTAATTCATGAACGGTCCAGATTGATTTACTTTTAAACGGACGGTCCATATTGATTTACTATTAAAACTTAAAGCAACGGTCCATACTAATTCACTATTAAAGCTTTAAACCAGCGATCTATATTGATTTACTATTAAAACTTTAAACCCGTGATCCATATTGATTTACTATTATAAATTCAACCAACGGTCTGAAAAATTAGCACATCTTCTCATGAAATAATATTGTACCCAAAAATAATTTGGACCGAAAAGAAATATATTGTTCGGGTGAATTGTAACTCGTGAATAGTAACTCGTAAATAATAACTCATGAATAGTAACTCGTGAATAGTAACTCATGAATAGTAACTCATGAATAGTACTCCGACACAAAAAGTGTCCTAAATACCCGATTGAATAATATAACCTTCAGACATCAATTATCATCTTAATAGATGTCGATTTCTACTAACACAAATAATCCCAACACAATGGAACTATTAAATTCATCTTTAATCAACACGAACTTATTCATCATTAATATTATAACTCACAATATTTAACAACCAGGTTGTTCCAGGGAAAGAGGGGGCTTTCCAATAAGGATTTCTCCCTATTGGCGATCAATTAGGTGACCAAACCTCTCCTTGACAGAACTTCTAGATATTGTAAATATTGCAATTTAATAATATGAATAACTTTGTCGTCTCAATTATTGATTTAATAATATAACATATAATGCAGATGATACTGTGACAATAATCAAATCAATAATATGAGAGATATGATGAAGCAATTACTGTAGCAATAATTGAGTATAACTGAGTGATTTCTCACGTAAGCATCAATAATCAATACCGTGTGCTACTATGCAACCACGCGTATTACTGTACTTTTACTACCGAGTAGTTCAACAGTATGAACGGTAAAACTTCCACCATTATTTTCATAAAACTATTTTTATCGTTTTCTCAATCCGACAATAATTCTGTTGTGGGGTCCACCAATGATTGCGCCGTTGTTCGAATATTCCCTGCTAAAACGAATATTCCCCGACCAATCGAATATAATACAACATCTTGCATACTTTGCAAAATTTATAAATACTACCCACAATTATAACATTATCTCAAATCCACACCATAATATTCAAAATAATATTTCGAGAAAATTAAATCTTTATTCGTAAAATTTGTGATTTTACAAGACTAGAATTGAAGATTGAAGTTCTTGAATATCATTGGGGAATCAGAATGGAAGCAAGAGAATTTAGATTTGCTTAACCCAACCCTAATTTCTCTTTTTATCTATTTGTATCTTTTAATGCTTAATCAATTGTGGATCATGGATTCTAGTTTAATCATGAATTAAACTCTATTTTGAAATTATTATGGATCTTGTTGTGTAGTTTACTTTAATATACTTCCTTGTTAGTTTTATTAGCTATTCTTGGATTGTATGTTATGGTTTGCACTTAATTGATTAATTTTCTAGCTAACAATTACTGTGATAATCCATATGAAATTGAGAAAAAGGATTATGGGTTTAGATTTAATCGTAATAGCTTGTGTTTATGTGTTGTACATGGTGTTGTAATTCATGATTCCTACCTAGGATAGAGATATACCGAAGCACCACATGTAGTCTGATAATAACTTGCACTTAAACCCTCTTTAATTGTAATTCGCATAGAGATGTAGTGGGTTAGTTAATTAGGGTGTTCAAATTGATTCTATCATATGTGGATTTGATTTGATATGGGCAGGGTACATCGAGAGATGACCATACTTTACCTTCGTATTCTTTATTAACAATCCTGTATAATTAATTTGACTTAACAAGAAGTGTATTGATTTAAAAGAAACAATTGGTGAAATTGTAATGTCAAGTCTTCATTATCTAGTTTCATTCTAGGGATAGTTAGTCTTTTTTAATTAATTATTTTAATTCAAAATATTGAATCATTCGTTTAAATAAGATTAAATTGGTTACGGGTTGGTTCTTGGTAATTTTTATTAATAATTCCTCGTGGGAATGATACTCTATTTTCACTTTATTACTTGTTGACCACGTATACTTGCGTGTTGTGCGTAACTAGATTTTACACTAACAAGTTTTTGGCACCGCTGCCGGGGAATTAGTTTAATAAATTTTTCCAATATTAGCTTCAATCAAATTACTCTTAATTTTTTTTTTAATTCTCCTCCTATATTTCTCTTTTTTCAGGTACCATGGCTAGATTCAATTATCAATGGCCATTTTCGAGTATGACTCGAACAAGGGGCATATGGATTGATGGACTCAATGAAATTTCTGTATTATCAGCACAACTAGAGACACTTTCGAGGAGATTGGACGTTGTTACAGTCCAACGAATTCGAAGGATAGTGTTAGTTTGTAATTATTGTGTTGGCAATCATCCGAGTAATCAATTCACCGTTAGTTTTAGGCCAGGACAACATGGTGGTGACTACCTCAATAATTATGCATATGCCAATTATTATCAAGATTAGGGGTATCAACTGGATTCTTCATGGAGCTACAATTATGAAGACCAATACTGCGCTCCAAGTCTAACATATCCATTGGAATTTTCATGTTCACCTCCATTATCATAGGAAGAGAAGCCAAAATTGAGGGAATTCATGTTTAAAATCATAATAGACCAAGATGAGATGATGATGAGTCAGGAAACTTTGAGCCAAAATTTTAAAAATTAGATAGGATAACTCATCAATGCCTCAACCAATGGTCCTCAATACTTAGATTATGAAATAGAAACAGAAAGCTCAAGATTGGCAGAGTTGTTATCCAAGTTCATAGCATCGAATTAGGAGAGGATGATTGAACAAGCGATGTTAATTTAAAATCTTCAAAATCAGATGGATTTTTCAAAGCCTTAAATAACTGTCCTCAAAACAATTGGTTCTGTGACGTGGATTTTGAGACTGATGGTGAACCCGAGCCAAATTTGCAACTAGATGAGCCACGAGATATGAAAAGAGGGGAGATAAGTGGGGATAAGAAGAAAGAGGCCATCACAAATCTATCTTTAAATGCTAGCAAAAATGAACCAATTATGTTAGAGACCCAAGTGCCTTCTCTACAAAAGTTCAAAAATCCAGTCAGTTTTACAAAACCATGACCGCTTGGTAGTCATGTCGTAGGCGAAGCTCTTTATGACATGAAAGCTAATGCAATTTTAGAGCCATGGTGGAATGAAAAATAGAGGGTAGGGGAAGAGACCATTATGTTTGACAAGCCTCAATGCCCCATTCAAATTATAGACATAATGGAGAAAACACCTAGTTGCTGGACGTTCATAAATGGGATCCTATCTACAAAAAGCAAGTTGGGTGGCTTTGATTTCATGGTTATCAATAATGGGAACCTCCCGGATACTACATTGCTTCCGAGGGATGGAGAATTCCTCAACTTTAGTAGAGGAATTAGATAGCTTTGACGAGAAGTATACTGGCTAAGGGACTATAAACCAAGCGCTCGGTTAGAGGCAACCAATCAAATCAAATCTTTTCTCCCTCTATGTTAATTATCATTTACAGTTTTATTAGTAGTAGTTATTTGATTTAGTCATGCTAATTGGATGTTTATGACCATTCTCAGGTGCAAATCCGATTGGCAAAGGCATTACATAACATAAAAGTGGAAAAAGCTAAGTAGGCTTGGGCTCAGGGCAGCGCAGCTGCTGATAGTTAGTTTTATATCTACCTATCTTAATATCAATTGACTTTAATTATTGCTTAAATTCTTACATTTTAGTAGCTTTTCATGCACTTTTGGTTTCTTTTGTAGATTGCATGTTTGTGAACTTTCTTGGTGATTTGTGAAGCTAAAGTGAATGTAGAGATGCTAAAAGGAATAATCAATGAAGTGATGGCATATGGAGTGTAGCAACTATAATAGAAAATAGAAGTCTTGATCTCAAGCGCGTGGCGCTTCATTACCAATTTGGCATTAGAGTGCGGTAGTAATTGCTTCTTGATTAACTTTCAATGGGTGGCGCCTATTGCGTTGGTCGCTAAACACAAGTAGTTGACTTTTTAACTAATATGACCAATCAGACTTATTCGTGGGCAAAGAAGGACTCGTAAATTATTATATATATATATGGCATATTTAAATTTTGTAATAGGGGAGACTAGTTCTAAGACTCCATTAAATCGCTATTGGGATAGATTTTTCTGATTTTTATCTTTATTTTCTGTCTTAGATTAGGAACCCTAGATTAGACTAGAACTGAAGATTGACGCTATTGATTATCATTGGGGAATCAGATTTGAAGCAAAAGAATGCAGATTTGTTTATTTCAATTCTAAATTCTTTTCTTATCTATTTGTATTCTTTAATGCTTAATAAATTATGGATGATGGATTCTAGTCCAGTTATGAATTAAACTCTATTTTGAGATTACTATGGATCTTATTGTGTAATTTACTTTAATATGCTTCCTTGTTAGTCTTATTAGCTCTATTTGGATTGTCTAATATGGTTTGCCCTTAATTACTTAATTGCATAACTAACAATTATTTTGATAATCCATATGAACTCGAGAGACGGATTATGGGTTTAGATCTGATCATAATCGCATGTATTTATATGTTCTACATGGAGTTCGAATTCATGATTTGTTCTTAGGATAGAGATATACCAAAGCATTGCATGTAATCTAATAAGAACTTACACTTAAACCCTTTTTAATTGTAATTCACAAAGAGATATAGTGGATTAGTTAATTAGGGTGTTCAAGTTGATTCTATCATCTGTGGATTTAATTCTATATGAGTATAGTGCATTTAGAGATGGTCATATTTTACTTCAGTGTTCATGATTAACAATTCAGTATATTTAATTTGTCTTAACAAGAAGTGTGTTGATTTAAATAAAGAAATAGGTGAAATTCTAGTCTCAAGTCTTCAATATCTTATTTCATTCTAGGGATAGTTAGTAATAGTTTAGTTAATTATTTTAATTCATAATACTGAATTATTTGTTTAAATAAGATTAAATTGATTATAGGTTAGTAATTGGTAATTCTTGTTAAATAATTCTCTGTGGGAGCGATACTCTACTTACTATTATATTACTTTTTGACCACATATACTTGCGTGTTGTGCATTAATTAGATTTTACTCAACAAGTTTTTGGCGTCGTTGTTGGGGAATTAGTTTAATAATTTTTGCCACTATTAGCTTCAATCAAATTAGTCTTACTTTAAACAATTTTTCTTTCTTTCTATTTAATTCTCTTCTTATTTTTCTCTCTTTTCAAGCACCATGGCTGGATGCAACTATCAATTGTCATACTCGAACATGACTCAGCCAAGGGACACATGGATCGATGAACTCAATGGAATTTCTGCATTATCAGCACAGCTTGAGACTCTTTCGAGGAGGTTGGACGTTGTTGCAGCCCAACGTATTCGAAGGATAGTAGTGACTTGTAATTATTGTGCTTGCAATCACCCGAGTAATCAGTGTAACATCAGTCTTGGGCCTGTACAGTACAGTGATAACTACCTCAACGATTATGCATATGCCATTTATCATCAAGGTTGGGGGTATCACCTGGATTCTTCATGGAGCTAAAATTATGAAGACCAATACTACGCTCCAAATCTAACATACACACCGGAATTCTCATGTCCACCTCCATTGCGTAAAGAAGAAAAGTCTAATTTGGAGAAATTCATGTCGAAGCTTATAGAAAACCAAGAGGAAATGATGATGAGTCAAGAAATAGTGAGCCATAATTTTCAAAACTAGATGGAACAACTCATCACTACTTCAACCCATTGTCCTCAATACATGAATTGTAAAACTGAGGCAGATAATTAAGGGTTGGTTGAATTATTTTCCAAGTTCGTAGCGTCAAATAAGGAGAGGAGGATTAATCAAGAAATGTCAATTCAAAATCTTCAGAATCAGTTAGATCGAATGTTCAAAGCCTTGAATAATTGTCCTCAAAACAATTGGTGTTATGACATGGATTCCAAGATTGACGAAGTGCCTGACCCAAATCTATAGCTGAATGAGCCATTAGATGATGAAATAGAGGAGACAAATGTGGTTAATAAAAATAAGGTTGGTGAAGAACTAATTGTGAGTACCAACAATGATGAGTTGATGTTTGTAGTTCCCCAAGTGCCTTCTTCGCCAAAGATCAAAGATGTAGTTAGATTTGCAAAACCATGCCCGCTTGGTAGTCATGTCAACGACAAGACTATTTATAACATGAGTGCTAATGCAATGCTAAAGCCATGGTTGAATGAAAAGAAGAGGGTAGAAAAGGAGACCATTATGTTTCACAAGCCTCAATGCCCCATTCAAATTACATATATAATGGAGAAAACAACTAGTTGCTGGATGCTCAAAAATGGGATTCTATATACAAAAAGCAAGCTGGGTGGGTTTGATTTCAGGGCTATCACTTTAGGGAACCACCCAGATACTACATTGCTCCTAATGGATGGAGAATTCCTCAACTTTTGTAGAGGAATTGGATAGCATTGACTAGACAAAGTCAGGCTGAAAGACTGTAAATCAAGCCCTCGATGGGAGGCAACCCATCCAATCAAATTTTTTCTCTCTTTGTTAATTCATATTTATAGTGTTATTAGTAGTAGATGTTTGCTTTAATTATGCTGATATGATGTTCATGATAATTCTCTGGTACAAATTCGATTGGTCAACCATTATAGAACAGAAAAGTTGAGACATCTAAGTAGACTTGGGCTAAGGGCAGCGCAGCTGTGCCCATACCTAAGTTAAAACCAGCGTAGCTGTGCCTAATAATAGAACATAATAGAGCACAACGCAGCTGCGCCTTCCCCCAAGTCAAATCTGCTACAGCTGCGCCCTAGCCTGAAGTCAGTTTTTAAAAATAAATAAGGAGCCGGTACATCACATAACCTTCATTTCATTTTAAACTTTCGACTCTCTCTCTCTCTCTCAAAATCGAATCCCACCAAAACTTCAAACTAGTACCATCTTTCTTCGAAATCCAATCCAATCACCTCCAAGCTTCAGATTCCATTCTCCCAACATTCTCTCTCTCCACCATAAACCCTAATTTTATTTTTTTTCTAAGTGCAATTCCCAAATTTTGTACAGTCAAGTCAAGAGACTTACAGGGTTGCACACAATCTGTTTTACCAGTTCAAAGAGAGGTTAGGGTTTTGCTTGTCAGTACCTTCATCAAACCACATTGCTCAAATCATGGCACCTAAGAGGATTCACAACCCATCTTATTCATGGAGCAGTAAACCTGAGGGCGATGGCAGTAATAGAGACATTTTGGACACCTCCAGATTTATTAACCTCTCAACCCAACACCATTATCTGGATGTTTTAGTAGGAAAATCATTCGTGCAAGAGAGGGGCTTCAAACTTGGTAGGGAAGATAGGAAGCAAAAGGACCAAATTATTGCACATGGTTGGACTCTAGTGGTAGCCAAGCCAGTGGCTGTCCCAATGTCAATTATTAGAGAGTTCTATGCCAATGCTAGAGAAATGCAGAATGGCATCTCATATGTACGAGGGAAGAAAGTGCACTAAACCAAGCAAGCAAGCAATGAACTATTTCATGTTGACACTCTGCCATCTGGTGCTTCAAATTGGGCAGAATCTCAGAGATTTGAAATTGACTTGGATAAGCTGATAAAGAAGCAATGCAAATCGGGAATGAAATGGATAACTAATGTAGGAACGGATAGAAAAGTGCATTTCCCACAGACCAATCTCAGTCGTTATGTAAAGGCGTGGTACAGTTTCATATGTGCTAGCATACTCCCTTCTAGACCTCATGCAAATATCACTACTTATAGAGCCACATTACTATATGGCATACTAAAAGGGAAAACAAGTGATATCAGGCATATCATTAATCAATCAATGATGCGATACATGTGGGGGAGTACTTCTGGGGGAATTCCACATGCCTCCATCATTACTCGGGTATGTTTGGTTGTGGGGGTAGACTGGGATAATGAGGCTCAATAGTTGCTGATGCGTGACATTAATCACACGACCATACAGAAGTACACAATTTGGAATAGTGTAGAGTCTCATCCCCGAGACTTGGGTTTCATCCTGCCAGAAGATGAGTCAGACAGTGATGAAGAAGAAGATAAAGAAGGAGAAGAAGAGGCCAACACTGCTCCTCAGACAACAAGGGCACCTCTAGGGTACTGTGAGAGGCAGGAGCGTGAGATTCCCCACCTCTAAAGAAAGATGGATGTGATGCACACTAATTTTCAAGCCTTTACTGCTGAGTTTTCTAGAGTATTATCAGACGCATTTGGCCAGCTGGGAGCAAAGGTCCAGTTTCCTACATTTGGGTCTGCCACTCCATATTCACCACCAGACACTCCACGTGAGCAAGCGGAGGATGGCAATGACTGAAAGTAGTATGCACACAAGCCAATCATGTTTGATTATAAAGCATATACTTTGTAACAATCTTATTCATTTATTAATAAAAAGTATTAATTTATTAAAGGCTTTTAATTATCTACATGATGCTGTTTTATAATATGTGATAAACCCATAGTTTTAAGCAATGCTTTTAGAATAATGATGATGATCATTCTAATGAGATCTAAATTCTTAGAAAGCTTAAAACTAAAATAGTTCCCAATCGTTGGATTACTAAATTGGGGATTAGTGAATCCTGGATAGATTGGTACATCGTTGCTTGCTCATTGGATGAGGATGATTGATCTCATGATCATTTGTGTGGAGACACTAAAGCAAGTATGTAGGTGCTTATTAGAGAATAAGTTCACTTTGAATGTGGCTCGCTAAGGAATACCTAATGGAGTTTTACTTGCTGTCAATAGGAATTCTCAGAGTGATAGTAGTACAAGTAATCCTTGGACTTGAGATCATCATAGTATCTTGTGTATGATGAGTTATACTTTGACTTATTCCTTAAGACCCTTAGGGTATATCAAAGGGTATGCTTGGGTATAACAATTTGTACATGGAGATAATATAGGATCAATAAAGAATCTACCACTTCTAATAAAAGAAGAGAAATGTCCTATGTGATTCGATAAATGACAACCCAAGAGAGTCTTAGTTAGTTAAGGCAAAATGAAATTAGAAAGGAGTTTCTAATTTGCATTATTTGAGTTAATGCATTTAAGAGTCGAAATACATATAATTAAATAAAATAAGACTTGACAAGAATTCCATGTCTTATATTTAATTGGGACATTGTATGGTGGAAGGATTGAATTGTCTTTTGTAACTATTTACTCGAAGGTTCTTTTATGATTAATGTTGAAATCTATATTATCCGAAAAGTCGTTGATCGCTAGGGAGGCTTATCCCTATTGTAGAATAAATATTATTTATTTAAATAAATTAATTGTTTAATTTATTTATTTAAATAAGATTAGAATTGTTCTAATTGATTTATTCACAACCTATTAATATGGAGAACCTAAAGGGTCACACCATAAAAGGAAGAATAATTATTTAAGAAGTTAATGGCATAATCATAATAATATGTTAAGTATATTTAATTTAATCTATGGTGATAGAATAAATTAAATAGCTTAATATTTATTATTTAATATTTTAGAAATATTAAATATAAATTAATAAGAGGAGTCTTATTAATATTATTACAATTATTATTATTTTAATTTCTAAAAGAGTTTTGGAATTAATTTAATATAAGTACTCTCATTTATTCCTAATAGGATTTGGAGGAAATTAGTTAAAGGAGTTTAATTAATTATCCCTAATAAGATTAGGGAGCTTAATTAATTAAAAGAATTTAATTAATTAAATAAAACTCAATTCCTTAATTGTTAAGGTGGGTTGCCCACATCTATAAATAAGAGGAGTCTTATTATGGGTGATGGGGTTTTGTTGAGTTTTACAACATACGTAATATTTCCAATGGTTGGATAGTACGCTCCTTTTCTATAGAGATAGAAAAACTAGGGTTTAGCCAACCACCCATTTTCTTGAATCTTTATTATTCCTTGGTGGATCACCTCTAGAGGCCAAACACTTGGGTGGCTAACGTTGATCAAAGGAAGGAACCAAACCCGGTGGATTCAAGTTGAACGCGAAAAGGATTGGTGGTGAACTTGTACCTGAGGAAGCTCGGATCTTCAAGGGTATGATTCTTGTTCTTTCCTTTTTGTTTAATTAATAATTGTGCATAAAGGGTGATCCGGGTATATGGTTTGTAAAATTTTTAAACTCTGATTTTCCATGTTTCCACTTATTTTTGCAATTTGATTGCGTTCATGAATATTACAAACCTAACAATAACAAGTCTACATAGGGAAGTTTGTTTAGCCTTTACATTCCAATGAGGACATTGTTAATTTTAAGTTTGGGGGTATTGGCTGCATTGCATTATTAGTATAAAATTGCATGTGTAGTTTAATTTTTAGTTTAGTTTAGTTCATATAGATGCGTTTTAATATGTTTGCATTCTAGTTGAGTTTTAGGTTTTATTTAGTTAAACTATTAGTTTATTTTGCTGATATAAAAAAATTGGAAAATTTGGAAAATCACAAAAATATTAGTTAGTTTACTACGTTTATATGGCATTTAGTTCATACTTGAATGTTTCGAGGTGTTAGATAGTTTAAGTCTGTTTTGGCTAATGATGAGATTAGAATTGCATATATATAGTATTGATTATTAAGGCTTTGATGTGATTTCTTATCATGAATTGAATCTTTAATTGTTTGAAGCTGATATAATCAATATAGCTTGTTTAAAAATGACTATGTTGACTGATTGAGTTTAAATTAGCACATAATAGAATTCTTAAGGATAATGCTAGTTTGAATGAAAGGAACTCATGAATAGCCAAAGATGGCTAAGATTAGACAATAACCTAAGTTTGGGGTAAATTTTGGGATATAGAAGTTATTAAAAAAATAAAAAATAAAGAGAAAAGAGAAAAGGAAAAAATATAAATAAACACCATGGTTAGTTTAGTCATGTGGCCTTTGTTACTTGAGTAAGTACGCCCAAGGGGATGTCTCTACACCTAGCGCCCTAAAGCCTAAATGGTTTGGGAGTCATTGGTTGAAAGCTCACTAAAGGGTAGTACTGAAAAGCCTAAGAGGACTAGACATTGCACAACCTGGAGAAAAATAAAAAGTGAAAAATTAGGAAACGAGCAAAAAGCTCCTGTAAGTGAATAATAAAGCATAAATATCCCATGCTGACCTTTGAATTTCGTGAACGTTTAATTTTAGCCGAGTCTAGCTTATTTTTGGATTTCTTGATTTTTAGCTGTATGATTCCTTTAAAGAGGTTTATTATGTGTTGTATTTAGCTTAATATCAGTTAGCATGGTTGTTGAGCACACACGCACTATATCAGTAATAACAGGGTAAGATTTAATGATTGATTGGGAAATTATTAATCTGTCTTGGTATGACGTGCTAGTATGTTTATTGTGATTTCTCTGAAGCCTGATGAATAGACTTTGTTCTGTTTGACTGCTGGATTCGTAGGTATGTAGATAGCTGTATTTGCATTTGCATTGCATTGTGTGTTGTTCCTTGAGGACAAGTAACAGTTTAAGTTTTGGGGTATTTGATAAGTAGTTTTATATCTACCTATCTTAATATCAATTGACTTCAATTGTTGCTTAAACTCTTATATTTTAGTAGATTTTCATGCACTTTTGGTTTCTTTTGTAGATTGCATGTTTAGGAACTTTCCTGGTGACTTGTGAAGCTAAAGTGAATGTGGAGATGCTAAAAGGAACAATCAATGAAGTGATGGCATGTGGAGTGTAGTAGCAAAGAATAATGAGCGTAAAATAGAAATCTTGATCCGGTGCACGTACTTCGATTATGCCCAATTTGGCCTGTGGTGCGTGGCACTGCGCCAGTGTCTTTATCGAAAATCTCGCAGCAGTAGCAGCACCCCATTTAGCCTTGTGGGTGGCGCAGCTGCGCCTGTCTTTGAACACCAGTAGTTGACTTTTTAACTAATATGACCAATCAGACTTGTTTGTGGGCAAAGAAGGACTCGTGAATTATTATATATATAGCACATTTACATTTTGTAATAGGGGAGACTAGTTCTAATGCTCCATTAATCCCTGTTGGGATAGATTTCTATGATTTTTATCTTTACTTTCTGTCCTAGATTATGAACCCTATATTAGAGTAGAACTGAAGATTGAAGCTATTGATTATCATTGGGGAATCAGATTTAAAGCAAAAGAATGCAAATTTGTTTATTTCAATTCTAAATTCTTTTCTTATCTATTTGTATTATTTAATGCTTAATTAATTGTGGATGATGGATTCTAGTTCAATTATGAATTAAACTCTGTTTTGAGATTACTATTGATCTTATTGTGTAATTTACTTTAATATGCTTCCTTGTTAGTCTTATTAGCTGTATTTGGATTGTCTATTATGATTTGCCCTTAATTCCTTAATTACCTAGCTAACAATTATTGTGATAATCCATATGAACTCGAGAGACAGATTATGGGTTTAGATCTGATCATAATAGCATGTATTTCTGTGTTCTACATGGAGTTCAAATTCATGATTTGTGCTTAGGATAGAGATATACCAAAGCATTGCATGTAATCTAATATGAACTTACACTTAAACCTTTTTTAATTGTAATTCACGTAGAGATATAGTGGATTAGTTAATTAGGGTTTTAAAGTTGATTCTATAATCTGTGGATTTAATTTGATATGAGTATGGTGCATTGAGAGATGTCCATATTTTACTTCACTGTTCTTGATTAACAATTCAGTATATTTAATTTGGCATTACAGGAAGTGTGTTGATTTAAATAAAGCAATAGGTGAAATTGTAGTCTCAAGTCTTCAATATCTTGTTTCATTCTAGGGATAGTTAGTAATAGTTTAATTAATTATTTTAATTCATAATACTGAAGTATTTGTTTAAATAAGATTAAATTGATCATAGGTTAGTAATTGGTGATTCTTGTTAAATAATTCTCTGTGGGAGCGATACTCTACTTACTATTATATTACTTTTTGACCACATATACTTGTGTGTTATACATTAATTAGATTTCACTCAACAGTTGTGCCCATACCTAAGCCAAATCCAACGCAGCTGCGCCCTTCTCTAAGTCAATCTCGGCGCAGCTAAGCCCTAACCTGAAGTTGGTATTTTAAAAAATAAAACATAAAGAGTCGAACATGAAAATAACATTTATTCTATTAAAATTGTCGACTCTTTCTGTTAAAATAGACCCCAACAAGTTTTCTTTCCAACCTTCTACTATTCTTCTTTAATACCAAATTCAAGCATTTCAAACTTCAGATCCAAATATGCACACCCTCTGACTCTCCAACATAAACCCTAACTTCATATTTCCCTTAGTGCAATCCTGAATTCTGAGCAAAGTCAAGGGAGTTCTTAAAATTTTCACACAACTTGTTCAATCAAAGTTCAAAGAGAAGTTTAGGGTTTCATTCATCAGCCTAAGTTTCTCAAAGCATAGCACCTAAGAGAATTCGCAACCCATCTACTTCATCTAGTAGTGATCATGAAGGTGAAGGCAGCAACAGAGATGTATTGGACACCTCCAAATTCGTTAACCTCTTAGCCCAACACCATTATTTGGATGTTCTGATAGGAAAATCATTCGTGCAAGAGAGGGGTTTCAAACATAGAAAGGAGGATGGGAAGCTTAAGGACCAGATTATTGCACATGGCTGGACACTAGTGGTAGCCAAGCCATTGGCAGCCCCCATGTCAATTGTTAGAGAGTTCTATGCCAATGCTCAAGAAACATAGAATGACATATCATATGTGAGAGGAAAGCAAGTACTCTACACCAAGAAAGCGATCAATGAATTATTTCACGTAGATACTCTCTCATCTGGTGCAACAAATTGGGTGGAATCCTAGCATTTTAAAACTGACTTAGACAAGCTTATAATGAAACTATGCAAACAAAGCACTAAGTGGACAACCAAAGCAGGATCAGATAGAAAAAGTTCACTTCCCACATACTACTTCAAGTCGTTATGCAAAACCGTGATATAATTTTATATGTGCTAGTGTGCTTCCCACCAGCCGTCATGCAGATGTCACTATTGACAGAGACATACTATTATATGGCATAATCAAAGGGAAATCAATTGACATCGAGCGTATCATCAATCAATCCATGCTTAGATACATAAGGGGAAGTGCTTCTGGGGGAATCCCGCATGCATCAATCACCACTCGACTATGTTTAGATGCGGGAGTAGACTGGGACAATGAAGCTCTATAGCTGCCAATGCATGACATTGATCATACAACCATATAGAAGTATAGTAGTTAGAATGGTGCAGAGTCTCATCCCTGGGACTTAGGTTTCATTTTACAGGAAGATGAGTCTAAAAGTGAAGAAGAAGAGGAAAAAGATGGAGAAGAGGAGGGCACCACTCCTCCACAGATAGTAAGGGCACCTCCAGATTACAATGGTAGGCAAGAGTGTGAGATGTGCCGCCTACAGAGAAGGATGGATGCAATGCACACCAATTTCCAGGACTTCACCGTTGAATTTTTTGGGGTATTATCCGATGCATTTGGCCAGCTGGGAGCAAAAGTCTAGTTTCCTACATATGGGTCCGCCACACCATATCCACCACCAGACACACCACCTTAGCAAGAGGAGGATGGTGATGATTAGTGTGACACCCCCAAAATAGGTATACATCACCCATTCTGAGTCGCCAAATACATGGTACAAAAATAACTACAACATCATTATTACAATTGTCGTGCAAAATATGATAATACAAATACTGTGAGTTTAAATACAAATATTGTCCTCTAGATAATATCCACACTCAAATAAGTCCTCATTACAATTATTGATACACTATTTTACAAATAGTGAGGACTACTATAACAATTACCATGGAACATCACTCCATACCCCGACTACTCCCCGCTATATTCTCGCTTCCTGAGAAGAAAAATGGAACAAAAAGGAAAAGGGTGAGCTCAACTATCCCAGTAAAGAAAATTAGGACCAAGATAATGAACAACAAATTATCGTTAGCGTTCAACAAATCAGATAAAATATAATGGACAACAAGTTTTAGATCAATATTCGCAGCGGAAATAATAATTCATTAGAAGAGTTTAGTAGAGAATGAAATCTACTATCATCTATGAATTTAAAAGTCCATGATAAATATTTTATCCCTTTAACATCAATCAATATAAATCTTGAATCAAATATTCATCTTTGTACTACAGGCTAAAGATATCCATATGTATAACCAGTTGGTCATGTTCATCTCAACACCAGTTCATCTTTGCACTACGGGCCAAAGATATTTACCAGGTAATCATTCATCTTTGCACTACAGGCCAAAGATATTCATCAAGTATCATCATTAAGGAATGAGGATGATGAAAAACATTTTAGAGAACAAATCAAGTGAGGCAAAAGGACAAAGATTAGTGATTCGTACTTTAGATAATTCAAGTTTAAAAATACTCTATAATAATCCATAATGGAGTAAATTTCAAGAATGAAGATCAAAACATGGATTCAAATTCAAGATTTAAGGTCACAACAGATAATTGGGAAGGAATTTTTTTTTCTTTTGAACACAGTACCCGTGAACAGTACCCGTGAACAGTACCAGTCATGAAAAGTTCCAAATTTGATAAAAAGTTCAGACCAATATTCCAATGAAATGATATTAGATGAAGCAAAATTTCTAATCATTTCAGGAATTATAGAAGCAATACTTACCATACTAAGTTCAAATTTAAGAATACGAGATGAAATAATATCGCTTACGTAATATGGAGTATGAAAGAAAATAATATTTCTCACGAGTATTGCAATAAAATAATATCCTTTACCTTAGTAGAAGCTGGATTTGACTGGAATATCGAATATTATTCTAAGAAAATCTTGCAGAAAAACTACGCTCAAAGTTTTCTTATACTTAAGAAAAATACTCTTAATACTATAGAATAAGAATTTCTGATTATGAATTGGTGTGTTGAGGAAGGAGGGGTTACCCCCTATTTATAGCAACCGAAGGAGATAAATTTTCAAGGCATTCTGCCTAACTTTCATACTTTTTCCTTCTCTGCCTAATATGTTTGCCTAACTCCTCTTTTTTTTCAATTGCTGGGGTCCCACACATGAAAAAAAACACAACTTTGCAGATTAAATTCCTCCACCAACCAGTTCCACCAACCCATTCCACCAACCAATTCGATTACATCTTGTTTACTTCCTTTTCTAATTAACCACATGTTTTTATATATATATATATATATATAATATTATTTAAACAATTATAATATATTGTAATAATATATTTGAATGAATATTTTATCAGAAATTGTAATTCTATAAAAATATGCCAAACTTTCAATAATTATTTCATGCTAAAATTCCTTCATTTATATTCACATAAAATAAATATTTCCTTATCATATAAATCAATAATTAATTATTCACAAATAATAATACTGTAATCGAATAATGACAACTCCCGCCGCTTCTGTGGAAAGAGGGGCTTTCCGATAAGGATTTTTCCTTACTAGCGCACAATTAGGTGACCAAACCTCTCCTTGACAGAACTTTCTAGACATTGCCAATAATGCTATCTAATAATATTATTCAAATAATATGAATTATTGATCTGATAATGGGAAATATTGTGCAATGACAATTATTGAAACAACAATAATATAAAATATCAACGCAACAATAATTGAATCAATAAAATAAAATATTGAACAGTAATTACTGTAACAATTATTGAGTAGTGCCTTCTTACGTAAGAATCAATAATTCAAAACTACCGTGTGCTACTGTGTAACCACGCATATTACTGTATTTTAACCACCAGGTAATCCAACAGTGTTAACAATTACGCCGTTATTTATAAAAACTCAAATTTGTCATTTTCTTCATCCGACAGTTATTCTGTTATGGGCCCACAATGACTGCGTCGTCGTATGAATATTCTCCAACAGCAAGAATATTCCACGACCAAACGACTATTCCCCAACAATAATGAATATTTTATAATCACTTTGCTTATTTTACAAAATTTGCATATTTCATCCATAACCAGAGCATTATATCAAATTAATTCCTTATTATTTCAAGATAATGAATATAGGAAATTTAATTTTATTTATAATAAGTTGGGGTCTTACAACTTCCCGCCCTTATGAAATTTCGTCCTCGAAATTAACGTACGTACCTGGTATTTCGAAAAGGTGAGGGTACCTTGCTTTCATTTCCGATTCCAACTCCCAGGTCTTTTCTTCAATAGCATGGTTCCTCCACAAAACCTTGACTTGTGGTATAACCTTTTTTCGTAGGACATGCTCTTTCCTATCCAAGATGTTGATAGATACCTTCTCGTACGTTAATTTCGGCTATCTCGTCTAGTTCTAACGCAATAATGTGGTTTGGGTCTTTCATATATTTACGAAGCATAGTTATATGAAAAACATTATGAACACGAGATATGCTTTGAGGTAATGCGAGTCTATAGGCCACATTTCCTATTCGGTCAAGAATCTCAAATGGACCAACAAATCATGGATTGAGCTTTCCTCTCTTCCCGAATATTGTAACTCCCTTCCATGGAGTAATACATAACAGTACATGATCTCCAATATTAAATTCCGCATCCTTTTGATGAAGATCAACATAACTCTTTTGTTGAACTTGTGAGGTCTTTATACATTGCCGGATCATTTGAATCTTTTCTGTAGTCATGCGTACTAATTCTTGTCCCAACAACGTTGCTTCACCCACCTCGTCCCAACATACTGGAGAGCGACTCTTTCGTCCATATAATGCTTCGAATGGAGCCACGCCTATACTTGTTTGATAACTGTTGTTGTAAGAGAATTCCACCAATAGCAAGTACTTATCCCAACTTCCTTTGAAATTTAGGACACAGAGTCTTAATAGATCTTCAAGGGTTTGAATAGTCCATTCCGATTTCCCATCCGTTTGAGGATGGTATCCGTGCCCATGGCTTTCTGCAAACTAACCCAAAATTGTGAAGTGAATCTTGGGTCACGATCCGAAACTATAGATACTGGCATGCCATGCAATCTCATAATCTCATTCACGTACATACGAGCAAGACGTTCAAGGGAATAAGTCTCATGTATAGGAAAGAAATTAGTCGACTTGGTTAATCTATCAATAATAACCCAAATCGCATCTATGCCTTGAGAAAACTTGCGAAGACCTGTAACAAAATCCATGGTAATGTGTTCCCACTTCCATTTCGGAATCTCAAGTGGTTGCAATGGACCCTTTGGCACTTGATGCTCTGCCTTTACACGTTGACAGGTTAAACACCTCGAGATAAACTCTGCGATCTCTCTCTTCATATTGCTCCACCAAAATGTATGTCGAAGATTGTAATACATTTTGGTACTCCCAGGATGGATTACAAATGGTGTGTTGTGTGCCTCCATCATGATTCTATGCTTCAAGTCAGAATCGTTAGGAACACAAAGTCTGCAGTTGACTCGAAGTATTCCTTATTCATCGATTCCTGCTTCCGGAATAGCACCTTCTTGCACTTTCTTCTTCATACGCATCAGCTCTAGGTTTGTAGCTTGAGCAACTTTAACTTTATCGATTAAAGTCGGTTCTAGTCGTATGTTTAATATCATCATGTGGGTACTTGGAGCCTTTAACTCTATCTGCATCATTTGTAAGTCGTACAAAATGGGTCCGTGTGTTAACAACATCGCACTCGTACCTGCATACGATCTTCTACTCAATACGTCAGCTACAACGTTTTCTTTTCTAGGATGATATTGAATGTTATGGTCGTAATCTTTCAGTAGCTCGAGCCAACGTCGTTTCCGCATGTTGAGTTCCTTTTGGGTGAAGAAATATTTGAGGCTTTTATGATCTGTATAAATCTCCACTTTCTCCCCATAAAGGTAGTGTCTCCAGATTTTTAACGCAAAAACGACTACTGCCAACTCCAGATCATGAGTAGGATAATTCCTCTCATATTCTTTGAGTTGTCGCGAGGCATAGGCTATGACTTTCCCATGTTACATGAGAACACATCCTAACCCTTTGCCTGAAGCATCGCTGTAGATAACAAATCCATCCGAACCAGATGGTACTGTCAAAACAGGTGCCGAAATGAGTCTCCTCTTGAGCTCTTGGAAACTCTTCTCGCATTCCTCGCTTCATACAAATTATGTATTCTTCCGAGTTAGCTGAGTTAACGAAGTAGCGATTCGAGAAAATCCTTCCATGAATCTCCGGTAATAACCAGCTAAGCCCTGAAAGCTACGCACTTCGGTCACCGACTTCGGTTGCTCCCAACTTTGTATTGTTCAATCTTTGCTAGGTCAACAGATAATCCCTGTTTTGACACCACATTCCTAAGGAATGCTACTTGCTTAAGCTAGAACTCGCATTTCTTCAGCTTGGCATATAGCTTGTTGTCACGAAGTCATTAAAGTACCAGCTTCAAATGGTGCTCATGATCTTCATAGCTTTTGGAATAGATGAGGATGTCATCAATAAAGACAACAACAAACTGTTCCAAATATTCCTTGAATACACGGTTCATCATATCCATTAAAGCAGCAGGAGCATTAGTCAATCCAAAAGACATGACTAAGAATTCATAATGCCCGTACCGAGTTCTGAAGGCAGTCTTCGGAATATCCTTAGTTTTAATCTTCAGTTGATGATATCCAAAATGAAGATCGATCTTTGAAAAGAATTATTCTCCTTACAACTGGTCAAACAGGTCATCAATGCGAGGTAGTGGATACCTATTCTTGATGGTGACATGGTTTAATTCTCGGTAGTCAATACAAAGTCGCATACTCCCGTCTTTCTTCTTTACAAATAAAACAGGAGCACCCCAAGGAGATGTACTAGGACGAATGAAATCGATGTCTAACAATTCCTGTAGTTGGACTTTTAACTCCTGAAGTTCAATAGGAGCCATTCGATATGGGGTTTTAGAAATTGGCTTTGTACCCAGTTAAAGATCAATAAAGAATTCAACATCACATTCCAGGGGTAGACCAGGAACTTCTTCAGGAAATACGTGAGGAATATCACTAACAATAGAAATATTATTCAAATCTGACGTGTTTTTGTTCAAGTCCATAGCATGGGCTAAGAAAGCTTGACATCCGTTTTTCAATAAACGAATAGCTTTATTGCTTGATATGATAGTGACTGATTTTAATGGTTTAGTTGCTTGAATTCGTATAACAGGTTGGTTAGGAATATGAAAACTAACAACCTTACGAAAATAATCAATTTTGGCATGATGAGTGGTTAACCAATCAATCCCTAAAATCACATCAAATGCAAGTATCTTTAAAGAGATAAGATCAACAGGTAATGTGATTGTGCCAACTTGGATCAAGCAAGATTTATACACAGTGGCTGTAATAAAAGTTTCTCCTAACGGAGTCTCCACAGATAAGTCCAAGTCTAATTTCTTCGGAGTCAAGTTTAAATGTTGAGCACAAGCAGGAGAGATAATTAAATGGGTAGAACCGATATCTAGTAAGGTATAAACTTCGCAAGAGTTCAAGATTAGCTTACCCGAGATCACCTCGTTCGTGTTTCTCACGTTTTGGCCAGTCACGACAAACGCCCGCCCTTGAACCACTGACTTTGTTTTGTCCGTATTCACCTTTGGTGTCGCCGTCCCGGTTGGACTTGACTTCGCTACCGGATAAAATTGGGCTATATGACCGTCTTTCGCACAATTGAAACACATCTTGGAAGGCTGTGAATAGTTTGGACTTATGTGTCCCTCCTCTCCAAATTTGTAGCATCTAACTGGCGGTCGTTCTCCTCCCCTAGAATTTGTTGTTGGTGCTGGTGCTGGTGTTGATGTCTTCCCGTCGTTGTTAAATCTCGTCTTTTTGAAATTTCCACTTGACTCACCTCTCCTATTATCATGGCCACGATGACCACCCGAGTGGTTACCGCTTTTGTCCGTATTTTTCCCTCCTCGCTGGTTATCATCGCTTCCGATGACTACTGTCACCGATATGACCCTGGTTGTGGTCCCTTGGTTGAACATACTCATTATCTCGCTCTAATAATTGTGCCCTATTGATAACATCTGAATATAAAGAAAATTTGTGAGAGATGGTATTGACGAATCTCAGGTTTTAGACCTCTCAGAAATATCCGCGTCATACGCTCCTCATTCTCCACCAAATGAGGTGCAAACCTGGATAACTCCCTAAACTTCGCCTCATACCGGGACACTGTCATGTTGTTCTATTCCAATCTAATAAACTCTACCTCTTTCATATAACGAATACTTTCAGAAAAGTACTTGTCATTGAATAGTTTCTGAAATCTTTCCCAAGACATGTTGAGTGTGGCTGGCTGGGTAAGCTTCACAGATTCCCACCAGTAATCTGCCTCACCACGGAACATAAAGGTGGCGAATGGAACCTTTTGTTCTTCTGTACATTCCAAGACATCGAATATCTTGGTAATTTGCTTGACCCATGATTCTGCCTTAATCGGATCCGGCTTTCCCCAGAAATCTGGTGGTCCCAACTCCTTTAACTGCTTGGTCGTGACAAAACGCGCGTTGCTATCATTTCCACCCGTATTTTGTACACGAGTCTCCCTCGTCTGATTTTGCATGAGCTGCAAAAAGCTTCTAAACATTCCATCATTCATCGTTTGCTCCATAGTGTTGTTTACAGGAGGAATATTACCTTCCTGTTGCACGTTCTCTTGGTTGGTGATTGATTGTTGTTCCACAGTCTCATAAACTCCATTGTTAACATTCTCAGCTGCCATTCGTAAAAACTGCCATAAAACAAGGTTTAATTAAACAAATTAACATGTCATATAATATCCCTATATTATGACCGACCAACAAATAAGCTTAGGTAGGACACACTAGCGAAGGATTTACTCAACTCTCCCCTCCTAGTTCTATTCCTCGATCTCTGCCAAAGACCATATCCCTAAGCTCTGATACAAACTGTGACGCCCCCAAAATAGGTATACATCACCCATTCTGAGTCGTCAAATACATGGTACAGAAATAACTACAACATCATTATTACAATTGTCGTGCAAAATACGACAACACAAATACTGTGAGTTTAAATACAAATATTGTCCTCTAGATAATATCAAGACTCAAATAAGTCCTCATTACAATTATTGATACACTATTTTACAAATAGTGAGGACTACTATAACAACTGCCATGGAACATCACTCCATACCCCGACTACTCCCCGCTATATTCTCGCTTCCTGAGAAGAAAAATGGAGCAAAAAGGAAAAGGGTGAGCTCAACTGGCCCAGTAAAGAATATTATGACCAAGATAATGAACAACAAATTATCGTTAGCCTTCAACAAATCAGATAAAATATAGTGGACAACAAGTTTTAGATCAATATTCGCAGCGGAAATAATAATTCATTAGAAGAGTTTAGTAGAGAATGAAATCTATTATCATCTATGAATTTAAAAGTCCATCATCAATATTTTATCCCTTTAACATCAATCAATATACATCTTGAATCAAATATTCATCTTTGCACTACAGGCCAAAGATATCCATCTGTATCACCAAGATTCAATGAAATAAGTAAGGAATGGTGTTTTATAACACCAAATTCCAAGAAAAGTGAAATCATAATAAAAGTATCGATTAAAAATGAAGAACAAATGAAGAACGCGAAGAACACGCGAAGAACACGAAGAACGTTGTTGATGGACAAATTTAAAACTATTGCAATTAGAACTTGTTATTAGTGGACAAGTTTAAAACCATCACATATAAGTTAGATGCTTATTGCTTGGTTAGGAACGATAGAAATGTTCATGAAGAATGGTTTAAACCTAGCTATAACGAAGTTATGGCAAACATTTCGTAAAAAACAAGCAAAAAGTAAAAAGTATGTAAATGAACCAGAATGTGTAGGAATTCATAGAAATGTAAGATAACGTAGAAAACGTGAGTCATAGACTCAAGAACGAACGAATTCCGAGTTCAGATGACCGAATTACGGACGAACGAACGAAGAACGTTAATAACGTAAAACGAACGAATGATGAAATTTAAGCCAATTGAATGGAATGTTAACGGATACAGAATGATTTTTTGTCCAAAGGAAGTTGAAGTACGTGATGAGAGTAAAAAGATGGTTTTGCAACCTCGTTTTGAGTTATAACGAAGAAGTTATGAGATTGTGAAGTAAGCGTCTCAAACATGTTCAAGACTTAGAGAAATTTTTATGAGTTTTAGAACTGGCACCGCAGTGCCAGTTATGCTTTGGGAAGTGGCATCGCAGCGCCAACCCGGGGACTAAGCTACTGATGAGTGGCGCTGCAGAGCCAGAAATAACAAGGGAACCGGCACCGCAGCGCCGGTGCAGGGCAAAACCTAGACAAGAACTTTTAATTCCTTAACTCCTAGGGGAAGAGTAAGGAAAGATAATGAACATATAGTTCACATAATATAACACTTAATCAAGTGATTTAAACCTTTAGTAAAGGTTTAACAAAAAGATTGAATAGGATTAAAAGACAAAGAATATAAACGTAACGTGAACGCAGAATACATAAACGATCATCGTGAATCGTATTCATGTCGGGCGAACATTCTAAGTATACATTGGTTGTATGACTTAGACGTTGACGAAGGTAGTAAGTAAGATATGAATTATCTAGAAAGCCGTAATGAACGATCATAAGATTAATGAAAGTACGAGTGTGAGTCAGATAGAGAATGAAATATAAGCGTTAAACCCTTTAGCCGACATGAGGGTTGGGTGTACGCGGATAATAAACGGGAAGAACCTACACACCGTGTATGGTTTGATCGTAAGGTAATGAATAATAATGATTTAACCTGTGAACGGTGAAGAAACTGAATTAATGACAATGACATATAACGTTAAGAAACTGAGTTAGTAATAATAACTGGGATGACGTTTCGAGTCGAATGAACCGGACGTTATAAGATATGATTAAGGTAATATAAAATGCTTAACGCTATGAATGCATAGTATTAGCATTGAATGATCACTCTTAAAATACTAAAAACTGTATGAATTAGATGATAAGAAATAAATTTTTAGATATGACATTTAGTTGCCAGAAAGCCATAAAGAATGAGAAATCAACTTAACAAACATTATCGTTTAATGGTTCAGATAAGTTCAGCTAAGTTTAGGTTGTGGTACAATCGTAATCTTTAATAATTGACATATGGGAGATGGGTTAAACAATTCCTTTATAGAGAGGAGGTATATACGAAACTGGCAACAGATCTAACTCACTGTGAAAGACAGTGTAGATGAGATGGGAAACTAGTATGTTAGTTATTTGTGGGAAATCACTCAGAGTACCATATGGAATACTAGTAGAGATTTGATGTGTGCTAAGTCCTAGAAAGATTATAAGAAGAAGATAAGAATATAAATCATCAAAGATGATGATCGTATGAGTTAAGACATCACCGTATGTCGTAACGCCATAAAACGAGAAAGAAAGATGGTTAGGTTATATAAATCAATCATAAGGAGTAAGGTCAAGTTTAACCAATGCGTAAGTCAAGTATATGACTAATTGGTGCATGTATTCCTTATGTGTTATATAGGGATTGTTATGAGCAGTTCAGCATAAACACTAAGTTATAGCTGTGCGTAAGGTAAGTTTCCTAACTTCATTCATATTTTAAATAAATGCTAGTTTCTTAAACTTCTCAGACGTTGAACATGAGAAGTTTTATCTATGTGTAAATGTGTGATATTTGTATAAGGTGGTAAAATGTATAAGGCCTTGTGCCACAATTTTAACACTTTTGTGTTTTTATGAGATGAACTGTTCTGTGGTTGAATTGTTTAATATGAAAATGTTCTGTTTATCCATGAACCGTTATTGTTAAGTCTGTGCTAATGATTCTAGTCAGACATGATGTGTATGAAAAAGGTAGAAGAATGAAAGTATTTCAAAGTGAATGTGACTAATGTTTTGAAATGATAAGAATCAGGATTATTCCTATTATTCAAGCAACTTTATAACCTTTATTCAGTTATTGAAGTCTTAAAAGAATGTTTAAATTCTTGAGGTTGTTTATTCAACTGCTATGACTTGCTAAGAAATTGAATGCTCACACTTGCTTTAAATGAAAAACATTTTTAAGCATCTGTGCTAAAATAAAATGAGCGTGAAGATCAAGCCAAGATTTGAAATGTAGAATAGTTTAATGAACTATCATGTATCCTTTGTGGCTAATCAAAGTCACTCTTGTAAGATGTAAAGAATAATGTAATTATCATTATTTGTAATGAATGAGGTTATAAGGTATTAGAACCTGAGATTTGAGAATGTATGTTGTTATATTTAACCATTCATGTTTAGGAAGGAGATATCCAAAGTGAAGATAGAATCAATTTTGAGCGTGAAGATCAAGCCAAGATTTGAAATGGGGAGTAGAATAGTTTAATTTCTTTCTTCGATTAGAAGATTATTAACCTAGATTAGACTATCAAGATAAGCCTTGAATATCATTGGAATCGGCTAATCAAAATTATCTTCTTATCTATTTGTCACTCTTAAACTTTATTTTAAGATATACTTCCTTATTAGTTTTAGAATTACTCCCGATAATCCATATGAAATTGAGAAATGCTTTTTATGGGTTTAGATTATCATTTTATTTGTGTAGTCTAATGAGGTTAATAAAGGTGTTCAACTTGATTCTATCATCCGTGGATTTGATTTGATATGGGTACGGTACATCAAGAGATGACTATACTTTTTCCCTTCGTTCTTGATTAACAATCTAGTATAATTAATTTGACTTAACATGAAGTGTATTGATTTAAATGAAACAATATGTGAAATTACAAGCTCAAGTCTTCATTATCTATATTTAACCATAGTATTATTTTAATTCAAAATACTAAATCATTCGGATATGTTAAATTGTAGGTTAGGAATTTTTATTAATAATTCCTCATGATGTACTTTCACTTTATTATTTATTGTGATGTACAGGAATCCAACACTTAACAAGTTTAACATTTATGAACAACAAAATCAAGAATCATACGATTTATCTTCTATAACCTAACAAATAGTTATGAAGTCATGTGTTAGGTTTGTAGAATGCAATCAAATTGCACAAAATAAGCTAAGCATGGAAAATCGAGTTTTAAAATTTTACAAACCATATACCTATGTTATTAATTAAACAAAAATATAAAGAACAAGAATTATACCCTTGCAATATTCGAAGCTTCCTGGTACAAGTTCACCTCCAATATTTTCGCATTCAACTCAGATCCAGATTTGACTTTTCATTTAAATGTTTGACCCAATCAAATTTGTTCTTCTCATCATAGAGGTGTACTCGTTGAATTATATATATATATAAGCATATTCGCTACCCTTCTAATCTAATTAGACAATTTGTAATTAATTTGCCTCCTAATCTTATTAAGGGAGTTAAATAATAATAATAGACAAAATATTAAATAATAATATTAAACTATTTAATTTATTCTATCATAGATTAAATTAAATATACTTTACTCTTTGCCATTAACTTCTTAAATAATTATTCTTTTCTTTTATGATCTCCATATTAAACCTATATGTTATTTATTTAAATTTAGGATAAGCCTCCCTAGCTGATTAACGACTTTCCGTATAATATAGATTTCAACATTAATCATAAAAGAATATTTTTGTAAATAGTTACCGTATAAATTCAATCCTTCATCTTTAATTATATGTATTTCAATTTTAAATGCTCTTCTTCTAATTTCATTCTCGCTTGACCAAGGACTACAGTGTTTAGGACTAGAAGTTATTAACCTTATCTTCACGATTATTATACTCAAGCATACCTTTGAATACCCTAAGGGTCTTAAGCCTGAATAATTTAAAGCTCATCATGAATATCATCACTAATTCCTATTAATGGTAAAACTCCATTAGGTATTCCTTTAATGAAGTCAATGCTCAAAGAACTTATTCTCTAATAAGCACCTACATACTTACTTTTAGTGTCTTCCACATAAATTATTACGAGATCAAGCAAGAGAAATTCAATCATTTTCTTAACTCAACGTGGTATCTCATTACACCATTATTCTAAAAGCATCATAAAACTGATTTATCACATCCATCATGTAGATAATTAAAAGCCTTTAATAAATTAATACTTTTTATCATCAAACATGATAAGCTTTAGTTAATGGATATCATAATGTTTTAGTTAAAGGAGAGTCTCACTATCCACTATCTGTATAGTGATTTCCATCTTTCAATGATTCTAATAATCAAATGAAAGTGCTACAACACATGTTTAGATCCATGATGAGATTTAGGAACTATTCCTAGTTCTGTAATGAACTTTTCATCCAAATAATCAACTTGCAACTTCATTTATAGCTATATACTTTGTCTTTATCACTAAACCAACAACTCTTTGCTATTTGAAACCTTTCGAATTCACTACTCAGTGATCTTCTCCAGAATATGACTGATCACCATTAGTTCTCGTATATTTTATTGCATACATGATTGTCACTCATGCAATCTCTCTTTTTAAGAGTTTATGGGGACTATTAAGAGAGATACACTCCATGGCTCATCAACATGAGACATTTCTTGGAGTTTTCCATGCTAAACGACTTTAGAATCAAATGAATATACGTTCATTGGGTTAAGTTGAGCATCATCTTTTATCTATCTATATAGATTTGTATCCCCAATTAAGATACTCTTCCCAAATCATTTATGGAGGAATGTTTCGACAACTTTATCTTTACTGATTATAGCATTGGCATGTCATTCCTTGTCCGTACTATATCAACATATAATACTAGAAATGTCACGACGCTCCCACTGACCCTTTTGTACACATAAGGTTGATTCTTATTTGTGATAAAATCAAACTCTTTTGATTTGTTTCATCAAAATGAATGTTCCATATTTGATAAGCTTTCTTCAATCCATTTCTCTAAGTGTATACAACTCTTACCTCATTGTATGTAACTGGATCATCATCTTCTATGATACGTACCTCATCATCATCATCCATGATGAATCTATACCTCCCAGGTTTCTTTGGTACTATTCCAAATTTACGATTTGATTGTGGTACAATAGGTCTATCTACAGGTTCCTTTTATTTGACTTATAGTGTTTTGTGGTTCTTAAACTCTTCAAGATCTATTATCCTCCCACTAGCATTTTCAACGATAAACACCTTTATCTTAAAAGGTAGCGTGTTTCGCAACAAACATCTTTTGCTAATTAGGATTGTAGAACATATAACCTAAACTTACTTTAGGATGTCCCACAAATCTGTACTTGTCAAATCTTGTCCCAAACTTATCCTTTGAACCCTTTTTTCACATAAGTTAGAAAACCCCTTATCTTAATATACTTAAGAATAGGAATCCTCCCTGTTCATAACTCTTATAGAGTCTTGGGGTCGCATTTTGAGGTTATCTTTTTCGTAGATTATAGCCATTTCTATTACATGACCCTAGAAGGATACTACAATGTCGGTAAAATCATTATGGACCGCACCATGTCAAGTAAGGTATGATTTTTCCTTTTAGATACATCAATTAATTATTGCGTATCAGGAGGCGTCCATTATGAGAAAATAATTTGAGATGATCTAGAAACTTATTGCACAAGTATTCCTTCGTCGATCTAATCAAAGAATCTTAATACTTTTCAAATTAGTTTTTCTTTTGAATTCTTTGAACCTTTCAAATAATTCATACTTGTATTTCATCAAATACAATCATTCAACTCTTTGAATGATCATCTCCTTTTCTTATACTAGTTTGTTCAATTTGTAAAATAATTTTTCACATAAGTCAAGTATACAAAATCCATTAAGTAATATTCCAGTTCTATACAAAACATTATTATTATAAATAGAACAACAATTGTTCTTAAATATAATACCAAAGATTTCATTATCCAACACATAGGATTACTTATCTTTGTTTAGCTTTCTATTTCTGGAATACAAAACTTTCCCGGATCACCCTTTATGCACAATTATTAATTAAACGCAATCAAATTACACAAAATAAGCGGAAGCATGGAAAATCAGAGTTTTAAAATTTTACAAACCATATACTTGGATCACCCTTTATGCACAATTATTAATTAAACGAAAATATAAAGAACAAGAATCATACCCTTAAAGATTCGAGCTTCCTCAAGTACAAGTTCACCTCCAATCTTTTTGCGTTAAACTTGAATCCACCGGGTTTGGTTCCTTCCTTTGGTCAATGTTAGCCACCCAAGTATTTGGCCTCTAGAGGTGATCCACCAAGGAAGAAAAAAGATTCAAGAAGATGGGTGTTTGGCAAAACCTTAATTTTTTTATCCCTCATAGAAAAGAACGTACTCTCCAACAATTGGAATCATGTATATTGATATGTGATATAAGACTCATCTTATAAAGATATCAGCTAACCCTTTGTCGACGTCAAGATTTTTATTTTTCCCTTTTTCTGTTCTTTTTTTTTGGTGTTCTCATGTTATGTGAGATTTGTTTGAAAAAACAAGTGAAAAAGGTCTGACATGTATATGTCAACGATTTGACTATAAGAGTTGCCCGTTGGTGTTTTTAACTGGTTGCACCAACGCAACCGAGAAAAGGTTTGCACATTGACCCAGTGATGTGACACTGCTAAATGAGTCTGTGAAGCCGAGATTCATTTGGGTTCGGGGGCTTGATTATGTGGAGGGAAGGTGTTAGGCACCCCCCGACATCCGTGTTACCACGACGACTGCCACTTTTTAAGAAACTGTTATATAAATGTATGTGTGTGTGGGTAAATGTGCTGTTATTTGGAAGTAGTGATATGCCTCGTTCGCACCTATATAAACAGGGTTTGAATGTATACAAAAATTCAGTTTTAAACAAGATATAGCAATGAGGTTTTGTAAAAGAGTTTTTCAAACCCTGTGCTCAATATTAATTGAGGCCTTTGATACTTCCATTTTATTATAAAATTCTCGGCTTGGTTGCTTTTATTTTCAATATGCGAAGCATCTTCGAGAAAATAATATATAGTAGTGCCGAACACCTCATGGGCATGAAAGCCTTCTAAGAAAATTCAAACACCGTGAATAATTTACAAGCTGCTTATAGTTGAAAATGTTCATCACGGGAACCGAATCTAGATTCAGTAGACTGAATCTATGATCATATGATTCCTAGGCTCACATGATGCCGCAGTTTATATGAAAAGCAATAAACAGTTATATATATAAAAGCTGCAAATATATATATACATACATGATCAACCACTATGAAGCACCTCCATGGAGGATCGGCAATGTAAATATATAAAAGCGGTAAATATATATATATATATATATATATATATATATATATATATATATATATATATATATATATATATATATATATATATATATGTACACCAACCACCACAAAGCACCTCCATGGGGGATCAGAAATGTAAATAAAGCAATAAATGCGATCAACCGCAATGAAGTAAACTCCAGGCCGGACTAAATATAAATAAAGTAGTAAAAACGATTAACGGCCTTGAAGTAAACTCTAGGCGGGACTAAATATAAATAAAGCTGTAAAAGGCCACGAAGTAAACTCCAGGCCTAACAGAAATGTATATATATATATATATAAGTAAATAAATGCTCCGAATGTTAGTCTTAATCGAGGCACAACTCGATAATGTTAGTCCGGGCATACACACACAACACGACTCTTAATGTGAAGAAGAGTGTGTGCAAAGATGAAGAGAAAGGCTTTAAAATGTGTAAGAAGGCTTACAGTGGACTGCCAAAGAAGACTTCTATAACTTTAAGTGGATGAACACTTGGCTCTCGTCGGTAAAAATATAGCTATATGTGAGCTTACAAGTGTTTAAAATGAGAAAGCACTCAATATAGGGTGTGTACAGAGAAAATTAGATAGGGCTTCCTCGTCTTTTTTTCTATTAAATATGGCCACCCCAAGACCTCTATTTATAGAGGGGGGAGTCGCAGGTGTACATGCGGCAGCTGCAAATGCACTTGCGGCTGCCCGGGGTGCCCCGAGCTCTGCGGGTCCTGCCAATTTGAAGTACGTGCATGCGTGCAACATGATGTCCGTTCGAACGTATAAAACTTCAATCTGAGCATCCGATTGAGTTGTATAAGACCTATTTCGGACTGCTGTTGTCGAGAGCTATGCAATAACATGGGATTAGAGGTTGTACGAAGTCAAGAAGATGGAACCATATCCTATCTCTTCAAGATTCAAATTTAATCCGGTGTTCTGCCTTACCTAGTAGTCACTCGGGATTGCAACTCCTTGGTTCTTGTGGGACATTGTTGAGTAGAATGTATGTTGACGGTTGTTTGTTTAGACGGCGCCATGTGGGGTTGAGGTGGCAATTTGACAATTTTGCCCTTCACCGGGGTTATCTTCGGTTTTCGCTGATAAAGCAGATGTTCCTCAGGGTTATCCCTAAGATTGGGCTACTGCAAGCCTTGAATGCCCTCAGGGTTGTCTCTAATGTGTTCCTGTCCTCCCAAGGTTATCTTCGAGTTTGGGAATTGAGTGCCTCGGTGTGAGTCCCGAGGTTGAAGCTGACTGCATGGGTTAAAATGATCATCTCCGAGGTTATCTCCGGAAATGCAACTACACTCCTTGGGGTTATCTTCAAGGTTGACATTGTCTTTCTCGGTGTTATTTCTGGGACTGAGACTGAACATCTCGAGGTTATCTTCAAGATGACTCGGCCTTTTCTGGTGGAATTTCCGGTATTTGCACTACTTTCCCCGGGGTTATCTCTGAGGTGGGGAAATGATACTCTCGGTATGTTTTTTGGGGTTGAAACTGAACTTCTGATGGTATTTCTGAGATTAAGCTGAGCTATCTTCCAAGGTTATCTCTGAAAGAAGATTTCGCACTTCCTGCAATGTTAGTAACAAGTAGGTAGAAAATTTCGAGTGTCTATAGATGCCCCTCTTTATCGTATTCATGCAATGCAATAACATGGATAGGATAAAGAATACTATACACTTGAAATGCAACAAGATGATTGCGATGCAATGCATAACAACATGATGCAAATGTATGTGGTTTGTTGGATTGTTCTCCAACACGATGGGAAGATTGCCGGCTCCCTGTTGCTTCTACCGTGGGAGCAATACATAAGCAGCCTGATGAACTGTCATGGACATGTGATCCCCAACTACCAGGAATCTCTAAAATTGTTGACGTTGGGGTTATCACCAAAGTCTTGAATCCTTGATACAGACTTTATCTTGAAGATGTATCTCTCATGTACAAGAGATTCTATGGGGATAGAGCTTTGTCTGTTAAGGATGCGTATAACATATTCCATCACCGGTCCTCCCCCGATGATGATGTTCTTCCCTGGTTTGTATCGTCAGGTCTTTCCACTGCTGTATTGGAGTTACTTCCAACAGTCGGTGTTGTCAGGGTTGCCTGACCTTCATTGACATGCATATCAACGGATAAGATCCCTGCTGGGGATAATGTCATGGCTGCTTGACCTTCGTTGACATGTGCATTAATGGATGAAAATTTTTGACACCCCTATTGCGGAACTTGAATATCAATGTATGGAAATGCGTGACTCCCTCACCGGGGAACTTGAACATCAATGTATGTAAATGCATGATGCCCCACCGGGGAACTTGAACATCAATGTATGGAAATGCGTGAGGCCTCCGTCGAGGAAAAGGTTTTAGGGCTATGACCCTGAACTGACGGCATCGGACCATCGTGAGGTATTACCGAATGTAGTTTGCAACAACTTAGATCATCGGTATAGTGTACCCTGTGTTTGGAGGAAGAGCAATGAGTGATATATAAAGCCACGACTTGGCCCGTGAAAACTAGGATTTCAGGCTATTCCGGTCAATCGCGTAATGTTTTTATTCCTGATTTGGCCTTTTCAGCTAGTAAGAATTCCTTTTCAACTTAAACTAGACCGAGTTGGAGGGGTGGGACCCACATAAGGGTGCCGTAGGTACACCTGCAGCAGCCGTAGGTGGACCTACGACCAACCGTGAATGTCCTTAAATGGGTTGGTTGCTTTCCCAAGTCATTTTCAAGTTGCGTCGCGAAGGAAACCTGAGATCTCTTCTTCAGATCTGCTGAGTTTGGACGACTTTCTGCAAATTCTATCACCGTACAAGTGTTCTACACTGTCCTGGTAACGTATGCATGTCTTTTTTTCTAGTTTTTATTAGTTGGAAAATGACTTATCACATGAAATGACTTAATAAAAAAATATTAAACATAGTAAATGTTAGTATTAAACTAAGCTGAACATAATGATGTGAAAAAATTTAACTTTTGAAATAGTCAAATGGACACCTTTTTCTGCTATTTCTTGTCCTATTTGAGGACAAATGAGCAAAGGTTAAAAAACAAAATAATCCTGGTAATTAGGCTACCCTTACGAATTTTTACTTTGATATATTAATGCATGTAGGCTGTATATAACTGTGGATAAGTGTGCTACTGAATGGCCACCTAGTCATGTCTATGTGCATGTGGATAATCCTATTTATAATGGAGACTATGGCAAACAATTTTCAAAATATAGGCAATGGGTAGTCATGCATTTTTAACTCTAGTATAGATGTATGTTAAAATAATGCATGCATGCATATAGTCATAAAATTGCATTTTGAAAAGCTCTAGATAAAAATTTACCACACCCTTTCTAAAATGATTTGGAGACTTGTTGTCCAAATATATGGATCTGGATCAGCTGAGTAGTTCCCTCAGGACCACTTCTGGTGTACAGAGGAGGGCTTCTGAAGTGCCTCGACCCCGTTCTATTAGATAGCCTCGTTGTTTAGCAGAGGCGGTAATACGTCCTGTCCGGGTTGATGTACCAGATGTGGAGGATGAGGAGGATGTACCGGTTGAGGCTCACGCTCCTGCTGTACATGCTCCCCGCAGGGACCTCCCGAGTATTCAGGTGGTGAATCCAGAGCTTCTGGGTGAGTTGAGTAGACATCCCTTGATTTACTTACATGCAAATGAGGTACAAAGCTAGATTTTTATCTTCCCTTTTCCCTATTGATGAGGAATAGTGGATTCTGATGTTGATTTGCTTTATGATGTAAGTTCCTAGCTTTACACAGCCTGGAGGGAACTGGTTCAACATTTACTCCATGTACCAGGCTCTACATCCTGACTATAGAGCGATCATGCATGACTAGAGATTTGGAGCTTTCTTTTCCATCCTTCCCTGGCATTCTCCCTGGGGTTACCTCAGGGCATTGTCTGAGCGTTGGTTTCACCAGATTCAATCACTCTATTTGTTGGACTGTGAGGTGATAATGACGCCGATGGATTGGTGGTTTATCACATGTATGGAGTTTGGAAGGGCACCAGTGCCTTGTACGGCGGATATTACCCCGACTGCCATCAGATCCTTGCTAGGAGTTCTGGAGGTAGCGCTCAAGGGTAGGACTGTTCATACAGGTCCTTTGAGCATAGATGCTATGAGCGGGCTGTTGAGTGAGCCCATACCCACTGATGTGAGAGTCAGGGATCTCATTCTTTGGCGATTGTTCCTGATGATCATTAGGGGTTACTTCATAACTGATAATTCTTCTACGGTGTCATTTGTTTTTATCAGCGCCACATGACACGTGGACCATATTGGAGAGTATGATTGGGGTTCCTACACCTTTGCCTATTTCCTCAGGGGAATGTGCATGCGTTCGTAGGGCTTGACAGAGGCTTAGCTAGGATTTTACCCATTTATACTAGTGAGTATTTCTCTTATAATTTTCCATGTACATGTTAAGAGTGTTAATTGACAGCAGATGTTTGCCTTCGTGTTGGCAGTTCTGGGACTATGAGAGGCTCTCATGCTTACATCCTGTGAGTGTGTTAGGATTAGATACCTACCCACGAGGATGGCGATGACATCATTTTTTACTGGTGGAGGTCCCTATAGCTGAGGGTTTCACTCATTGACACCTACAACTGGAGTTATTAACAGCTGATGTCATCACATGGATTCCCTATTCAGGGGATCATTTAAGCATTGGATTTGAATATGCGTACCCGACTAGTGTTCAGTACGTGATTTCCACCCGTAGGATTCCTTTCTTCACAGATGGAGGAAGGGAGCTCTATTTAGGAGAGTGTGCTATCAGGAGCACAACAGGAGAGATTCGTTTACCGATCTTGCCTCCTGCCAAGTGTTATTGGCCTGTTTCGCAGTCACCCATCATTGATATCCCATTGTTGGGTGTTGATGGTTTTACATTATCAAAGGGTCCTTGCACTCAAGAAATATTCCAGCATTGGTGGTTCCCTCGTACCATTGGAGCCTAGACCCGCGCCACTCAGTTCATGGGGGATATGATTCCTAGATTCATGATGATGATGGATTGGCTAGCAAGTGTTTGAGATCTAACTCATTTGACAAAGATTGAAAGTTTGACCCGGCAGTTGGACCCGACACATTTCTTTATTCGGCACTTGGGCAGAGATCCTTCAGAGGCAGATACTTTTGATCCTTCCAGCTCTGGCGCTGGCCCCTCAGGTGACCCATATGGCTTTGCCAATTCAGATCATTTATTGTATAAGCCTGACATCCCTGTGGATAGAGATCCAATGACTCAGAAGGAGTTACATCAGGTGGACATGATTGATGATGTAGACATTGACACCATTATCTTCTTCTGATGTATATTCTCGTTATATCTTTTGATAGGCCTCTGTTAGACATTGGGTGGCTTTCCCCCATTCTCGCTATATCTTTTGATAGGCCTCTGTTAGATGTAAGGCATTTGTACCCCATTTCCCAATATTTCTTGTTGTACAGAGATGTACTAGATGATGATATACTTTGGAATGTATGTACAGTTTTCCATTCCCTATATCATATTGCCATCTATTATTTATCATGCATATATTTTGTTATGCATATGTATGTATGTCCAGAGATATTCAGCATTGACCCTTGGATGGTCTTATAACACGGCCCGTACAGATGTCTTCTTCGACAGTTAGCCGTATTAATTATACCCCACCAGTATTGGTGGCATCATGTCTGAGATCGTGGTATGATAGTATGTCACCTTCATACAGGGTGACTGTAGATCAATTGTTACAACATACTATGACTCTCTTGATGTTTCAGGTTCCCGCAGGCTTCATAGAAGGTATGCTGGAGCATTGGATACCGGAGAGACATGTCTTCCAATTTGGCATCTATGAGTTGACTTCTACTCTAGAGGAGTATACACGGTTGACGGCGCTGCCATTGGACAGACCTTATTTGCGGATGGCCATCGGTGACATGAGCCGATAGTTTATGACTCTTACTAGGCCGAGGCGTAGAGTTGTGCAGGATGAGATCACATCGGGTCACATTAGATCCCATCATTTTTTGATGGACAGATTTGACTCTGAGGATAGTGACACACGACACTCTGGGGATTTCACCATGTCAAGGATCATTGGCACTCGGCTAGAGAAGATGTCTTGCTACTGTGCGTATTGTCATATGTATACATGTCACGGTACATGGATGAGCTAGATATTGGCGTTATCATGGCAGTGAGAGCTCTTAGGGAGGGTCACACCATTGTACCGATGATCATAGCAGAGACACTAAGGTCAGCTACATATTGGCAAAGACTTACCCCCGCAGGGTATTCACGCGTGCGATTCGATCGTATTATACGTGTGGTTTATGTCACACTTGAGACCGATTGGCACTTTTAGATGGCACGAGTATTATTTCACCCATGAGATAGCTATGTCGTAATCCTTTCAGCCTACAGAGTGTACAGATCTTGCATCTTGATCTATTTTCCTGGCAGGGATCAGAGATCCGTTTGATATATTGCCGTGTACAAGGCTCAGCTCACCCTACAGCTTCATCACTTATGCTCCGGGCATGGATTATCTCCCTCTAGCTGGTTTGAGGGTTATGACTACTTACCACCCACTGGCCGTGATGTGTCAGTTTGAACAGTTCCAGGACATCAGTTCTTTGGAGGGGGCATTGAGTCAGCGTTTGGCTTCTCGACACTTATCAGCAGAGGATAGATCCAGGTTGTACGCCTATTGGGATCAGCATAAGCTAGATGAGTTTTCCATTATCCATCCGGGTTGTTATACATCGTATTCTGCATGGATGGAGACAGAGATGACATTGAATATGGCAGTATCGACAGTGTATGGGATTGATTCCGACGATGGGGAGCCTATAGAGGAGAATTTTATTCCCACCGAGGAGGATTTGACTACTAGGTTGCCAGCAGTTGTGATGGATTCACCTAGTACGAGTGCTACTATGTTTCAACATTCAACACAGTACATAGAGTAGAGTTTTCATCTGATGACCTTTGAGAGAGATCAGGCTTGGGCCTTGATGTTGACAGCTCTTGATGGGAGAGCAGCCTATTGGAAGAGAGAGAGAGGCGGATCACCGGAGATGCATTGATTGTAGAAAGCGGAGATACCGCCTATCTACCCGGGATATGGCCGTCATAGATAGTACTTCAGTGAGATCCCTTACGACTGGCATCCTTGTCGATATGAGTGCATACATTGATGAGCATCATGCCACCATGCAGTTAGCCTCAGATCTGCTAGCTCGTGTAGATACCATTGGGCAGGAGCTTCCAACGTTACCTCCTTCTTCGGGGAGGGATGCTATGTTAGATCTGATAGTACGCATACATACAAATCCGTAGATAGACTTGTATTTTCCTGCACAGACTAGCTTAGCCATTTTTCCATGTACATCACATATGTATATATCAAACGACATTATATATGGCAGTGAAATATATTTTGATTCACATCCCTTTTAGTTGTGCCTTAATACTTGCTTAATATTTTCTTGTTTCTTCAGGGCTTATGATCTTGATGCATTCTGAACTCATCCTTGATGTGTGGACACTGAAACGCCGCATGATCTTTTAGAACGGATCATTGATCTATGTGCATTCCTACCATCTTTGGTGTCTTGGGACTGGTTTCTGTATGGAAATATGGAGAGGAGTGTGACTTTTCCTCTCTGAGATTTACTGCACCACAGATGGTTACCAGTACTCCTATTTAAGAGGAGCCTAGTTAATTCCATCTCTTACGGATTAGTGTTGCTCTTTGAGGCACAACTGCAGCTTAGATGGTCCCCGGATCTCCTATTTGTGAGGAGAGGTCAGGTAGTTCCATCCCTTTGGTCTAAAGCCGATGAAATGAGGTGGATTGAAGTTTGATCCCAGTACCAGATGACAAGTCTTTGTGTTTTGGTAGGGGGTTAGACCGAACCATAAATGGTTGCCTACGTACTCCTATTGAAGAGGAGATCAGGTCTGCGTAGTTTGAGCCTGGTGTAAGAGGTTCAACACTGAATGATGTAGAAGGGTGTAGGAATGTTTTTGTTGTTTTTGTTTATGTAGAGAAAGGGTAGAAGTGTTTTTGTTGTTTTTGTTTTTGTAGAGAAAGGGTAGAAATGTTTGTATTTTTTTATTGCGACCGGGCCATATAGAATATGGTTGCCTACGTACTCCCGAGTATCAGGGAGATCAGGTCGACGTAGTTCGCCCCTCAGGATGATTTACAGCCGAAGAAAAGTTTGAATCCCATATGTAGGCTAAACTGCGGAGGAAAGAAAGTTTGATCCCATGTTTGGGACAAACTGCAGGTGTGAAAAAGTTTGATCCTATGTTCAGGACAAACTGCAAGCGTGAAAAAGTTTGATCCTATATTCAGGATAAACTGCAGGTGTGAAAGGTTCAATCCCTGGTGGGATAACCGAAATTTTATGAGAGGTTTGAAAGGAGGTGAAACCAGGCTGCGGACTTAAAAGAGTATATTTCCCTGAGGGGCAGAAGAGTGTGCAGAAGATTTTGTATGTAAGAAAGGGTTAGAAAACCCAAATGACGGGTGATCTGATGATCCAAAACCAGGATGTTTGCTTGATGGTAACCTTAGACATTATACCATTTCACGGTGTTCGAGTTGATGAGTTGTGGAAATTTATCGCCATCCATTTCCTATAGTCTGAGAGCGCCTTCTGTTAATACGTCCTTGACAACAAATGGGCCTTCCCAGTTTGGAGCGAATTTTCCCTTAGATTGATCTTGGTTGTCAGTGATCTTCTTCAAAACTGAGTCATATTGTTTAAACTGTCATAGCCGGACTTTTCTATTGTAGGATCTGGTGATCCTTTGTTGATATAACTGACCATGGAAGATAGTCGCGATTCACCTTTCGTCTATTAGAGACAATTGGTGATATCTGTCTTGTACCCATTGGTCTTCATCCAGCTGAGCGTCCATCAACACTCTGAGGGATTCCATTTCCACCTCTATAGGGAGTATTGCTTCCATTGTAAGAACCCGAATTTTCAGAAAATATTAAAATAAGAATTTAGTGAATAAAATTCTTAAGGCATATGAAGGGTTCAAATAAAAATATATAATGTGTTACGAGGTATGTGGTATTGTGTTACATAGGGTAATATGAGCTATGTAATAAGTAATGTTGTGTTTAATAAATATATACCATTATTATATATTTGTTATAAATTGTAAAGATGAATTTATATGAAGATGGATAAGATTTATCTATCGACATTAAATAATTTATAGAATTATGTTATTGTAGTAAGTTGGTGACATTAAAATATCTTTAATAATCACCAATTTCTTGAGTATATGTACGAGTGAATATCAAGTTTAAGGTAGTGCAATCTTGCTCTTTAATGGTTGACGTATAGGAGCTGGGCTAAACGATTCCTTCAGAGAGCGAAGGTTTATACAAATTGGTAACCGATTTAACTCACTGTGAAAATAGTGTAGACGAGACAAAAACTAATTTGTTGGTTGTTTGTGGGAAACCATTCAGTGTACTATATTGAATACTATTAAAAATTTGATGTGTGTTAGGTTTGGACTTGTATATATGTACGTTGTTGACAAAAGAAGAGAATCGATATACTTTTAAAATGGTTAGAGTATTTTTGAGTAAATTGATACACGGCGAGAAGTGAGGATTAAAGGTATGCATGTATGTGTTATATTCGAGTGTTGTGTTATTGTTGGTAAGGAACCATAAAGGAATTGTATACTTGGTTAAACAAATAAGGGAATAGAGTTTTAGAACTCAAAGTGTTATCCTTAAATTGTTAAGGAAAATAGTAATCGATGATGTGAAACCAAATAGAGGATTGATGTTAGTCGAGTTAACGCTTAAAAAGGATGTGTAAATTGTTTAGAAGTGTAAGGTTTCAGTTCTGCTAATGCAGAACTTGTTTGCCTGGAAATTTAGTATGGCGCATTGACTACGCCATTCTGAAAGTTATGATGATTGGTAGCAATTGCTTGGGTCTGTAATATCAGTTTTTGGAATTTAAAATCTAAGAAATGGGTATTAAGGACTCATAAGGATAATAAAATCCTAAATGAGGGTTAAGTTTTCCATGAATGGATTTGAATAAGGTTTAATTAATTAACCCAGATTAATTAGTGGCTAATTAAGTGATATTATGGAATATTATATTCTATTAATTAGAGGAATGCATAATAATTATTGAAAAGAAATGATTAATATTAATTAATTATTGTGTGGGTAGAAAGTACCCAACTAAATGATATTTAGCCCAATTAAAATATTAGTGTGGGTATAATCATTAAATAATATTACTTTGGGTAATATGGAAAATTTGAACAATAATAATATATAATACCTACGGCTTAAGAATATGTGAGGTGTGGCATTTAATTGAGACTAATATACGGTACCAAGTGGTATAGTGAAATCATATTTAGTGGTAATACAGAAATAATTAAATATTTGTGTATTCTAGAAACTGGTAGGAGATTAAATGTTTAAATAAACATTAATATTAAATAATGTTATAATGTGGTTATGTGAGTAGTAGAAATTTTTTGGAACTACTCAGAAAATAATGCCTAACTGCGTTGTATAGTGTAGTACGGCACTTATGTGACCATATTATATATAGTAACCATATATCAAGATTTATTGAAACTATATGATAGGAATACATCATAAGAGGTGTATGTGACAATATGCATGTGGGGAAACATTAAAATAAAGTGTACATGAATTATAGGTATGACTAGTATCAACTACCTTGAAATATTAAAGGTGTAAATCATATTGTGACATTAAGTTATAGCTAATGTATGGTTGATATAACATAAGAGTAGAAATATTTATAAGTGTATGGGTTAAGTGTTGCAAGCATACTGAGATAATTGGATTGTCCCAAATTGAGTGTCCCATTTCCTCTCAATTCTCAGTCACGTGTAGAACATAAAGGCTAAGGCCTATGTTCTTCTTTTCTTCCAAGCTTCCTAGCTAATGATCATGGGGGGAGTGGTGGTCATGATAGAAATATTGAGTGAGGAAGGCATGAGCTAGTTCCTCTCAGTTATGGATCTTTGAGTTGTCTAATATGGTATACCACGTTCGGGCTTCTCTAGTCAGACTCTTCTAGAACAGCTGTACTCTGAGCTTCTCGTCCTCTGCATAATATCCAAGTTCCTCAATGAACACCTTCAAATGTGTGTAAGGATCCCCTAACCCATCATACTTTTCAAAGTCAGGAGTTTTGAACTTCTCTAGATAATGAGCACCAGGGAATATACAAAGGTCAGCATATGAAACACCTCCATGTGCATCAATTCCTTTGATAGAACGGAGGGTTTCCTCCATTTGAAGAACTTTCTTCCTGATATCACCGGTGTCTGGATCTTCTTTGAGATGAGTGTTTTCCTAAAATTAAAATGGCCATAACTCCTTCAATTTAAGTTGGAATAAACTCATCTTTTGACAAAAGCTACGTTATATCATATATTTTGATGTCTCAAAAGGCCTTGATTTATTTCAATATTTAAGTGGCCCAAAAAGGGAATGAACGGAATGGACAGTAGGGTTTTCCAATTTTTGAGTTCTGGACTGTTTTGGTAGAATCTGTCTAGAAATTTCAATTGGTGGTGTTAGGGGACTTCCATATTTAATTCCATAACTTGACCATACACAAATATTCAAAATAGGCTAGGAGTTATGGTTTGCTCAAATTTCATGTTCCATTTTTAAAAAGTTTAAGTTTTTCATTGATTAGGATTCTTTAGAAAGCTTTTGTATTTTCATGATTCTTGATACATAAAACATATAAAAAGAATATAAACGCCTTCATATCTGCCCTTATAACATAGGATCCACCATTCAAATATTCATACCACAACAACCGAGCAAGAACATAATCTATGATTAGAGATTTAAAGTAAGGGTTTTAAAAATTTTATACCTTCTTGCTTAGCTTCTCCTCTTTTCACCAAAATCGTGACCCTCTCCTTTCCATTCTCTTGCTCTCTTAATATTTCTAATAATTAGTGGGAGTGAAAAACTCTTCCAAATAAATTAGTGGCCTCTATTTATAGAAAGTTTGACTTAGGGTATTATAGTCATTTAGCCTTCAAAACTTTGGCTCCGAGACAACCATTCTTTGGCTCCAAGTCAAGCCATTCTTTGGGTCCAAATCAAGCCATTCTTTGGCTCCAAGTCAAGCCAAACTTTGGCTCCAAGCTAAGCCAAAAAAAGCTACTAAATTTAATACATATATTCCTTATCTATTATAATTATTAATTATTCCAATAAAATGGAAAAAAAAGAAAAAAAAATAATATCCTTAATGAAATAAAGTAACCATATTAAAATAATTTAATATTATAAATTATTTTAATGCATACAATAATTTTTGTATACTTTAAATTCAATCATTTCCTTTCTCACTTTTATAAATTATTTTTAACAATTTATTTACATATAATAATATACGTATTATCTTATAAATCATCATATTGCATAACACAATTTCACTTATGCAATCTAGTACATAATAAGAATTTTATTAGTTTAAATTTTTATTTTAATAATTTCTAAAAATTCAGATCGTCACATTGTTGATTTTTTTAAGCATGAAGTGTGTGTGTATTTGACTTGTGTCAAGTGTTTTAATTTTAAGGGTTGCTCTAAGCCTTGTTATAACCTATGAGATACATTGTTTTGAAAGTAATGTTTTACCTATTTAAACCTATGTACGAAGGATTTAATTCAACAAAATTTTCATTTTTAGACAAAATACGTATTTAAATTATGTTTTGAAAAACAAGGTTTTTAAATCCTTCACCCAAATAGGAATAAAGGTCCTTTGATACTTCCAGTTATTTAAACTTAGATTTGTCTAACTCCGAAGAACTTTGTTGTGACGCCCCCAAAACAGGTATACATCACCCATCTTGGGTCGTCAGATACATGGTACATAAATCAAATACAAACTTAATTATACAACTGTATGGTAATATACGACAACACATAGCTGAGAGTTTAAACAAGAATATTGCCTTCTAGACAATATCCACTCTCAATGGAGTCCTCGTTACAATTATTATCACACTATTTTATAAAAATAGTGAGGACTACTAAAGTCACTTATCCTAGACCATCACTTCATTTCTCGACTCATCCCAGCTATATTCTCCTTTCCCGAAGAGAACAATGAAAAAAAGGGTGAGCTCAACTAGCCCAGTAAGAAATATTATGACTAAGATAATGCAGGATAAATTATCCTTAGCCTTCAACATTATAACAACTGATAGAATACAATAGACAACAAGTTTTAGATCAACAACTGTAGTGGAATAAGCAATCTATTAGAAGAGTCAAGTAGAGCAGGATATCTACTATCTTCTATGATTTTAAAAAGAATTTTTCATCAACTTTATCGCTGAGACTCAACTTAATAAATAAACCACATCATCGAATCATCCCTGTACTACGGTCCAAGGATATTAATGTTTATAATAATGTGAATAAACAGTTCCTCCTTGCCATAAAGGCTTAATAGAACGTTTACTCAAAATTCTTACCCCAAAGGCTAAAGATATTCAAATGAAATAACAATGATCATACCAATCAGTTGTCTACCTTTGCACTACGGGCCAAAAATATTCAACTATAAAACCAATGTTCATGATCATAGCAATCAATTCTCTGTCAGTGCACTATGGCCAAAGACATTCAACTATTAACTAATGGTCATGATCCTGCCAATCACATCATCGAATTATCCATGCACTACGGGCCAAGGATATTCATTATTATCACCAGTGGTTATGATCATGTCATACACCTATCCGTCTTTGCACGTAAGCCAAAGATATACAACTATAAAATCAATAATCAACAGTCCATCTTTGCACGCAAGCCAAAGATGACTTTCATCACAATATAAGCATGAGGATGATGACAATGATATAAGCATTAATCAAACGATGTACTAAATAAAATAATAATTATAAGAAAATTGAACACTTTCATTTCATAAATTTTGGGATCTCAAAATCTCCCCTCCTTATAGAATTTCGCCCTCAAAATTTACGTGCGTACCTGATATTCGAAGAGATGAGAATACCTTGTTTTCTTTTTGGATTATACCTTCCCGATTATTTCCTCTATATCATGATTTTCCCATTGCTCATCTCCTGTATTTCAGATATCATTCTAGAATATAGTTTCAAAATAAGGGTTAATTGACATGTCACATATTATCCCTATATTCTGACTAACCAAATAAATAACAAATAAACTTAGGTAGGTCATACTAGCGAAGGAATTCCCCGTCTCTCCCCTCCTATTTCTTGTCTCACATCTCACCGGGATCATATCCCTAAGCTTTGATATTAATCGTGACGCCCCAAAATAGTATACATCACCCATCTTGGGTCGCGTCGGATATATGGTACATAAATTAAATATAAACTTAATTATACAACTGTCGGGTAATATACGACAAAACATAGCTGAGAGTTTAAACAATAATATTGCCTTTTAGACAATATCCACTCTCAATGGAGTTCTCATTACAATTATTATCACACTATTTTATAAAAATAGTGAGGACTACTAAAGTCACTTATCCTGGACCATCACTCCATTTTCCGACTCGTCCCAACTATATTCTCATTTTCAGAAGAGAAAAATGAAAGAAAAGGTGAGCTCAACTAGCCTAGTAAGAAATATTATGACTAAGATAATACAGAATAAATTATCCTTAGCCTTCAACAGTATAACAACTGATAGAATACAATAGACAACAAGTTTTAGATCAACAACTGCAGCGGAATAGGCAATCCATTGGAAGAGTCAAGTAGAGCACGATATCTACTATCTTCTGTGATTTTAAAAAGAGTTTTTCATCAACTCTATCACTGAGACTCAGCTTAATAAATAAACCACATCATCGAATCATCCTTGCACTACTGGCCAAGGATATTCATATTTATAATAATGTGAATCAACAGTTTCTCCTTGCCACAAAGGCTTAATAGAACGTTTACTCAAAATTCTTACCCCAAAGGCTAAAGATATTCAAATGTAATAACAATGATCATACTAATCAGTTGTCTAACTTTGCACTACGGGCCAAAAATATTCAACTATAAAACCAATGGTCATGATCATACCAATCAATTGTCTGTCAGTGAACTACGGTCAAAGACATTCAACTATTAACTAATGGTCATGATCCTGCCAATCACATCATCGAATTATCCATGCACTACGGGCCAAGGATATTCGTTATTATCACGAGTGGTTATGATCATGTCATACACCTGTCCATCTTTGCACGTAAGCCAAAGATATACAACTATAAAACCAATAATCAACAGTCCATCTTTGCACGCAAGCCAAAGATGACTTTCATCACAATATAAGCATGATGATGATGACAATGATATAATCATTAATCAAACAAAATCAAGGATAAATATTAAAGACTTTAAATTTATCCAGAGTTTAAAAATATCCAAATTCTCAACATGATACTACTTTGTGGAGTAAAATTCAAGAATAATATTCATGTACCAAAAATAATTTGGACAGAACAGAAATATATGTTTCGGGTAAATAGTACCCCGTGAATAGTACCCTATGAATAGTACTTCGGGAATAGTACCCCGACATGAAAAATACCTCAAATACTCGAGTGAATAATATTCGGGTGAATAGTAATTTGGGTGAATAGTAACCCATGAATAGTACTCTAGCATGAAAAGTGCTTCTAATACCCGAGTGAATAATACTAGAGTGAATAGTAATCGGGTGAATAGTAACCCGTGAATACTAACTCGTAACAGAAAAATACCAAATAAAATGATATTAAATGAGGAGTACAAAAGAAATGGTATTTCATACGAGTATAATAGAATATACGAAACTGCAAATGGATTTTTATCTGCCACGCGGTAATCCACGTAGACAGATCATTTCCATAATTTAATAAAGAATGAATACGAAGGATCATTCACCATGCATGTGGTAATCAACATAGACATGTTATTACAATAGAATAATAAAGAATGGAATAACAGAAGAATTCACAATGCATGCGATAGACCGCACAGACAGCTTATTCCAACAGAAGAAGAAAGAATGGAACCAGGTCATGCGTAATCCGAACAGACAGGATATTCCAACAGAATAATAAAGAACAGAACAAGGTCATAATCCGCACAGACGGGATATTCCAACAGAAAAATAAAGAATGGAATAACAACAAATTCACCAGGCATGCGATAGACCGCACAGACAGGTTATTCCAATAGAATAATAAGAATGGAATAACAGAAGAATTCATCAGGCATACGATAGACCGCATAGACAGGTTATTCCAACAGAATAATAAAGAATGGAATAACAAAAAAATTTCACCATGTATACTCAGATTGCTTGACAGTATAAAGGTTATTCCAACATAATAATAAAGAATGGAATAACAGAAGAATTTCACCATGTATACGGTAATCCGCGTATATAGGTTATTCCAACAGAATAATAAGGAATGGAATAACAATAGCTCTCTTCATGAATACGAAAGAAATAATACCCATTACCACAATAATGATATCTCGTACCTCAGAATAAGATTGGATACTGAAATAGTGAAGTAGCAGACTTCGCTTCTTCTTTCTCTCTATAGCTTCTCTCTCTATAATTTCTCTATAATAATTTCTCTATAGCTTTAGTGAATTGGTGAAAAATAATGAAGGAATGAGCTTCTATTTATAAGAAAACATAGTTTCGATAATTACACGTTTTGGGGCCCGAAATATTACAGTATAATACCTTCCTCTTTTTCTTCATTTTTAATTTAGTCCTGCAAGTATTATCAAACTTGCACCACCTACCTTAATAGTAAATCATGTGAATCAATAGTAAATCATGTGACTCAATAGTTCTAAACATGTGAAAAAATTAATTATAGTATAGTACCTTCATCTATACCTCTATTTTAACTCAGTCATGCAAGTATTATCAATCTTGCACCAACTCCCCTAATAGTAAATCATGTGAATCAATAGTACACACATGTGAACAAATAGTTATAATCATGTGAATTTATAGCAATTAATTGTTCATTTATCCGATTAATTACCCGATTAGTCAATATAACCTCCAGACATTAATTATTATCGAAATAATTGTCGATTTCCACTAACACTAAAATTTCAACATAATGGAAATATTTTTATCAACAATTTCATTTTTGAAATTTCGAAGTTTAACTTTTTTCGAAAAAGTCAACCGTTGACTTTTTGACCAAAAAGTCAACCTTGATAAATTTTGTGTTTATAGTCTATTTTTACTAATTTCATCATTCTGGACTCAAATATCACGTCCGCGTCTCCAAATTCAACTCCGAACTCAAATTCGTTTTTTAATAACATTTATTCATTATTATTATAACTCGCAATATTAACAACTAGATCGTTCCCAGGAAAGAGGGGGCTTTCCGATAAGGATTTCTCCTTATTGGTGCACAATTAGGTGACCAAACCTCTCCTTGACAGAACTTCTAGACATTGTTAATTATGCAAATAATAATATGAATAACTTATCATCTCAATTATTGATTTAATAATATAAAATAATGTAACAATAATTGAATAAAACTGAGTGACTTCTCACGTAAGCATCAATAATTAATATCGTGTGATACTATGCAACCACGCGTATTACTATACTTTTATCACCGATTATTTTATGACAACTTGCTTACTTTAAAAAAATTTCAAATATCACCCTTAACTTTAGCCTTTTATCAATTTAACCATTTACTAAATAAAATAATAAATATAAGGAAATTGAACACTTTTATTTCATAAAATTCGGAGTCTCACAATTTCCCCTCGTTATGAAATTTCGACCTCAAAATTTACGTACGTACTTGGTATTCGAAGAGATGAGAATAACTTGCTTTCTTTTCGGATTGTACCTTCCTAGTTATTTCCTCTGTATCATGATTTTCCCATTGCTTATCTCCCGTATTTCAGATATCATTCTAAAATATAGTTTCAAAATAAGGGTTAATTGACATGTCACATATTATCCCTATATTTTGACCGACCAATTAAATAACAAATAAACTTAGGTAGGTCATACTAGCGAAGAAATTCTCCGTCTCTCCCCTCCTAGTTCTTGTCTCACATCTCAGCCAGGATCATATCCCTAAGCTTTGATACCAACTGTGACGCCCCCAAAATAGGTATACATCACCCATCTTGGGTCGTCAGATACATGGTACATAAATTAAATATAAACTTAATTATACAACTGTCGGGTAATATACGACAAAACATAGCTGAGAGTTTAAACAATAATATTGCCTTTTAGACAATATCCACTCTCAATGGAGTTCTCATTACAATTATTATCACACTATTTTATAAAAATAGTGAGGACTACTAAAGTCACTTATCCTGGACCATCACTCCATTTCCCGACTCGTCCCAACTATATTCTCATTTTCAGAAGAGAAAAATGAAAGAAAGGGTGAGCTCAACTAGCCTAGTAAGAAATATTATGACTAAGATAATACAGAATAAATTATCCTTAGCTTTCAACAGTATAACAACTGATAGAATACAATAGATAACAAGTTTTAGATCAACAACTGCAGCAGAATAAGCAATCCATTAGAAGAGTATAGTAGAGCACGATATCTACTATCTTCTGTGATTTTAAAAAGAGTTTTTCATCAACTCTATCACTGAGACTCAGCTTAATAAATAAACCACATCATCGAATCATCCTTGCACTACGGGCCAAGGATATTCATATTTATAATAATGTGAATCAACAGTTCCTCCTTGCCACAAAGGCTTAATAGAACGTTTACTCAAAATTCTTACCCCAAAGGCTAAAGATATTCAAATGTAATAACAATGATCATACTAATCAGTTGTCTAACTTTGCACTACGGGCCAAAGATATTCAACTATAAAACCAATAGTAATGATCATACCAATCAATTGTCTGTCAGTGCACTACGGTCAAAGACATTCAACTGTTAACTAATGGTCGTGATCCTGCCAATCACATCATCGAATTATCCATGCACTACGGACCAAGGATATTCGTTATTATCACGAGTGGTTATAATCATGTCATACACCTGTCCATCTTTGCACGTAAGCGAAAGATATACAACTATAAAACCAATAATCAACAGTCCATCTTTGCTTGTAAGCCAAAGATGACTTTCATCACAATATAAGCATGAGGATGATGACAATGATATAAACATTAATCAAACGTATTCATCAATGGTCACGAGCATAAATTATCCATGCACTACGGGCCAAGGATATTCATGTATTCATCAATGGTCATGATCATGCCAACAACTGTCCATCAATGCACTACGGGCCAATGAGGACTTTTACCACATCATTTGTAACATTATGGTCATGATTATATTGAATAATCCCTGGCCATAATCATACCAAGTCCATTTATGCACTACAGGTCACAGATGACTTTCAACAGAATATATACATGAGGATGATGACAATGATATAAGAAATCAATAAAACAAGTTCAAGGATAAATTTTTAAAGATTTATAATTTGATTTATTCAGAAATCAATAACGTCCAAATTGTCAACATGATACTGCTTTGTTGAGTAAAATTCAAGAATAATATTGTACCAAAAATAATTTGGACCGAAAACGAATCAATTTTTATCATGAATAGTACCCCGGGTGAATATTACTCGAGTGAATAATACCCCGTGAATAGTACTTTGGAAATAGTAACCTCGTGAATAGTATTTCGGCATGAAAAAGTTAAAATTTATCAAGAATGCTCAGAATAATATTTTCATGAAAAGAAACTAGATTAAGCGCAAATATCAAGGATATTCTACTAATTTCATGGAGTATAGAAGCCAAAATTTTAACAAAACGAGTATAGAATTCTAAATCTGAAACAAAATAATATTACTTACGTACTACAGAGTATGGAAGAAAATATTATTTCAAACGAATATTGTATAAAAATAACATCCCTTACCTTGAAAAGAAGAGTATTTCAACTGGTATAGCGGGGATATTCTTGAAAAAAACTTTCACTATTTTCTACGCTCAAAGCTTTCTAAAACTCTAAAGAAATACAATCAATATTATAGAAGAAGAATTCTCTAATTCTTGTGTGATTTTCAATTCTAACTTAAGTGCCTATTTATAGGAAAATGCTAGAACGCCATAGGAGACTAAATAATAAAATAATATTATTATTATTATTTTTTAAATCAACTCTACGCATGCCCAAAGACCAGCACATCAACTTAGAACAAAAATTTGTAGCCCACATGTTTTTAACAAAAGTGGGTCCCACCCATAATTTTAATAAAAATATTTATTTTCCGAAACTTCAACAATTCATAATAAATAGCCCTTTTATCAGAAAAATATGATGCTTGTAATGTTGTAATATGAATGATTTTAAATGATGTATATAATATTTTTATATTTTATTTTATATTATATTTGTGTTTGCTGAATAAATATGTATTATTAATCTTTTTTTAATATGAAAATGGTATAAATGACTGGTCATCGATAGTAGCTATAGTGTTTCTATAAAACACATTCCTATAGCGGACGGTCACCGAAATCTCTATATAACATCTATAACTACGGTCGTGGCCACCGTAGCAATAACTCTCAATGATCGCTAGTAAAGAGCAAATACAAGATTTTGCCATGACCTATAGCTAGGGTCGGTGACCGTCGTTATAGGCCAAAAGACCGTCGCTATAGACTTTACCAACGAGTTCTATAGCGACGGTCGGCGACCGTCGCTAAAACTTTTAGTAACGGTCTTTCGGCCTATAGCGACGGTCGGCGACCGTCGCTATACGATGATTTTCTAGTAGTGGTACTTTGCATACACATTATGTCTATTCAATTGTACATTGCTGTTATTCGATCTTTGACTTTGATAACTTTGTTCAATTCTATATTGTTGTATTTAACCTTCAAGTAGTAAGCAAACTCTTATTGATTGAACTAGTCTATAATGGAATAGTGTTCTAAAATTCTAGAACCACTGGTAAGTTAGTTCCGAGCTAAACTTTCTTTAGTGCAGGAATTCTAAATTCAAGCTGAGATGAACAACCCTAACATAGGGTATTTTGTACGTGTAACGTTTAGATGTTTGTGCACAATACATGGTACAAAGAGCTGATCCCCCTAAGTACATTAAGAAGGGTCTGTATAGTCTAAAAGACTATTAAGGTTGAGGTAATAATACCTAAATACTGGGGACATAGTTAGTGGTCTTAAGACTCTCAGATATTGAATTCAAACTTGTTTTCTATTTTTGATTTGTAGAACAAGTTTATTATTGTTCAGCATTCGTTGTTCATTCACATGTTGTTATCACTACTACTCTTTATATCAGTGAGCAATTGTTTGCTCACTCTTGCATTAACACTGCAGCTAAAGTTGAGAAGGTCGATGTGCCATCTACTAGCAAAGGAAAGGGCAAGATGTCCAAGTGTTGAAGATTTATCAGAATTTATTTAAATGAATTATGTTATAAGACTTATTTTATTTTGTGATGTATTCTACAGACTTGTGTAATAATTTAAGGTTAGATTACTTGGGATTGTTTTGAGATGATGTAAACCTTAAATGGGAAAGATTATTGTTTAAGTTATTTAAATTATGTCTTATCCTTTGTTATGGGTAGTTAGATGTAATGGTTTTGGATAGTGAACACCAAATCCTGTGGATATGGAGTACCCAGATTTGGGGGTGTCTCATAATATCTTTGCAATACATATTAAAATAATTCATTATCAATTACATATAGAAAATAAGAACTGGAAGGCTTGATGGGGTCACCAACATGTAGTTTCTCTCTCTAGGATTTCGCTCTGCCTTCTCTCTTAATCTTATGGTTCTGGTTTTTGGTTTGGGTCCAGTTCCTTTTTCTTTCTTTCCGTATTATCTTTCCGCCTCCAATGGTTAGCTTCTCTCACCTTTCAGCAGGTAATTCCATTAGTAGTCCCTCTAGGGATCTATTCATTGAGTTTGGGGTTTCTAGCCCTAACTCTCTGGTCATAGACGAATCTGCAATGGCCAAATTCTCCTTTTCTCCGACTGTTAATGCTATCATTTCTAATAGCTTCTAAAGCCTCTGAAGCAAATAGCTTTGCTGAAGCTAGCCTGGGGTTACAAGATGGTACCTCTATGAAGGAAATTTTTTGAGCTGTGCAGGCCCTTTCGTAGTAGGGAAATATTGATGCAGCTGATGAACGTAACAAGTGCACCTTGCTCTTGGACTTTATTAAAGCAAAGGGGTTTTCTTTACATAATGTTTATGAATTTTATAACAAGGGAAAATCTGTTCGTTCCGTCAATGACCTTGACATGTTTGATAAAATTCCTTTGAAACCGTCTTTGGCAAAGTAGAATGTTCTTGTTATGAGTCTGAGTGGAATTGTTCTGAAATCGATTTTGGTAGGTGTTGGGTCTGCTTTAGAAGAGGGGGAGTGTCCTGGCTCGCCTATTATTGTGGGTGCTTCTGGGTCTGGCGGAATAGCCTATGTTCTTCCTGGTGATGTTGAGGGTATTCCAATAGTGAAAACTTGGAGCAAGGTAGTGGCTCAGTCTGCTCCTTCATTGAAGCTTGAATTTTTTCTTCCTCATCCCCGTAGAACTAAAAGTGGGTCAATCCTTATTAGACCTCCAACCGAGATCCTTCTTCAAGGTAATAATATGTGGAAATCTTGTCTTGTGGGTGGGTTTTTACATTCCAAACTGCCTTTTAAGCTTATGGAAGAGAATGTGCATAAATTGTGGGATAAGTATAGCCTGCAGAGTGTGTTTGTAAGACCCCAACTTTTATAAATAAAGAAGAATTTTCTCAAAATATATTTTTGAATATTATGATATGGATTTGATATATTGATATAGTTGTGGGTATTATTTATAAATTTTGCAAAGTATGCAAGTTGTTATAAAATATTCGATTGGTCAGAGAATATTTGTTTTAATAGGGAATATTCGTACGACGGCACAATCATTGGTGGATCCCACAACGGAATTATTGTCGGAATGAGAAAATGATAGAAATATCTTTTTATAAAAATAACGGCGAAAGTTTTACCGTTAAACTCTTGAAATACCCGGTGGTAAAAGTACAGTAATACGCGTAGTTGCATAGTAGCACACTGTATTGATTATTGATGCTTACGTGAGAAGTTACTCAGTTTTATTCAATTATTGTTACAGTAATTGCTGCATAGTATCTCACGTTATTTGATTCAATTAATGTTACAATATTTTATATTATTAAATCAATAATTGAGATGACAAGTTATTCATATTATTATTTGCATAATTAACAATGTTTAGAAAGTTCTGTCGAGGAAAGGGTTTTGGTCACCTAATTGTGCGCCAATAGGGAGAAATACTTATCGGAAAACCCCCTTTTCCTGGGAACGATCTGGTTGTTAATATTGCGAGTTATAATAATGATGAATAAATGTTGTTAAAAATATTGAGGGGATTTTTATGAAATATTTGTTATAAATTTTGCTTATTATGTGGACCCCCACTTAACCAATTTTCAAAACTGTCAGTAGAAAGTTATCTCAGTTTTGTGTATATATATATATATATATTATAATAAGCTTTGTTTTTTTATGAAAAATAAAATATATTATATTTTATTTTTGTGACGCCTCCAAAATAGGTATACATCACCCATCATGAGTCGCCAAATACATGATATAAAATTCAAATACAACTTAATTATACAACAGTCGTGTAAAATACGACAAAACATATGCTATGAGTTTTAATACAAATATTGTCATCTAGACAATATCCACACTCAATTGAGTCCTCATTACATTTATTATCACACTATTTAACAGAATAGTAAGGACTACTAATGCTATTATCTGGACCGTCACTCCGTTCCCCGACTAGTCCCTACTACGTTCTCATTTCCTGAAGATAACAATGAAAGTAAAAGGGTGAGCTCAACTAGCCCAGTAAGAAATATTATGACTAAGATAATACAAAATAAATTATCGTTAGCCTTCAACAGTGTTAAACTGATACAATATAACAAACATCAAGTTTAAATGCAGCGGAACAAGTAATCCATTAAAAGAGTCAAGTAGAGAATAAAATCTACTATTTTTTATGATTTAAAAAGGTCTTTCATCACTTTTAGCGCTGAGACTAGGCTTAATAAATAATCCACATCATCCCTGCACTACGGCCAAGGATATTCATTAATATCACAACCACAAATTATCCATGCACTACGACCAAGGATATTCGTGTGACACCCCCAAACCCAGGTACTTCATTCCCACGGGATTTGGTGTTCACTTAATCAAACATTCATATCTAACTACCCAATCATAATAAAATTGAATAAATAAAACCTTCCCCATTAAAGGGTTACATAATATAAATCTCCTAGGTTGTCTAACTTTTAAATACAATCATTCAAATGCGGAAAATAAATAAACTTCATTAGAACCATTCAATTAAAAAATGATAATAGAATATCGTCATATTACAAATCTTCAATACTTGTTCATCTTTCCTTTTCCCTTACTAGTGTTAGGTACATCAACCTTCTCATCTTTAACTGTAATAGTTATATAAGCAAGAGTGAGCAAACAAAGATCACTTGAAACAACAATGAATGAAAATCTTTACAACAACTGTCAAATAAGAGGCTCGAAAGAATTAAACAATATGGTTTATCAACATTCTGAAGTATATAACTGAGGGTCTTAAGACCACGAACTATGTCCATAGTTATAAGTAAATTTTCAACTTAAACTTTAATAGTCATAAGACTATAGGGACTCCTCATACTTAGGGGGATCAGCCCTTCATACAATGTATTGTGCGCAAACATTTCAACGTTAAGCGTAAATTACCCCTAATAGTAGGGTTGTTCATCTCAGTATTTAGAGTACAAGTCCGCACCAAAGTGAGTTTGGTTTGGATACATTTCAAGGTAATTTGGAATTCGACAAACATCAACTAAGGATTAGTTGAATAAAAACAATAACATTATATTATGGAATAATCATAACTGAATCGACATGGTAAGTTAAAAGCATGCTTTAGAAATAATCTAATAGCATACATATTGAATAATTATAGCACACCTTACTTGAACAATAATAAGCCAAGGTTATTTAAAATTGAATACTAAGCATGCATAGCAATTTGAACGATAAAACTGTTCAACATTAGTATATATAAATTTGCATGCTAAACAACAAGTTAAATACAAGAATAACTTGCTCAATATCAAAATTAAAGTTTAGAAACATTTCATCATTATATTATAATCGAATTGGAAACAATAATTGGCTCAACAAGATAATAGATTAGAGAACTTGCCTTGCTCTTAGGTTAAACCGAACAATTCGAATCACAATATCCTATATACATATGTCATCATGACATAGTTAGTCACTACCACTTTACAAACATAACTAAGTACACTCATCATGTAAGATTTGATTTTTAATCACATAATCATGTTACAAAACAAGTTAATTGTTAATAACATGCTCATTCATGGTATAGAAATACTGAAATCATAACTTAATAGTCCTACTATTAACACATAACAATTCCTTCAGATTGTGAGTACAAAAAGTACAATCGTCGGACCATTACGCTTAACTTCACAATGCTGCAAGTGCAGGTGATGGCTCTACTAACACAAAAATTAAACTACGAGGCGTACATGGCACATGAAAGTTGTATCTGCTGAAGTCACATTGCTGCTGCCAATTGCGAATGCATGGCTATTAATTACAGAATTACGAGCTTCAGATGACTTCTGAATATCATGAACAAAAGCCAATTTTGGCCTACAAGCTACTTTCTAAAAGCCTAACTAACATGTAATTCATATAGAGACTTCATATAAACATAATTCAAAGACTCTTAATATGTTTCTACCCATAAAACAACATAAACAATGAATTTAAAACATCCAATTTCACTGTTTTTGATAAAGACTCACTTTTTGATGTTTTCAATAAAAATCAACACTGTGATTTTGTTTTTCAACCAAAATAGTTAATTCAAAGCACTTTATTTATGTTTATACCACCTCTTTCAAATACAATAGTCAATTTATCAACTAAACAACTAATTAAACCTTAATTTCTACCTTAAACTAAACCATATTCACATATATTCATATAAACTCACTGTAAAATAGTTTTTCTTCACAAACCACATACCTAACATCAATTCATTGACTATACTCATATAATTGTGATTTCTAGATTTAAGAAAACTAAATTAAACAAAACAAAAAGATTATTCTAAAAGAAAGCAAATAAACAACTAAGAATTGATGGAATTCAGATAAATAAGAATTAAGACTCCAATATCCCCAATTATGAATTATAAATCAATTATTCAACTATTCCAATTATTATGTTTACTAAATTGTTAACAGGAATTCTCAAATGCCAAAAGCCCTTTCTCAAGTGATCCTTTGCCTTCTATTTAATCCAAGTTAATTTTGCTATATCCCTATGCAAAATAATTGAATTAAACTCACTACAATCCCAATTCCTTATGTGTTACATGCGGCAAATAGATATTCTCATTCTATTCACAAACCTAATTATTCATTGTGCAAATAACTAAGTCACATGTCACCATGCCCAGTTCTAACCCTAGAATTCCTTTCCCAATTCCTTCTAGAGTAACAAGGTAATTACTAATCAGATAATTAATCAATAAGCATAAGGCAAGATAAACAACTCACTTTGACACAAATAATTGGAATAAATTAAATAACTAATTTATAGACATTAAAGGTTCAATTGAAATCTTAATAAAAGAGTTAGTTCATAATTAATGAATTAAAACAAACAATCAACAATTGAATAGACATTAAAAGATAAAAGTATGATAAGAGAAGAGAATAGAATCTATTATCAGCAAATCTAATGCCTCCCTCTTGCTCTTGCTCTTGATCTTCAGTGTTCTTCAATTTGGTTCAATCTTCAAGGGCTAATTAAGAACTAGAGTTTAGATTCTAATTTAATAGAGTGTTTAATCTAGTCTAATCTATGTATTCCCCCTTTATTTTATGCCTTACATCATGTATTTATAGGTTACAAGTCCAATTTTTAGCTTAGGAACAAACCCAATCCAATTTGGGGTAAAAAAGGTGTCAAAATTCACCCAAACACGCGTCCAGGCCATCACCAAGCCCTTCCCGACCACGGCTTGACGCTCAACATCGTTCCTCAGTACCCATTGGCTACCGGGCATAGTTTTTTGGCGCCCAAATAACGACACATGTTCTGACATTTTCTGCTCCGACGTCCTTTGGGAAAATGGCCATAACCTCTTCGTCCGAACTCTTATTTCGATGATTCAAGATTATCCAAAAAGAGGAGAAGTAGATCTACAACTTTCATTCTTTAAGTTTTTCGAAATAAGAAATTATGAAATCATACCCTTGTAGAAACGAGCTTCCTCAGGTACGAGTTCACCTCCTACTTCTTCGCGATCTCCTTGAGTCTCCGGGTAGATTCCTTCCTTTGATCAATGTAAGCCACCCAAGTGTATGGCCTCTATAGGTGATCCGCCAAGAAAGAGGAATTATCAAGAAGAAGGGATGTTGGCTCAAACCCTAGTTTTTCCTATCTGTATAAGAAAAAGGGGTGTACTCTCCAAATCTAGGAATTACATATATTAGATATCTGATATAAGACTCCTCTTATAAAGATATCATCTAACCCTATTTTAATTAAAATAAGGTCTTATTTATTTAATTAAACTCTTTTAATTAAATGGGCTCCCTAATCCTATTAGGGTTAATTAATTAAACTCCTTTAACTAATTTTCTTTCCTAATCCAATTAGGAATAAATGAGAGTACTAATATTAAATTAATTCCTAAACCTTTTAGAAATTAAAATAATAATAATTGTAATAATATTAATAAGACTCCTCTTATTAATTTATATTTAATATTTCTAAAATATTAAATAATAAATATTAAGCTATTTAATTTATTCTATCATCATAGATTAAATTAAATATACTTAATACATTATTACAATTATGCCATTAACTTCTTAAATAATTATTCTTCCTTTTATGGTGTGACCCTTTAGGTTCTCCATATTAAATCCATTGTGAATAAATCAATTAGAACAATTCTAATCTCATTTAAATAAATAAATTAAACAAATAATTTATTTAAATAAATAATATTTATTCTACAATAGGGATAAGCCTCCCTAGCGATCAACGACTTTCCGAGATAATATAGATTTTAACATTAATCATAAAAGAACCTTTGAGTAAATAGTTACCGTGCAATTCAATCCTTCCACCATACTGATGTCCCAATTAAATATAAGATATGGAATTACCGTCAAGTCTTATTTTATTTAATTATATGTATTTCGATTCCTAAATGAACAACTCCTAATGAATGCAAATTAGAAACTACTTTCTAATTTCATTCCACCTTAACAAGGATTCCGGGGTTGTCATTTATCGAATCACATAGACATCTCTCCTTTTTACTAGAAGTGGTAGATTCTTTATTGATCATTCATTATCTTCATATATAACTTATTACACCCAAGCATACCCTTTGATATACTCTAAGAGTCTTAAGGAATAAGTCAAAGTGTAATTCATTATATATAAGATACTATGATGATCTCAAGTCTAAGGATCATTTGTACTACTATCACTACAGAATTCCTATTGACGGTAAAGTAAAACTCCATTAGGTATTCCTTAGCGAGTCACGTTCAATGAACTTATTCTCTAATAAGCACCTACATACTTGCTTTAGTGTCTCCACACAAATGATCATGAGATCAATCATCCTCATCCAATGAGCAAGCAACGATTTACCAATCTATCCTGGATTCACTAATCCCCAATTTAGTAATCCAATGATTGGGAACTATTTTAGTTTTAAGCTTTCTAAGAATTTAGATCTCATTAGAATGATCATCATCATTATTCTAAAAGCGTTGCTTAAAACTATGGGTTTATCACATATTATTAAAACAACACCATGTAGATAATAAATGCCTTTAATAAATAATTCTTTTATTAATAAATAAATAAGATTGATTACACAGTATATGCTTTATCATCATTCATGATTGGCTTGTATGCATAATACTTTCAATCTCCCACTTGCACTAAAGCCAATCGCCGTGGTATCTCATACCCATCTTCTCTAAGTGACGATCAAACTGTTGTTGTGTTAACGCTTTAGTAAATGGATCTGCAATATTGTCTTGAGAGTCCACACGCCTGTGGTGACGCTCCTCTTTCAATGATCTCTCCGATCAAATGAAATCGCCGCAACACGTGTTTGGATTTCGATGAGACACTGGTTTCTTAACTTCATGCAATGCTCGGTGTTGTCACGTAATAAAGGCACCGGGTCCTTTAATGCTAGGAACCACACCAAGTTCGGTAATGAACTTCTTCATCCAAACAACTTCCTTTGCGACTTCACTTGCGATATGTACTCTCTGCCTCATCCTTTGAATCAAGAATCGTTTGCTACTTGGAACTTTTCCAACTCATCTGCCACCGCTTAAGGTAAACACATACCCGAAACGGATTCTTCATCATGTTTGGTTACGTTTGAAAACTTGAGTCTGTGAAGCCCTCTAGTTTTAATTCGGACTCACCGTGAGATAAGAAATACATCCTTAGTTCTTCTTAAGTACTTTAGGATATTTTTCACTGCCTTCCAGTGTTCTTCTCCTGGATTCGACTGATATCTGCTTGTTACACTAAGTGCATGAGCGACATCTGGTCTAGTACATATCATACCGTACATGATAGATCCTATTGCTGAAGCATAAGGAATCTTACTCATACGGTTTCTCTCCTCAGGTGTCTTTGGGGCTTGTTTCTTGGAGAGATGTATTCCATGGCTCATCGGCATGAGACCTCTTTTGGAATCTTCCATGCTAAACCTTTTTAGCATCAAGTCAATGTACGTTCCTTGGGATAAGCCAAGCATCCTATTAGATCTATCTCTATAGATCTTTATCCCCAAAATATAGGATGCTTCTCCCAAGTCCTTCATGGAGAAGTGTTTAGATAACCAGATTTTAATTGTTTTACGACATAGGAATATCATTCCCTATCGGTAATATATCATCAACATATAATACAAGGAATGAAACAGTATTCCCCACTAACCTTCTTGTACACACATGGTTCATCCTCATTTTGATAAAATCAAACTTTTGATTGTCTCATCAAAACGGATGTTCCACCTACGAGAAGCTTGCTTTAATCCATAAATGGATCGTTGTAAGCTTATGGACTTGATTTGTTCCAACCTTTGAAACAAATCCTCCTGGTTGTGTCATATACACATCCTCCTCAAGTTTTCCATTGAGGAAGGCCGCTTTTCACGCCCATCCGCCAGATTTACGTAGTCATGGGTAAGTCGCAATCGCAAGCAAAATCCGAATGGACTTGAGCATTGCTCTTTGGTGAGAAGGTTTCGTCATAGTCAACTCCTTGTCTTTGTTTGAAACCTTTTGCAACCAAATCCGGACCTTATAGGTCTCTACCTTGCCAAATGCTGCTCTAGTCTTTCTTTTAAAGACCCATTTACACCCAATAGGCTTAATGCCTTTGGGTGGTGAGACCAAAGTCCATACTTGGTTCTCATACATGGAGTCCATCTCGAATTTCATGGCTTCTTGCCACTTCTCTCGAGTCTTTACTACTCATAGCCTATTAAAGAATTCAATGGATCATCATCATCTATGATCGTACCTCATTGTCATCTTCTATGACAAGTCCATACTGTCTGGTATCTTTGGTGCTCTTCCGTATTTACGAATAGGGTGTGAAATGCTGTAAGAATCTCTACTTGATTAGGTACCTCACTTTGATCAGTAGTATTTTGTGGTTCTTGAACCTCTTCAAGATATATCTTACTCCCATCGACCCTTCAAGGATAAACTCCTTTTCCAAGAAGGCGGCATGTTTCGCAACAAACACCTTTTGATCACTTGGATGATAGAAATAATACCCCGATGTTTCTTTAGGATATCCCACAAATCTACATTTGTCGATCTAGTCTGCACTTATCGTTTTCAAACTTTTTGACATAAGTTTGGACAATCCCAAGTCTTAACATGCTTAAGATTTGGTTTCCTCCCCATCCATAACTCATATGGGATCTTGGGGACGGATTTTAGGTACCTTGTTAAGTAGGTATGCAAACGATTCTAGGGCATATCCCGGAAGGAAACCGGAAGGTCGGTAAAGCTCATCATAGATCGAACCATGTCCAACAATGTTCGATTTCTCCTTTCGAGATACACCATTCATCTGTGGCGTCCCCGGTGGAGTCCATTGTGAGATTATACCATTTTCTTTGAGACAATTGGGAAACTCACCACTTAAGTATTCTCCTCCTCGATCGGATCAAGAATCTTAATACTCTTACCGGTTTGCTTCTCAACTTCACTTCGAACTCTTTGAACTTTTCAAATGATTCAGATTTGTATTTCATTAAATACACATATCCAAATCTTGAGTGGTCGTCGGTGAATGTAATAAAATAAGAATACCCTCCTCGTATGCGGTTAGTTGTCATAGGTCCACATACATCTGTGTGTACCAACGCTAACAACTCTGTAACTCTTTCTCATTTTCCACTAAAAGGAGATTTAGTCATTTTACCCATGAGACAAGATTCACAGGTTGGATATGATTCATAATCGATAGCTCTAGAGCCCATCTTTATGCAACTTGGATAATCTTGTTTCATTAATATGACCGAAGTCTACGATTACCACATAAAGGTATAATTAACATCATCTCTTTTCCTTTTATTAGTTTGTTCAATTTGAAATATATTTTCATGCAAGTCAAGTATATAAAGTCCATTTCGCAAATTACCAACACCATATAAAACATTATCATTATAAATGGAACAACTGTTGTTCTTTATTATAATATTAAAACCATCCATATCCAATACAGAGATAGAAATAATGTTTCTAATGATATTTGGAACAAAATAACAATTATTTAAATTAGTGAACTTGCCCGTAAGCGATGCTAAACAATAAGTCCTACATTTAATGCAAAGAACCTTTGCTCCATTTCCCACTCGTAGGGGCGACCTCATCCTTCTTTCACTTTCTACTTCTCGACGGGTCCTCGCATATTATTACATATGTGAGAACCACATCCCAGTATCCAATACCCAAGTAGAAGATCGACTTTCGGAAAAATTAATTTCAATCATAAACAAACCTTGATTAGGATTCAAGTTTCTCCAAGCTTCTTCGCTTTTGATCGTGAGATAATCCTTGCGCCTCTTCTAGTGACCCGAATTATTGTAATGGAAGCAAATTCCTTTGCTAATTTGGATCGTGTTTCTTTTGATCCTTCACTTTCGCCTTTCCTTAGCCTTCTTGGATTTCTTCTTTTGAAAAATACCTTGGGCCTCTTCCTTTTCTTGGAAGAATCATCCACCAAGAAGACATGGTTCTTCTTGGATGGGAAGTGACCTTCAAAGCTTTTCAACATGTTAAGTAATTCAAGCAAGTGACATCCAACTTATTCATGTGAAAATTCACAACAAATTGTGAGAAGGTGTAATGCGGGAGTGACCGCAAGACTAAATCTTGACTCAACTCCCCATCCATGACGAACCCCAAGTCATCCAAGACGTTCAATCGATTGATCATCTTTAGGACATGAGTCTCAACGATAGTGCCCTCGGTCATCCGAGATCTAAGAGCTCCTTAGATATTTCATATCTAGCAGTCCTACTTTGCTCACCATACAACTCTCTCGAAGGTGCAATAGCATAGTAGAGCATCCATGTTTTCATCTTGTGGCTGAAGCTCGTTACTCATGGATGCGAGCATGATGCATCGAGCCACAGATGCATCATCTTGCCACCGCTTAAAAGTAGCAATCTCTTCCTCGAGGTCGTCTCGCAACTTTTTGCGCAGTCTGGCGAATTTAGGATATAAGAAATCTTTTCAAAAAGTGAGAACAATTCTCGATTCCTTAACCAAATCAGTAGTTCGATTAAATTCGGTTTGTTAGCATCAAGTATGCTTCGCAGTGAAATTAGTGAATGTGACATTTTCAAAATTCTGCATGTAAAAAGATAATATTTTAGCAAACATTCATTTATTAATTACCAAAATAAATTAGGTCTTATTTTATATTGGTATCTCCCACTATTTTCTTCAAACTATATTACCCTCATTTATATAGTTCTAAAAAATCTAATTAAAGTTTTTTTTGCTAGTGAGAATAAGGATCCCATTTCAAATATATATAGCCTTGTGGTGACACAACAAACTATATATAAATAAATAGTAGACAACTCCTTGTCAATTACATCAACATGTAACTCCTTATGTTTTGCCTCTTGGATTATTTTGATCAAGTGGTGGCACATCCGAATCAAAATTATCTAAGTTAAGTCCAACCTAACACTTCCATATATTCAAAAAAGAAAAATATCGCCCTTGTGGTGACACAACAAAACAATATTGTTCAATTTTCTTTATAAGCATCAAATGTGATAAATTAACATCTTAAATACTTAATACTTGCCTTGTGGTGACACAACAAACTCATATTAAATATTTAATACTCTATTAATTTTATCATGCTAGAAGGTGACGTTCGATATTCTAAATATCTTTGAACGCTTAAGACTTAATAAAAAAAAAACTTTGAGGGATTTGTTATTATTTGTCTCATCTTGTTTAGCGGCAGCATGCAAATATATATATAAAATACGCGTCGTATTATTAAACATGCGAAGCATGTTTTGCATAATATATAATATATATACTACTAGCATGCACATATAGAATACTATATTCTACCCGGATTGATTATAGACTTTTATTCTAGTTTGGTTCACTAGAGCCACCAAGTGAACCAAAAGGTCAAACCCTAGGGTGCAAAGAATAAACATTTAAATATAACTATTACATTTAAACCCGGGCTCCATTACAAAAGCGGGTCTTCAAGCGCTCCTTGATCTTTGATCTCCTGTTTCTTCATAAAATTCTAACTAGTCCTATTACATATACTATTTAATTTAAATAGAAACCTTGATCGTGATCGAGGGAAGTACATAGGAGAGAGATAGAATTTACATCAAGAAGAAAACTAGAAAAGACGAGTACGCAGAGACCCATTTAATAAAACCCATTCATTCAAACATCCAACTAAAATAAATCCAATCATATTGGTCAATTGTCCATAATCAATCCCATTTATTATCATACATATCATCATATGTATCAATAAATTAAATCATTCCATATATATATGAGTATCATTTAATGGGCAATTTTATGTTGCATGAAATCCAATTTCAAGATTAAAATAAACTCTTTTATTTTAATTTTAAAATTATTAAAATATATATATATATAATAATTATATATATATATATATATATATATATATATATATATATAAAGTCCTACTCTTTAAAATCACGGACACCTTTTGCAAAATTGCTAACAATATATTATATATATATATATATATATATATATATATATATATATATATATAATAGCCACGGGCCCCTTAAAAAAAATAAAAATAAATGTTGCAATCAAAACCGAACACATCAAAACCGGACTCAACTTTTGACAAAATAAATCCATGCCATCTAAATTTTTTTTTTTTTGATTTGATAACCTGGACATATATGTACCGCCACTGCAGAAATCAACCATGTGAAAAAAATCACGCCGGATTCCTTAAAAAAATTGACATGCACGGATTCGAAGAAAAAAAAAATGTTTTCGGCAGTTTTTTTTTTTTCATAAAATAATAATTTTATACAACAAATTATGCCCAATAAATTTTTCTAAATACATACCCATACATATATAGAATCTAAATAATTAATAATTCGCATAAAGTTTGGCTCATGATACCACTGTTAGGTTTTGTGATAATCAAAGTAGCAATCAAATTACAAAATTTAGCGGAAGCGAAATAAAATAAAATTTTAAAATTTTTCACAAACCAATTACCCGGATCATCCTTTATGCATATTATTAATTAAACGAAGAATAAGAAATTATGAAATCATACCCTTGTAGAAACGAGCTTCCTCAGGTACGAGTTCACCTCCTACTTCTTCGCGATCTCCTTGAGTCTCCGGGTAGATTCCTTCCTTTGATCAATGTAAGCCACCCAAGTGTATGGCCTCTATAGGTGATCCACCAAGAAAGAGGAATTATCAAGAAGAAGGGATGTTGGCTCAAACCCTAGTTTTTCCTATCTGTATAAGAAAAAGGGGTGTACTCTCCAAATCTAGGAATTACATATATTAGATATCTGATATAAGACTCCTCTTATAAAGATATCATCTAACCCTATTTTAATTAAAATAAGGTATTATTTATTTAATTAAACTCTTTTAATTAAATGGGCTCCCTAATCCTATTAGGGTTAATTAATTAAACTCCTTTAACTAATTTTCTTTCCTAATCCAATTAGGAATAAATGAGAGTACTAATATTAAATTAATTCCTAAACCTTTTAGAAATTAAAATAATAATAATTGTAATAATATTAATAAGACTCCTCTTATTAATTTATATTTAATATTTCTAAAATATTAAATAATAAATATTAAGCTATTTAATTTATTCTATCATCATAGATTAAATTAAATATACTTAATACATTATTACAATTATGCCATTAACTTCTTAAATAATTATTCTTCCTTTTATGGTGTGACCCTTTAGGTTCTCCATATATAAATCGGTTGTGAATAAATCAATTAGAACAATTCTAATCTCATTTAAATAAATAAATTAAACAAATAATTTATTTAAATAAATAATATTTATTCTACAATAGGGATAAGCCTCCCTAGCGATCAACGACTTTCCAGATAATATAGATTTTAACATTAATCATAAAAGAACCTTTGAGTAAATAGTTACCGTACAATTCAATCCTTCCACCATACAATGTCCCAATTAAATATAAGACATGGAATTACTGTCAAGTCTTATTTTATTTAATTATATGTATTTCGATTCCTAAATGAACAACTCCTAATGAATGCAAATTAGAAACTACTTTCTAATTTCATTCCACCTTGGCCAAGGATTCCTGGGTTGTCATTTATCGAATCACATAGGACATCTCTCCTTTTTACTAGAAGTGGTAGATTCTTTATTGATCATTCATTATCTTCATATATAACTTATTACACCCAAGCATACCCTTTGATATACTCTAAGAGTCTTAAGGAATAAGTCAAAGTGTAATTCATTATATATAAGATACTATGATGATCTCAAGTCTAAGATCATTTGTACTTACTACTATCACTACAGAATTCCTATTGACAGGTAAGTAAAACTCCATTAGGTATTCCTTAGCGAGTCACGTTCAGTGAACTTATTCTCTAATAAGCACCTACATACTTGCTTTAGTGTCTCCACACAAATGATCATGAGATCAATCATCCTCATCCAATGAGCAAGCAACGTATTTACCAATCTATCCGGATTCACTAATCCCCAATTTAGTAATCCAATGATTGGGAACTATTTTAGTTTTAAGCTTTCTAAGAATTTAGATCTCATTAGAATGATCATCATCATTATTCTAAAAGCGTTGCTTAAAACTATGGGTTTATCACATATTATTAAAACAACACCATGTAGATAATAAATGCCTTTAATAAATAATTCTTTTATTAATAAATAAATAAGATTGATTACACAGTATATGCTTTATCATCATTCATGATTGGCTTGTATGCATAATACTTTCATGATCTACTTTCTAATATACCTATGAACCCTGTAATAAATCAGTATGATATATAGCAACAGGCCTTAAAGATACCATTGGTACTCAAACCATATATCCAATCAAGTCAAAATCCATAACTCTAACTAATTAGTCAATCCAAACCTGTCATCACCCATGTTGTGCGTGTGTGCTTGTTAACCATTCTAACCAACCACAATTCAAGATAATCACATAATAAACTTCTTAAAAGGAAAATTTCAGTTCCAATTCAATTACTTTTGTGAACATGACAACTCCAGTTAAAACTAAGCAATTACCAAGTCTTAAGGTAAATACAGGATTTATTTATACTCTTATTCAATCACGAGGGCATTTTTGCTCTTTTTCGTGTTTTATTCATTTTTTTTCTCATTTTTTCTCATGGCTGTGCAATGTCTTATTCCCTTAGGCTTTTCAGTGCTACCTTAACAAGCTTTCGACCAACGACTCCCAAGCCATTAAGACCTTAGGGCGCTAGGTGTAAAGAAAATCCCCTCGGGCTTACTTACTCAAGTAACAAAGGCCACAAAACTAGACAAGCATGCCACAGTATTTATTCTTTTTTTTCTTTCTTTCTGGATTTTTTTTCTCTTTTTTTTTCTTTTCATCATTCCTTTTTTTCTTTTTTTTCTTTTTTATAATATATATATCCCATAGATTCCCCCAAACTCAAGCTTTTACGTCATTCCAACCTTTACCACCAGTTCACTAATTTCCTTAAATTTTAACAAAGATTTTTCGTCAGAAACAAATTATGAAACCCTTGAACCAAGTGGATTAAAACAGTTAAACTTTAAGTGCTAACCGGTTACATAAGTTTAAGATAGGCTCAGATTATCATCATGATTAAAATTAGAACTCATCATCAATTATCAACACTGTTCAAGTTAACATTTAATACCAATCTTATCATAGGCCGAGCTAAGACCACACCAACTGATCACACAGATTCATGAAAAAAAATAAAAATAAAAATGCAATTATACTACATGAACACATACTATTGCAACACATATATGAATATGCAAATAACTACCATGCATTATATGCAACCTAAAAAAACAATGCTAACACATAAAAAAATGAAATACTATGCAGATAACTAACTATATGCAATACGACACTAAAATGCCCCCAAACTTAAACTAGACATTGTCTTCAATGACTAAGATAGAAAAATTAAAGCAGAGGACTTCCCTGAAAATATAGCAATCTTCCTCCTTGCCCGCTAAGTTTGGAGAATAAGCTAGGCACATGAAACAAATTGGGCACCACACTTGAATTTGACTTGAATAACCTGTAAACCATGATAGAAACATATTATATTAAATCCTAAATAAATGCAAATTCAAAACTACTAATATAAAACTTAATAAAAACTAAAAATAAAAATTAAACTTGGGTTGCCTCCCAATAAGTGCTTGTTTTATAGTCTCAGCCTGACTTCTTCAATTCTCTATCCAATTCCCCTACGAAAATTGAGGAACCCTCCATCCATCAGTAGCAATGTCTCTTTTGGGAGGTTCCCATTAGTAATGACCCTAGAATTAAAGTCACCTAACATGCTCTTTGTAGATAGGTTCCCTATTAAGAACGTCCAACAACTAGGTGTTTCCTCCATTATGTCTATGATCAGATTGGGGTATTGAAGCTTAATAAACATAATTGAATATTCCTCTATCTTCTCCTTTTCATCCCACCATGACTCCACAACTGTACTAGCTCTTACGTCACCAAGAGCTTTGCTGATGACATGACTGCCAATTGGGCATGGTTTTGCAAAACTTCCCGGATTCTTGAATTTGGTGGAGAAGGTACATGGGACACTAATAAAATCGGTTCATCTTCGTTGGTACTCAAAGTTAGATCTTTGTCAATCTCCTTTTGTTGGTCTCCAAGTCTTTCCTCTCTTTCAACATCTATATCATTTGTCACATCCTGTTTCAGATTTGGTTCGGGCTCATCATTAGTCTCGTCATCCATGTCATAGAGCCAAGGGTATTGAGGACAAATGTTTGAGGCATTGGTTAGTTGTTCAATTTGGTTCATAAAATTTTGACTCAATATCTCTTGATTAATCCTCCTCTCCTCACATGAAGCTATGTACTTGGACAAAGTTTCCTCCAAATTTGAATGTCCTTCCTGTTGTAGTGGAGGTGGACACGAGAAATCCGGTGGGTATGTTGGACTTGGAGCATAAAATTGATCTTGATGAGTATGGCTCCATGAAAAATCCGGGTGATACCCCCAATCCTGATAATAGTTGTTAGGATAGACATAATTATTGGGGTAATCACCACCGTCTTGTACCACTTCGGCCCGATGGCGTATTGATGACTCATATGATTTCCAGCACAATAATCACAAGTAACCACCACACTTTGATGACGTTGAGCTTTAAAAGCTTCAAACATCCTCGAAAGTGTCTCAATCTGTGTTGACAATGCAGAAAGTTTCTCGAGTCTGTCAATCTCCTCTCCCCTTGGCTGAGTCATTCTTGCCATCCTTCGACTCAGATGGTCACAAAAACCTCCAACGTCTTCGAAGTTGCCTCTATAGAAGATGTATTAAGTCCATCAATCCTTGTTTCCCTTGGTTGAGCCAAGAACGTGTATGGCCATTGATACTCAAACTCATCTATGGTACCTGAAAAGAGAGAAATATAGGAAGAGAATTAAAAATAAAAATAAAAATATTTGAATTAAGACTAATTTGATTGAAATTAATATTGGTAAATAATTATTAAATTAAGTCCCCGGGAATGGCGCCAAAAACTTGTTGATCTATTTTACAATCAATGAATACGTGCAACTATACATGGTCAACAAGTAATAAAGTGAAAGTAGAGTATTGTTCCAACGAGGAATTATTTAATAAAAATTACCAAATACTAACTCTTAACCAAATCAATTTTATTTAAACAACCAATAATAGTGATTTCTAGATTTAAGAAAACTAAATTAAACAAAACAAAAAGATTATTCTAAAAGAAAGCAAATAAACAACTAAGAATTGATGGAATTCAGATAAATAAGAATTAAGACTCCAATATCCCCAATTATGAATTATAAATCAATTATTCAACTATTCCAATTATTATGTTTACTAAATTGTTAACAGGAATTCTCAAATGCCAAAAGCCCTTTCTCAAGTGATCCTTTGCCTTCTATTTAATCCAAGTTAATTTTGATATATTCCTCTGCAAAACAATTGAATTAAACTCACTACAATCCCAATTCCTTATGTGTTACATGCGGCAAATAGATATTCTCATTCTATTCACAAGCCTAATTATTCATTGTGAAAATAACTAAGTCACATGTTACCATGCCCAGTTCTAACCCTAGAATTCCTTTCCCAATTCCTTCTAGAGTAACAAGGTAATTACTGATTAGATAATTAATCAATAAGCATAAGGCAAGATAAACAACTCAGTTTTACACAAATAATTAGAATAAATTAAATAACTAATTTATAAACATAAAATGTTCAATTGAAATCTTAATAAAAGAGTTAGTTCATAATTAATGAATTAAAACCAAGAATCCACAATTGAATAGACATTAAAAGATAAAAGTATGATAAGAGAAGAGAATAGAATCTGTTGTCAGCAAATCTGATGCTCCCCTCTTGTTCTTGCTCTTGATCTTCAGGGTTCTTCAATTTGCTTCAATCTTCAATGGCTAATTAAGAACTAGAGTTTAGATTCTAATTTAATGGTGTGTTTAATCTAGTCTAATCTATGTATTCCCCCTTTATTTTATGTCTTACATCATGTATTTATAGGTTACAAGTCCAATTTTTAGCTTAAGAACAAACTCAATCCAATTTGGAGTCAAAAAGGTGTTAAAATTTGCCCAAAAATGCGTCCAGGCCATCACCAAGCCCTTCCCCAGCGCCCTAGCTCTGGGCTTAATGCTCAAACACTGTTCCCTAGGGCCCCGACCCTGGGCATAGGCCTATTTTGGGCGCCCCGGCGCTGGCACATGTTCTGACATTTTCTGCTCTGACGTCCTTTGGAAAAATGGCCATAACCTCTTCGTTCGAACTCCGATTTCGATGATTCAAGATGATCCGGAAAGAGAAGAAGTAGATATACAACTTTCATTCTTTAAGTTATTCGGAATAAGGTCCGGAGAAATACCCAAATTGGCTCTGAAGTGACTATTGTGTAAATGGCAAGCCAAAAACGAGAATCTAGCCACCCCGAACGTCGATCCAAGTAACTTTTATCCCAAATCCAACAAAACAATGTAAAACATGCATGAATGGACACAAACACTTAAAAACTATTCTAAAAGACTTGAGAACAATAATAAATTAAGCCCGAATGTATCCAATTCATGGGTATATTACCCATTCATCAGTCACTGGGAGACCTACCACAAAATCCATTGTGATATGTTCCCATTTCCATTCTGGTATCTCCAACGGTTGAAGTAATCCGCTTGGCCTTTGATGCTCGACCTTGACTCTTTGACATTTCAAGCACTTTGCAACGCATTCTGCAGCGTCTCTTTTCATACTTGGCCACCAAAAATGTCACCGCAAATCTTGATACATCTTCGTACTCCCCGGATGAATCGAATATCTCGAGCTATAAGCTTCTGTCAAGATGTCTTCTTTAATATCTGGTACTGTTGGAACCCAGATTCGTCCCTCGAATCTCAGCATTCCATCGGTATCAACCTTGTATTTCACTTCTTTTCCCTCGACCACACTTTCTCTAATTTTTCTGCATTCCTCATCCTACAGTTGAGCGTTCTTCACTTTCTCCACCAAAGTTGGTCTGGCTTCCATCTGGTATAATTTTTCATAGGATTCTTTTGGAAATTTATTTTCTAACTCAAACCTTGACATTGCTGTAATAAGCTCCTCCTTATCAGTTAACAACATCAACTTTCTTTGCCATTCCTACTCAAGGCATCTGCAACCGCGTTTGCTTTGCCTGGATGATAAAAGATCTCACAATCATAATCCTTTATCAATTCCATCCATCTCCTTTGACGTATGTTTAAGTCTTTCTGTGTGAAAATGTACTTCAGACTTTTATGGTCTGTGTAGATCTCACATTTTTCCCCATAGAGATAGTGTCTCCATATCTTCAGAGCAAATACTATTGCCACCAAATCTAAATCATGAGTCGAATACCCTTTCTCGTTGTCTTTCAGTTGCCTTGATGCATACGCAATAACCTTGTCGTTTTGCATAAGGACACAACCAAATCCTTTGTGTGAAGCAACACTATACACTACAAATTTTCCTATATTATTTGGTAACGACAACACAGGTGCCACACTTAATTTCTTTTTCAGTTCTTGAAAACTTTCTTCACACTTCTCCGTCCAAACAAATTTACAGACTTCCTTGTCAAATTCATTAACGGAGTGGCAATCTTGGAAAAATCCATAATAAACCGTCTATAATAGCCTGCCAATCCCAAGAAACATCTCACTTCTGATGGAGTTCTTGGTTGTTCCCAATTTATCACAGCTTCAACTTTTGATGGATCTACCGAAATCCCATCCTTATCGATTACATGACCAAGAAATTGTACACGTTCCAGCCAAAATTCACATTTAGAGAATTTCGCGTACAACTTTTCTTTTCTTAGCGTCTCCAGCGTCAGACGTAAGTGTTCCACGTGTTCCTCCTGAGTTTTAGAGTACACCAGAATATCATCAATAAATACCACCACAAACTTGTCTAAAAATAGTTTAAACAACCTGTTCATCAAATCCATGAACGCTTCAGGGGCGTTTGTCAAACCAAATGACATTACTAAAAATTCGTAATGTCCATACCAAGTTCGGAATGACGTCTTCGGTACATCCTCCTTCCCTACTTTCAATTGGTGATGCCCACTTCTCAAATCTATTTTCGAGAAATATCTAGCACCCTTCAATTGATCAAACAAGTCATCTATTCTTGGCAATGGATATTTGTTTTTAATAGTGACTTTGTTTAATTCCCTATAATCAATACAAAGACGCATTGACCTATCCTTCTTCCTTATGAATAACACCGGTGCTCCCCACGGAGACACACTCGGTTGAATGTATTTCTTGTCCAATAGCTCTTGCAGTTGTACCATCAGTTCCTTCATCTCTACTGGAGCCATTCGGTACAGGGCTTTGGATATCAGAGCAGTTCCTGGCGCTAAGTCGATCACGAACTCGATTTCTCTGTCAGACTGAAGTCCTGGCAAATCCTCCGGAAACACATCCACAAATTCCCTAACCAATTTGTATATTTCTTCGAGTTTCACACCCTTCTTCTGAGTATCGACTATGTAAGCTAAATAACCCACACAGCCTTGACTCAACAATTTCTTGGCTTGCATAATCATCAGACATCTCATTTGTCTAGGCGATTTGCTACCATTAAAAACTACCTTTGACGGAGTCATAAGGTTTACACATTTCTTTTGACAGTCAATTATCGCTCCACAATTGAACAACCAAGCCATTCCCAAAATAAAATCAAACTCTCCAAGCCTAATCGGAATTAAATCTACAATCAAAATATTTCCCTTAATATTCACCCTACAGTTATTGTATACGATCCTAACAGGAATTACCTCCTCAATTTCTATGTTTAAAGGGAAATTCAATTCTTCACTAGGCAATCCTAATCTCATAGCAAATTCATCAGATATAAATGAGCAAGTAGCACCCGAATCAAATAATACATAAGCATCAATATCATTGATTGGGATAATACCTGACACCACATCCTTTGATTGCACAGCATCTTGTACAGTCATGTTGAAGGTTCTAGCTGTGGGTTTGTTTGATGCCGTTGGCCCAGTAATGGCCCATGTACCTCCACTGCTACCTCCCTTTCTTCCTGTTGTCTCTCTAGCTTTCTTCTTAGGGCACTCATGAGCAAAGTGATCCTTGGACCCGCAAGTGAAGAAAACTTTCTTCTTGCGTTGATTGCAATTTGGGGCGATGTGACCCTCCTGGCCACCGTTAAAACATACTCGTTTCCCCATCAAGCATACACCCTTATGAAACTTCCCGCATGTAGCACATGCTTTAAACTTCTCATTCTGCTGGTTACCTTGCTGATTTCTAGCACCCATATTTCCATTCCACTTTCTTTTCAGATTATTGTTACCATTTCCACTACCACCAACTCCATTCTTAACCTCCAATTCATTCTTCTTCTTTTTTTGTTCTTGATTGAACTTAGTTACCGCCTCGCCTCCACCTTCAGTGAGAATTGCCTTTTCCATTATGGCTGCAAATGCCTTCAACTGGAACAAGGAAACCCTAGTATACAACTAGGGCTTCAGTCCCTATTTAAACCTATTCGCCTTGCGTTCATCTGTACTGACTTGGTATGGCCCAAACCTCGCCAACTCGTTGAATTTCGCGGCATGCTCCGACACCGTCATCGTTCACTGCTTCAGTTCTAAAAACTGCACTTCTAACTGACTCTTCGAACTCTCTGGGAAATAGGTCTCGAAGAACACCTCCTTAAACCTATCCCAAGTCATGACCCCTGGTCCTCTTAGAGTTTTATTGGCCTGCCACCAATAACTATCCTTTGCTTTCAACATGAATGTTGCAAAAGCAGTCTTCTGATCTTCCCCTACTCCCGCAACATCAAACACTTTCTCTATCTCCATGACCCAGGTTTGTGCCTCAATCGGGTTCATGGACCCACAAAATTCAGGTGGTCCAACCGCCTTAAAGTCCTTAAACGTTGTAGCTTGATTTTGTGGTTGATTCTGGGGTTGATTTTGCAGTGCACCTGTCAGTAACGTCACCAGCTGCTGAATAGGGTTAGCTTTAGCATTATTGTTGTTGGTTCCTTCAGTGGTTCTTTGTCGGGGTGGTTGACGTCTTGGAGGCATTTTCTGTTAAAAATACACTCATTAGATTATTACTCAACTCTTTTAAGTAATTTCTACTTAATTTATCCCCATAAAAGTAATAATCACATAGCACATAACACTTTGGATAAAATAAGATAAATAACTTTTATTCATTCTTAATTTCTTTGAAAAACATCATATCAATAGCATCACTGCTATTTACATTATTTTCCTGAACTACTACAGTTTCAGGACCTTATCATCATATCCCATAGGTTACATAACACTTGGGATTTACATATTATTTATCATAACATAAATCATAAATCAAGTACACTCCCTACGATGTCCTACTAAGATACTGCATAGCCTTACGACGCTCTTCTTCCATAATTCGGAACATGGTTCGACGATCTAGTATGTACGATGGCAGCGTCTCAAACTGAATCGGATAACCCATGACCCGATATCGAGCTCGATTAATCACTGTGTTGAACACGTTATTCCTTTCCTGCATCTTCATTCTCTTTGCTTGTGCTTCTCCCTCTGCTATTTCGACTCGTTGATCAGCTTCCTTGTACGCATCTTCAGCTCTTGCCGTCTTAGTAGATTCCTCTTTCAACTTGTTCTTCAACTCTGCAATCTTTGCTCTCATTCGCTCGTTCTCTCATTCAATGTGAATCAGCTTATCTTCAACATTGCTCAGACATTCTTCTCGGTCCTGAATTTCGTCGTCCTTCTGTGCCATCGAGGTCCGTTGTTCAGCAACTATCTCATGTAACTCCTCGACTGTATCTTGAAGTTCTACATTGCGGTCATGCACCTCAACGTATATACGGCCAGCTATCGAGTTAAGTGGAATCCTTTTGTCCTCGTCCTCTTCATCCGTCTGTGGCAACTCCATAAAATCCTCCTTGTCTGTCTCTATCTCATCATCCTCATCAGGTACTCTCTCCTGCTCAACTACTGTGACCAACGGAACTGTTTCCCATGGCAGTAATTGTTCCCAAACTACCTGAATATCTCGAGGCTCCTCTTCCCTAGCCTGACTGGATCCTCCTATATTAGTCATCCCGTCAACCAAAGTTTAAGTTTTAATTACTAATCATTACTACTCGACACTCGCAAGCACATAAGTTACATAAGTATTTTATTACTTCTTCCTTAAAACTCGATAAGAGTTTATCATCATTATCTTCTCGAAGGTTACTTCATAAGGTTTTTCCCCACCTAAGGTTCATAACCTAAGGCTTTGATACCAACTTGTGACACCTCCAAACCCAGGTACTTCATTCCCATGGGATTTGGTGTTCACTTAATCAAACATTCATATCTAACTACCCAATCATAATAAAATTGAATAAATAAAACCTTCCCCATTAAAGGGTAACATAATATAAATCTCCTAGGTTGTCTAACTTTTAAATACAATCATTCAAATGCGGAAAATAAATAAACTTCATTACAACCATTCAATTGAAAAATGATAATAGAATATCGTCATATTACAAATCTTCAATACTTGTTCATCTTTCCTTTTCCCTTACTGGTGTTAGGTACATCAACCTTCTCATCTTTAACTGTAATAGTTATATAAGCAAGAGTGAGCAAACAAAGATCACTTGAAACAACAATGAATGAAAATCTTTACAACAACTGTCAAATAAGAGGCTCGAAAGAATTAAACAATATGGTTTATCAACATTCTGAAGTATATAACTGAGGGTCCTAAGACCACGAACTATGTCCATAGTTATAAGTAATTTTTCAACTTAAACTTTAACAGTCATAAGACTATAGGGACTCCTCGTACTTAGGGGGATCACCCCTTCGTACAATGTATTGTGCACAAACATTTCAACGCTAAGCGTAAATTACCCCTAATAATGGGGTTGTTCATCTCAGTATTTAGAGTACAAGTCCGCACCAAAGTGAGTTTGGTTTGGATACATTCAAGGTAATTTGGAATTCGACGAACATAAACTAAGGATTAGTTGAATAAAATCAATAACATTACATTATGGAATAATCATAACTGAATCGACATGGTAAATTAAAAGCATGCTTTAGGAATAATCTAATAACATACATATTGAATAACTATAGCACACCTTGCTTGAACAATAATAAGCCAATGTTATTTAAAATTGAATACTAAGCATGCATAGCAATTTGAACGATAAAACTGTTCAACATTAGTATATATTAATTTGCATGCTAAACAACAAGTTAAATACAAGAATAACTTGCTCAATATCAAAATTAAAGTTTAGAAACCTTGCATCATTATATTGTAATCGAAATGGAAACAATAATTGGCTCAACAAGATAATAGATTAGAGAACTTGCCTTGCTCGTAGGTTAAACCGAACAATTCGAATCACAATATCCTATATACATATGTCATCATGACATAGTTAATCACTACCACTTTACAAACATAACTAAGTACACTCATCATGTAAGATTTGATTTTTGATCACATAATCACGTTACAAAACATGTTAATTGTTAATAACATGCTCATTCATGGTATAGAAATACTGAAATCATAACTTAACAGTCCTACTATTAACACATAACAATTCCTTCAGATTTTGAGTACAAAAAGTACACTGTCAGACCATTCTGCCAACTCGTGCTGCGACACGAAAATTAAACTATGAGGCCATGCTGCGGCGTGGTGCCGTGCCATATTGCAGATCAAGAAAGTTATCATCTTGACATGTATTGCGGCCAATCGAATTGCGAGCTTCGGCCAGAACAACTTCAGCAACATCATGAACAAAAGCCAATTTTGGCCTACAAGCTACTTTCTAATAGCCTAATTAACATGTAATTCATATACAGACTTCATATAAACATAATTCAAAGACTCTTAACATGTTTCTACCCATAAAACAACATAAACAACGAATTTAAAACATCCAATTTCACTGTTTTTGATAAAAACTCATTTTTTGATGTTTTCAATAAAAATTAACACTGTGATTTTGTTTTTCAACCAAAATAGTTAATTCAAAGAACCTTATTTATGTTTATACCACCTCTTTCAAATACAATAGTCAATTTATCAACTAAACAACTAATTAAACCATAATTTCTACCTTAAACTAAACCATACTCACATATATTCATATAAACTCATTGTAAAATTGTTTTTCTTCACAAACCACATACCTAACATCAATTCATTGACTATACTCATATAGAACCTATGAAAATAGTTTTACAACACTAGTTTATCATATAAAGCCACATACAATCAAACAATTTATCCTTTCACAAGAATTTTACTGAGAATTAGGGAAGAGAAAACTAAAATTTTAAAAACTTAAAAGGGTAGGATGATACCTTGTTTGTAGAAGATGATAGCTATCCTTTTGATTATCAAGCTTCTTCTCCCCAATTCCTTTCTCAAATTCTCTAGCCTTTCTTCCTCTCTTCTTTTCTCTCTGTAAACTCTCTTCTTCTCTTCTACTGAATTCTTTCTTCCTAACATTAACTACGTACTAACAATATAACGTATAATAATAATATAGGTATTAATTATATAATATAATTCTAACTTTAACTGACATTAGTTATATTTTATTTGAAAATCAAAAGCCATAAGGCTTGTTTGACTATCCACTAAAAAAATAATCAATTAATTCTTATGCCTTGTTTGGTAAAACACAATTAGATTAAAGATTTAATATGCATTAGGACTTGTTTGGCAAAACTGAATTAAACTCCTTTAAGTTATTTTAATAACTCCTTTATAAAAGGTTATTTGTCACACTTTTATTTAATCAACTAACACATCCTTTTAATTACAAATTCAAATTAAAATATAATAATTCATTTAATCAAACTCTCTAATTTAATAATTAAATTAAATTATAATATGATAATTAATTTCCTTAATTATTTATTAACAAATAATTCACCAAATCGAATCGCATTGAACAATTATTTATTCAACAATAAACACATCCATTAAATACTCAAATATTAAATAAATATTTAATATAACAATTAAAAATTCTAGAATGTTACATCATTCCCTCCTTACAAGGATTCTGTCCCCAGAATCACAATTCAAACAATTCATTCGTCACATTCCCCCCTACTTACAAAGATTCTATCCCTAGAATCGAAGACACAGATTAAACAAATAACTCAGGGTAATTCTTCATCATTTCATCTTCGAGTACCCACGTAGCCTCTTCGACATTATGGTTCCTCCATATTACCTTCACAGAAGGTATCACTTTATTTCTGAGCACTTGTTCTTTCCTGTCGACTATCTGGATAGGAACCTCTTCATAGGACAAGTCTTTCTCAAACTGCAATGGTTCGTACTCGATCACGTGCTTGTAATCGGACTTATATGGTCGTAACACCGAAACGTGAAAACATTATGAATGTTTTGCAATTCTGGAGGTAGAGTTACCTCGTAAGCCCCCTCTCCAACTTTTCGCAGCGCTTCAAAGGGTCCAATAAATCTCGAGCTTAGTTTCCCCTTTTTACCAAATCGAATTTTTCCCTTCCAAGGTGAAACTTTTAGGAAAACATAATTTCCTACGTCGAATGCATGATTTTGTCTGTGTTGATCAGCATATTTCTTTTGTCTGTCTTGAGTAGCTATCAATCTTGTTCTGATGAGTTTGACAACCTCAGTATCAAGGATAGTACACTAATTTCATGGAGTATAGAAGTCAAAACTTTAACCAACTGAGTATAATAAAGAATGGAATAACAAAAGAAATCACCAGGCATGCGATAGACCACACAGATAGGTTATTCCAACAGAATAATAGATAATAGAACCAGGGCATGCGTGACGCATGCACGACGGGATATTCCAATGAGAATATTAAAGAACTAAACCAAAGTTAGGAAAAATTAAATGCAAGCGGGATGTTCCAATGAATAATAAATAACGAAACCAGTCACGCGTAAACGCATTGATGTGATGTTCCAATGAAATAATAAAGAATGGAATAATGTAAGAATTTCACCATGTATGCGGTGCCGCGCATAGACCGTTATTCTAACATAATGATAAAGAATGGAATAATGAAGAAGAATTTCACCAAGTATAGGGTAGACCACCGCATATACAGGTTATTCAAACAGAATAAAAAAAAATAGAATAACAGAAGTTCTCTTCATGAATACGAAAGAAATAATACCCCTTACCTTAGAACAAACTAGATATATGAGTAGTGAAGTAGTAGAATACTTTTCTTCTTTCTCTCTATAGTTTCTCTCTCTGAGTTTCAAAGAATTAAATAAGAAATAATGAAGGAATGAGCTTCTATTCATAGGAGAATGGATTGAATAGTAACTAATTCATGAACGGTCCAGATTGATTTACTTTTAAACGGACGGTCCAGATTAGTTTACTATAAAATATTCTAATAAAAAAATCTTTTAAATAGAATATAATATATTCTATTTATAATCTAATAAAACGAATAACTTTATAAAAGTATTCTGCTTTTATATAAAAAAGATTTTATTATCTGAAATACTATGGAGGCATTATGCAAAACACTATGCATAATAAAATATAATATATTCTATTTATAGTCTAATAAAATGAATAACTTTATAAAAGTATTACATTTTTTATATAAAAAGATTTTACTATGCAAAAACACTATGCATAATAGAATATAATATATTCTATTTATAGTCTAATAAAACGAATAACTTTATAAAAGTATTCTATTTTATATAAAAGCTTTTCACTTTTATTACATTAATAATACTAATAAAACAAAACGTCATCATCATTATTATAATTCACACTATTAATTGACCGTGTCGTTCTTGTGAAAGAGGGCTTTCCAATAAGGTTTTTTCCTATTGGCGCCGCAATTAGGTGACCAAACCTCTCATGTAAACTTGAATAAGCGCTAATATTACAAATAATAATATTAATAACTTCGTTGTCTCAATTATTGATTTAATAATATATAAAATATTGACAATAATTAAATCAATTAACGTGAGATACTATGCAACAATTACTGAAATAATAATTGAACAAAACTGAGTGACTTCTCACGTAAGCATCAATAATCAATATTGTGTGCTACTATGAAACCACGCGTATTCCTGTACTTTTAACACTGGGTGTTTCAATAGTTAACGATAAAACTTCAGCCGTTATTTTCATAAAATATTTTTGTCATTTACTCAATCCGACAATAATTCCGTTGTGGGGTCCACCAATGATTGTGCCGTCGTACGAATATTCCTTACTAAAACGAATATTCCCCGACCAATCGAATATTATATAACAACTTGCGTAATTTGCAAAATTTATAACTATTACCCACAACTATAACATTATATCAAATTCATTCCATAATATTCAAAAATGATAATTATAGAAAATTCATCTTTATTCATAAAAGTTGGGGTCTTACAATCTCCCATTCTTATGAAATTTTGCCCTAGAAATTAGGGTACGTACCTGGTATGTTGAAGAGGTAAGGATACCTTAATTTCATTTCAGATTCTAACTCCTAGGTTATTCCTCAACATCGTGGTTCCTCCATAAAACTTTAACTTGAGGTATAACCTTGGAGCGTAGAATATGTTCCTTCTTATCCAAGATTTGAACAAGAACCTCTTCATACGTTAAATCTGTCGCTATTTCGTCCGGTTCTAACTTAATAATGTGGTTCGGGTCTTTCACATATTTACATAACATAGATATATGAAAAATGTTATGAACACGAGACATACTTGGCGGTAAAGCGAGTCTATAGGCTATATTCCCTACTCGATCGAGGATTAAAAATGGGCCAATGAATCGAGGATTGAGCTTTCCTCTCTTTCCAAATCTCCTAACTCCTTTCCATGGAGCAACACGTAACAACACATGATCTCCAATATCGAATTCCATGTCCTTTCGATGAAGATCAGCATAACTCTTTTGTCGGTCTTGTGAGGTTTTTATACGTTATCGGATCATTTGAATCTTTTCCGTAGTCATACGTAATAACTCCGGTCCCAACAACATTGCTTCACCCACCTCATCCCAGCATACCGGAGAATGACACTTTCTTCCATACAACGCCTAGAATGGAGCCATGCCAATACTTGTTTGATAACTGTTGTTATAAGAAAACTCCACCAATGGTAAGAACTTGTCCGAACTTCCCTTGAAGTCAAGGACACAGAGTCTTAATAAATCTTCAAGAGTTTGAATAGTCCTCTCTGATTGTCCGTCCTTCTGAGGATGATATGCCAAACTAAATCGTAAATCTGAGCCCATAGCTTTTTGTAAACTAACCCAAAATCGTGAAGTGAATCTTGGGTCTCGATCAGAAACTATAGATACTGGCATACCATGCAGTCTTGCAATCTTGTTTATGTACATATGAGCAAGACATTCAAGTGTATAAGTTTCTCGTATTGGTAAGAAATGAGCAGACTTGGTCAATCTATCAACAATGACCCAAATTACATCTATGCCTTGAGAAACCTTTGGAAGACCAGTAACGAAATCCATGGTAATGTGCTCCCACTTCCATTCTGGAATTTCAATTAGTTGCAATGGACCTTTTGGTACTTGATGCTCCGCCTTGACTCGTTGACAAGTTAGACACCTTGAGATAAACAACACTATCTCTCTCTTCATATTTCTCCACCAAAATGTATGACGAAGATCATGATACATTTTGGTACTCTCAGGATGGATTGCAAACGGTGTGTTGTGCGCGTCCATCATGATTTTATACTTTAACTCAGGATCGTTAGGAACACAAAGTCTGGAGTTGACTCAAAGTATTCCTTCTTCATCGATTCTTGCTTTCGACATAACACCTTCTTGTACTTTCTTCCTCATATGCATCAGCTCCAGGTCTGTAGCTTGATCAGCTTTAACTTTATCGATTAAAGTCAGATCTACTCGTATATTCGCCATCATCACGTGGGTCCCTAGAGTCTTTATCTCTATCTACATCCTTTGCAAGTCATACAAAATGGGCCTCTACGTTGTCAATATCGCACTTGTACCCGTATATGATCTTCTACTCAATGCGTCAGCTACCACGTTTGCTTTTCCAGGATGGTATTGGATGGTATGATCATAATCTTTCAATAGTTCAAGCTATCGTCGCTCTCGCATGTTGAGCTCTTTTTGAGTGAAGAAATATTTTAGGCTTTTATGATCCGTAAAGATCTCCACTTTCTCCCCATACAAGTAATGCCTCCAAATTTGAAGTGCGAAGATAACATCTGCAAACTCTAGATCATAAGTAGGATAATTCCTCTTATATTCTTTGAGTTTTCGAGAGGCATAGGCTATGACTTTTCCATATTGCATGAGAACATATCCTAACCCTTTGCCTGAAACATCACTGTAGATGCCAAATCCCTCCGAGCCAGATGGTATTGTCAGAACAGGTGCTGAAATGAGTCTTCTCTTGAGTTCTTGAAAACTCTTCTCACATTCCTCGTTCCAACTGAATTTTGTATCTTTCTGAGTCAGCTGAGTTAAGGGATTAGCGATTCAAGAAAACCCTTCTATGAATCTCCGATAATAACTAGCTAAGCCGAGAAAGCTACGTACTTCGGTTACTGATTTAGGTTGCTCCCAGCTTTGAATATCTTCAATCTTTGCTGGGTTAACATATATTCCATGACTTGATACCACGTGCCCAAGGAATGCTACTTGGCATAAAGCTTATATTCATGAAGCTTTTGAAGTATCAGCCTCAAGTATTGCTCATGATCTTCACGGCTTTTGGAATAAATAAGGATGTCATCAATAAAGACGACCACAAAGTGATCTAAATATTCTTTGAATACTCGGTTCATCATATCCATGAAGGCAGTAGGAGCATTAGTCAATCTAAAAGACATGACTAGGAATTCATAATGCCTGTACCGAGTTCTGAAAGTCGTCTTTGGAATGTCATCGGTTCTAATCTTCAATTGGTGATATCTGGAACGAAGATCAATCTTTGAAAAAAAATTGGCGCCTTGCAACTGGTCAAACATGTCATCAATGTGAGGCAATGGATATCTATTTTTGATAGTGACATGGTTCAACTCCCGATAATCAATACAAAGTCGGATACTCTCATCTTTCTTCTTCACGAATAGAACAGGAGAACCCCAAGGAGACATACTAGGACGAATGAAACCGATGTCTAACAATTCCTGTAGTTGGGTCTTTAACTCCTTAAGTTCAATAGGAGCCATTCAATATGGGGCTTTGGAAATGGGTTTTTTACCGGGTTCAAGGGCGATACAAAATTTAATTTCATGCTCTGGGGTAGGCCAGGAAGTTCTTCAGGGAATACGTCAGGAATTTCATTAACAATAGAAATATCATTCAAAACTGACGTATTTTTGTTTAGATCCGTGACATGAGCTAAGAAAGCTTGACATCCGCTTTTCAATAAACGAATAGCTTTATGGCTTGAGATGACAGTGATTGATTTTAATGGTTTGGTTGCTTGAATTCGCATAATAGGTTGGTTAGGAATATGAAAGCTAACAACTTTACGAAATACAATTAATTTTGCATGATGAGTAGTTAACCAATCAATCCCTAGAATTACGTTAAATGCAAGTATTTTCAATGAAATAAGATCAACAGGTAATGTGAGGGTACCGATTTGAACCAAACAAGACTTATAAATAGTGGATATAATGAAGGTTTCTCCCAATGAAGTTTTAACAGATAAGTCAAAGTCTAATTTCTCCGGAGTCAAATTTAAACGTTGAGTGCAAGTAGGAGAAATAAAAGAATGGGTAGAACCGGTATCAAATAAGGTATAAACTTCGCTAGAGTTTATGATAAGCTTACCCATGATGACCTCGTTCGGGTTCCTTACTTTCTGGGAGGTCACGACAAACGCTCTCCCTTACACTACTGGCTTTGACTTTTCTAGGACGTCCTTTGGTGCCTCCATCCTAGCTGAACTTGTCTTTGGTGAACGACAAAATCGGGCTAGGTGACCTTCTCTTCCACAATTATAACATTCTTTGGATGACATCACGCAGTTTGGACTGATGTGTCCCTCCCCTACGCATTTGAAGCATATGATAGGTGGTCGTTCTCCTTCCTTAATAACGGGTGCTGGTGCTGACGTCTTTCCTACATTGTTGAATCTCCTCTTCTTGAAATGTCCATTCTTATTGTTTTGGCCATGATTACCACCGAAGTGGTTACCATTTCTGGCATGTTGATTCCCTCTTAGCTTATTGTCACCGCTTCGATGACTGCTATCACTAGTATTATCATTTTGCTGGTTGATCTCTTTTGGTTAGGTTGACTCATTATCGCGCTCCAATAACTGAGCCCTATTAACAACATCTGAATACAAACACAGTTTATGAGAGATAAGATATTGACGTATCTCGGGTTTTAAACCTCTTAGAAACATTCACGTCATTCTCTCCTCATTATCAACCAAATGGGACGCAAACTGGGACAACTCGACAAACTTAGCTTCGTACTGCGACACGGACATGTTGTTTTGCTCCAGCTTGATGAACTCTACCTCTTTCATGTGACGAATACTTTCGGGAAAGTACTTGTCATTGAACAATTCTTGGAACTTCTCCCAAGTCATCTTCAATGCAGTAGGTTGAGTACGTTTTACAGATTCCCACCAGTAATTTGCCTCTGCATGCAACATGAAGGTGGCAAAGGGAACCTTTTGCTCCTCAGAGCATCCCAAGACATCAAATATCTTACAGATCTACTTTATCCACGTCTCCGCCTTAAGTGGTTTTGGCTCTCCAAAAAACTCCGGTGGTCCCAGTTCCTTGAACTGCTTAGCGGTGACCGTCCGAGAATTGCCAGTGTTTCCACCTGCATTTTGTACAGGAGTCGCTCTTGCCTGATGTTGCATGAATTGCATAAAGCCTTTGAACATTCCATCGTTCATCATCTGGTCAGTGTTGTTGTTTGCCTAAGGATTGTCGCCTTCCTGATGCACATTATCTTGATTATTGATCTGTGGAGACTCAACGGTCTCCTGTGCTCCATTGCTAATCTCAACATACTCAGATGCCATTTTCAAATACTGCCACAAAACAAAGATTAATTGACATGCAATATATAATCCCTATACTCTGATCGACCAATTAAATGTCAAATAAACTTAGGTAGGTCATACTAGCGAAGGAATTCTCCGTCTCTCCCCTCCTAGTTCTTGTCTCACATCTCAGCCAGGGATCATATTCCTAAGATTTGATACCAACTGTGACGCCCCCAAAATAGGTATACATTACCCATCTTGAGTCGCCAAATACATGGTATAAAATTCAAATACAACTTAATTATACAACAGTCGTGTAAAATACGACAAAACATATGCTATGAGTTTTAATACAAATATTGTCATCTAGACAATATCCACACTCAATTGAGTCCTCATTACCTTTATTATCACACTATTTAACAGAATAGTGAGGACTACTAATGCTATTATCTGGACCGTCACTCTGTTCCCCGACTAGTCCCTGTTACGTTCTCATTTCCTGAAGAGAACAATGAAAGTAAAAGGGTGAGCTCAACTAGCCCAGTAAGAAATATTATGACTAAGATAATATAGAATAAATTATCGTTAGCCTTCAACAATGTTAAACTGATACAATATAACAAACATCAAGTTTAATCAAGTGAACAAGCAATCTATTAAAAGAGTCAAGTAGAGAATAAAATCTACTATCTTTTATGATTTAAAAAGGTTTTCATCACTTTTATCATTTGAGACTCGACAATAAATAATTCACATCATCCACCTTTTCTACTACTAAGGATATTCATTAGTATCACAACCACAAATTATCCATGCACTACGGGCAAGGATATTCGTGTATTCATCAATGGTCATGATCATGCCAACAACTGTCCATCAATGCACTACGAGCCAATGAGGACTTTTACCACATCATTTGTAACATTACGGTCATGATTATACCGATTAATCCATGGTCATAATCATACCAAGTCCATCTATGCACTACAGGCCACAGATGACTTTCAACATAATATAAACATAAGGATGATGACAATGATATAAGAATTCAATAATACAAGTTCAAAAATTAATTTATCCAGGAACAAATAACGTCCAAATTGTCAACATGATACTTCTTTGTAGAGTAAAATTCAAGAATGCTCAGAAGAATATTTCCATGAAAAGATACTTGATGAAGCGCAAATATCAAGGATTTTCCACTAATTTGTTGGAGTGTAGAAGTCAAAACTTTAACCAACTGAGTATAATACAGAATAGAATAATAAAAGAAATCAACAGGCATGCGATAGACCGCACAGACAAGTTATTCCAACAGAATAATTAATAATGGAACCAGGTCATGCGTAAACGCACAAACAGGATATTCCAACGGAATAATAAATAACGGAACCAAGTCAAAGTAAATTACATGCCAAGCGGGATGTTCCAATAGAATAATAAATAACGGAACCAGGTCATGCATAAACGCACAGATAGGATGTTCCAACAGAATAATAAAGAATGGAATAACAGAAGAATTTCACCATGTATGCGGTACTTCGCATAAACAGGTTATTCTAACATAATGATAAAGAATGGAATAACAGAAGAATTTCACCAAGTATAGGGTAGACCGCGTATACAAGTTATTCCAACAGAATAAAAAAAATTAGAATAACAGAAGTTCTCTTCATGAATACGAAAGAAATAATACCCCTTACCTTAGAACAAACTGGATATAGGAGTAGTGAACTAGCACAATACTTTTCTTCTTTCTCTCTATAGTTTCTCTCTCTAGAGTTTCAATGAATTCTTAAGAAATAATGAAGGAATGAGATTCTATTTATAAGAGAATGGATGTGAATAGTAACTAATTACTGAACCGTCGAGATTAATTTACTTTTAAACGGACGGTCCAGATTGGTTTACTATAAAATATTCTAATAAAACAAAATCTTTTAAATAAAATATAATATATTCTATTTATAATATAATAAAATGAATAACTTTATAAAAGTATTCTGTTTTATATAAAAAGATTTTACTATGCAAACACTATATCAGTACTATCTGAAACACTATGCATAATAAAATATAATATATTCTATTTATAGTCAATAAAATGAATAACTTTATAAAAGTATTACATTTTATATAAAAAAATTTTTACTATGCAAAACACTATGCATAATAGAATATAATATATTCTATTTATAGTCTAATAAAACGAATAACTTTATAAAAGTATTACATTTTTATATAAAAAAGCTTTTCTATTTTATTACATTAATAATACTAATAAAACAAAACTTCATCATCATTATTATAGTTCACACTATTAATCCACCGTCGTTCCTAGGAAAGAGGGGCTTTCAATAAAGATTTCTCCTATATTGGCGGCGCAATTAGGTGGCCAAACCTCTCCTCGGCGAACTTACAGACATCGTTAATATTGTAAATAATAATATTAATAACTTGGTCGTCTCAATTATTGATTTAATAATATATAAAATATCGACAATAATTGAATCAATTAACGTGAGATACTATGCAACAATTACTAAAACAATAATTGAACAAAACTTAGTGACTTCTCACGTAAGCATCAATAATCAATAATGATGAGTGGGATTTATACCCGCGAATCGGATACTATATGACTTAAATAATTGTCTGAATTAGTAGTTTTTATGTAGTTTTATATAAATATAGTGTTATTGTGCTTAATCGTTTCATTGTAGAGCTTTACAGTGATTTTCCAGCTTTAAATGTGCAAAATAGGCAATTCATGTATGGTCAAGCACCATGCTATATAAAGTTCACTTAAAAGCGTACTACCGCTGCCCCACATCCTGAACCTTGATGACATCGAAGATGCAAGTGCATGGCCTCTTCGCTCCTTCTTTGGCTTTATTTGCGGTACAGAGTCCGTCAATCCCAGATTTTAATATGGCGTAAGCAATACTATCTAAAGCTTGGTGGCTCATTGACCGCACGCCACCTCCGATCGTCGGCGGAGAAGTGATTTTTGACCAAGCAAAGAAAGGGAGGTTGTTATAAAGCAGAAAAAGGAAGGCTTGCAATATATAACTGATATAACATAGAATAGAGAGGGAGAAGAGATCTAGAGAGTAATTTTAGATTAGGAGTTTATTTCTCTAGTAATTTCTCTTCCTCTCTTAGATAGATGTTTGTAAATATAGGTTAACTAGATTAGGGAGAAGTTTGGGTTTTTCTTTGGAGCATCAAGAGCAATGAGCTACACGGACTGGGAAGCTTGATTCGAGTAGAATGCTTAGAGATTGAAGGGGCTTGATAGATTTTCTTTTTATCTATTTATTTTCTCTGATTTTGTAATCCAAAAATGTTGTCTTTATTGTTACTTGTATTTTATTCAATAGCTATGAACTGAATATTTGCTCTAAGGTTATAATGGAACCTTTTGTTATTTAAATTGACTGTCTTATCTCTTTGGTTGGCACTATATGATTTGGTTTGATGTATTTATGCTTAATGATGTTCGCTAAGACATTAGTAATGATTTTGGTAATTTACATGATATCGACAGAAGAATTGTAGATTTACACCTGAATATATTGTCATGTGATTGTGGGTTTCGAATATATAAGTTGTGTGGAGAATAGACATATATCTGTGCACCACGTGCAGCCTAATTAAGAGCTTATGCTTAAATCCTTATTTTGATCAATTCATATAGACATATGTAGGATTGTATCTAGCTTGGGCATTCTTTTCTGTTCTATTCCCTAACGGGTGGATCTGGAAAGGATATGTTCGTACATACCTTGACAGAGGCGTATGAGCACTTATGTGCTCTCGGTCGACAAATTGTCGTGACCATTTAGACCATAGAGAGAAGGGTAGTTAGTTAAATGAAACACAGCACGCCAGGTGTTCGACAGAATGCCTGAGTGGGGTGAAGTTGTAACCTTAGCTTGTTATTCCTTAGATTACCATTTGTTATCCATTTACTTGCTTTGATAATGAGTTATGCTTAGATTAATCACTCTTTCATTTGTTGTTGTTCGAATAAGACTTTAGCGATACAAAGTCGGTATTTGGTAAATATTAGTGACAGTTCCTCGTGGGTTCGACACTCTACTTTCATATATTACTTGTGCACCGCGTATACTTGCGCGTGTTTATCGATTTCTAAATGAACCAACAAGTTTTTGGCGCCGTTGCCGGGGAACTGTTATTCTAATATTGTCCACTATGGATTTCAATCAATTTAGTCTTACTTTGAACGTATATATATTTATTTCTTTTATTTGTTTGATCTTCCTTTCTTTTGTTTTTAAGTTTACAGATTATGGACGATCAAAGTTATCGATGGCCTTATGAGTGGACGACGCCACCAAGCACGGAAGAAGGACTCAAGAAATTGCAAGTTCAAATTGCCAATGCCTTCAGGTTTTCTGACAATCTTGAGTGTCAGTCCACTCAGAATTCCTACTGTCAGGAACAAGCTGACTTTGAACCGTTCTCCTATCATCCAAACTGTCAGGGCTATCCAAACTCTTGGGACTACAGTCAAGAGCAATATCATGATCCGATTCATGCCTCTCAGTTTGAATACCATTCTCCGCCACCCATTGAGTGGACATCTCAGTCGAATAAAAACTTTTCTGAATCCTCAACACTTGAAGAAGAGAACCGGCTTAAAGAGCTTCTCACCATCTTTATCGAAAGAAATGAGATTCGGATGGCAAGCCAAGAAGTCGCATTGCACAGCCTTGAGAATCAATTGGGGCAACTCATCAATGCCATCAAAAATCCACCGCAAGAAAATCTTTCGATCTTAATTGATCTCGACGATGAAGCAATAGAGTATTGCACGGTGGATACACAAGGAAAATGCGATGAGTCTCGCACTATTATTGAGGGAGATGTTATAGTGCAAAATAACCAATCAGTGGAGTCTGAAGTTGAAGACAACGGAGCAACGGTGGTTGTATAGTCATAACGGATCTACAATCAGAAACTATGCTCCCGACGGTGGAAATTCTTGAGGGCCCAAAAGAGCATAAAGAACGCTTTCAATTTAATAAAGCAGGCGAATTAGTGGATAATTCCAGTGGTGAGCGATTCTTTGTGCCAAATGATAACTGGATGGACGAAGGACAGAAGAATGGCCAAGCATTCATGTCGGCCATTAATTTAAAAGAATTGACGAATAGACGGCATAAAAAGGTCATTTTTGCTTATGAGCCGGATTGAACGACATTAATATAGTCATGCCGACGACTTTAAAACAAGTGCTTGGTGGGGAGGCACCCCCATCTCGGTATAAATTTTATCTTTTTTCTTTACTTATGTCTAGTTTATTTTGTATCTGTTCGCCTTAATTGTTAATATGGCTGCCTATTTGTGCATTATTTCTTTTGTGTCTATCATCTGCAGGCGACATGTTTAGTTTGATGTCTGGCGTTTTATAATAGTGTTTCGGAGGTTTTTAGTAATGTATGATAACCTTTGTAGTGTAGTTTTTCTCTTTGCCTTGACATGTGCAGATAACATGCAGAAAAGCTCAGAAAATGCAACTCGCGCTGCGGTGCCATCTGATGCACTGTAACTCATGCCGCGGCGCCATAAGCATACATAGCCCACTGCTAACTCACACCGTAGCACCAACTAACAAAGGATAAATTAAATGACTACAGCGTGCCACAGCGAGACTCGTACATCGCTAACTTGCGCCGTCATTGCCAAACCAAAGAAGGATTCATCCGCCATGGCCTTGAGTAGCGAGAATTTGAAATGTTAGAGCAGTTTTTAGCAGCCGCACTCCATCTCTTTCCCAATCCCTCGACATCTCTCGGCAACCTAAATGTAAATGACCCATCAGTTGCCTCACTCCCACAAACCTCTAGCCTTTATCAAATTTACCCACATGAAACCAAATCTTACATCATTTCTAAAAAGCTCCAAGCCATTTCACGCAGACATTGGCGGTGGAATCAAACTAGGGTTAGCTAGTCAGGTATTTTTGTGGATTTTATTCAGGCAGACATTCTTTTTGGGTTTTATTCTGGTATTGTTTTGTTATCTGTTTGTGTGATTTCCACCTGCTAGAAATTTGGCCAGAGATCTACTAAGCAAGGTTTGTCCAAGTTGATTTTGAATAGCGCACACAAGGTGTTTGATAAATTGCTTGAGAGAAGGATTTGAGTGTTTTGGGACTGTTTGGAATTGAAAATTGCTGGGGTCTTTTTGGCCTAAGTTTGGGGTAAGTTTGGGCATTGTTCAATACTATTTTTGCATCATCTCGACTGAAATTTGGCATGGCTCCAAAAAGGCAACGTCTGAGCGTCGACGGTTCTTCTTCGTCCATCGCGGCAGCACCACAAGCTTGGGACTCCACCAAATTTATCAGTGAGGAAACCTGGAAGCGGTACAGGGACTCTTTTGGCACGCGCAACTTGATTCTTGAACAGGGGTTGTGGCCTAATAGAAAAGATGGTGAACTTATGAACATGATACTCGAATGACAATGGCTAAACTTCACCAAACCACCCGTTTCAGCAGTGGTATCTATAGTTTGAGAATTCTACGCAAACGCCAGTCCAGATGTTCCTGCTGTGGTTATAGTCAGGGGGCGGTCCGTGGCTTTCGATAATCCAGCCATCAATGCACTGTTCGGGGTACCCAACTACGCGGGTAATGATTATATGCAACAGGGAATCCGCAGTTATGACGTGGAGGATATCATTAGAAGGCTCTGCAAGCCCAGCACGACTTGGAAGAAAAATGATTATATGGGCGAAAAGACTAGCTTCCTTTCTGCTGCACTCAGTCGCTATGGGAAGGCTTGGTACAGCTTCATTTGTGCCACCATGATCCTTACCCGTCACTTGAGCGACGTAACAAAAGATAGGGCGATTCTGTTATTCGCCATTGTCACGGGTCTGCATGTAGATATTGGAGTTCTCATCCATGACTCAATCATTAAGGCAATCAAGAGTACCGTCGCTTCGGGACTTCCCCATCCATCAGCGATCATGCGATTGTGAAAGCAGGCATGGATACAATGGGGACCAGAAGAGATAGCTTCGCCGCCCATGACTGTCATTGACCATCAGACGATCAAACACTTCAATGTTTGGGATGGGGCAAAGTCTTATGTCAGGGGCGAATGGTATGGGCCTCCTATAGCACCATCTCCTTCAGCAGACCCAGAGCCTTCGCAAGCACTTGAGGTAGGTCCAGCTGCACAGGCCTCCTGATTGACATTATGGCATCTCTCACCCTGCTGCATCAGAAACATGACGCCGAGGCACAAAGGCAGTGGAGGCACATCGCAGCTGTGGCTCAGAGGCAAGAGATAGCGATGCAGTACCAGGCTGAGCTGGTGAACACTTTGCAGAGCATCTACACAGACTATTGCAGCGAGAGCACGAAGTTCACGCCATATCATTTTCTAGAGCCTCCTGTCTTCCCACCTTACCCTCCGCCATCACCTTGGCCATTGCCGATCAAGACACACCGTGAGGAAGACGGGGTTAAGCCGTCTTGATTCGAGTGATCTTGTGGAAGCCCTCTTATATACAATTGCTTTATGTTTAGCAATGAGGGCATTGTTCACCTCAAGTTTGGGGGTGTTTTTGGGCTTCTATCTATTTATTTCCGTTCTGCCATGCTAGGTTGCCAGACTTTAGTACTATTATTATGTTCTTATTATCAGTATTGTGGTGCAGTCGTTTTGAACTGCGAGATTTTATTTGAATTTTTATCATTATGGATGCCATGAACTGTTTTTGGTTTTATTTCGATTTTATTAGCATGATTGTGGTTTCTAGCCATCTTTTTGGGGCTTATACAGATTTAGATGCTTGTGCCATGTAAATGGCCTTTTCACCCTATTTTGAGCTGCTATTTAGCAAGGGTGTTATATTTATCATTGCTGATTTTTTATTGTGGCTATGTCTAGCGCCAATTGAGTGTGTCTCTCGTAGAGCTGTGTCAAGCATGCCATGTACTAGGGGTTTATTAGTGGATAAGTTTAAACTGTTATTGATCCGTCCTTCTAGTAAGCACCGACCAACTGTGTTAACTAGTTATTTTTCGAATTTAGTTCGTGTGTTTATTGTTTTGACAATTTGTTCACTCTTATAAACTTTCATTTATGCAAGATAATAAAAGACTTAGATGTTTTTACAGTTGCGGATCCTGGGTTCTAGCTTGTCTGAAAAAAATGGGAATAAGATTAGAATAGTAGTGTTGACATCGAAAGTTTTGCGGTGGGTCGAGATGGAGCATAAAACGCACTCGCCCATAAATGCAGGACCGATATCGGGATGGAGCATAAAATGCACTCGCTGAATAATTTTTTTTTATTGTGAAGTCTCAGTTGGCTTATGTTGATTACGTGGCCTTTACTGCTCGAGTTATTAGATTCTTAGGGGTGTTCTACACCTAGTGCCCTAAAGTCGTCTGGCTTGGGAGTCACCGATCAAAAGCTCATTCATAGGTAGTTCTGAATAGCCTAAGGTAATTAAGTACTATCCGAGTCTGATTTTACTGTTGGCATTCTAGAGCCTTTTGATCTTTTCCTGCATTTGCGTCTTATTCTTAATGCTTGTTGAATGTTTAAGTTGCGGGGTTTGCTTGGTTTTAACAATCGACTGAGCGAACTTATTTGACCTATGATTAGTCAGGACGGTTGATCTTCACACAGGCACATAGAATGGATCGAATACAGTCTTATGCTTGAAATAGAATGAAACCTTACTCAAGCCTGTGGGATTTATACCTGCAAATTGGATACTTTATGACTTAAATAATTATCTAAATTCGTAGTTTTTTATGTAGTTTTATATAAATATAGTGTTATTGTGCTTAATCGTTGCATTCCAGAGCTTTACAGTGATTTTCCAGCTTTAAATGGGCAAAATAGGCAATTATGCATTGCATGGCCGCCAGTAAAGTCCAGCTTTAAAAAATCACGACTTAAAAGCCACCCCTCTGAACCTTGACGACATCAAAGACCTTAATAAGCAATACGCTACTACTCTTCTTCTTTGGCTCATATTTGCGATGCGAGCTCAATCCCCAGATTTTAATATGGCACCATGGCGCCATCTAAAGCTTGGTGGCTCATTCACCACCAGCGCTACCTCCTCAAGTGCTCAGGCGCAGAGAGAGTTATTTTGACCTAACAAAGAAAGGGAGGCTGTTATAAAGCAGAAAAAGGAAGGCTTGCAATATATAACTGATATAGCATAAAATAGAGAAGGAGAAGAGATCTAGAGAGTAATTTTAGATTAGGAGTTTATTTCATTGTAATTTCTCTTCCTCTCTTAGATAGATGTTTGTAAATATAGATTAACTAGATTAGGGAGAAGTTTGGGTTTTTCTTTGGAGCATCAAGAGCAATGAGCTACAAAGACTGGGGAGCTTGATTCGAGCAGAATGCTTAGAGATTGAAGAGCCTTGACATAGTTTCTTCTTATCTATTTATTTTCTCTGATTTTGTAATCCAAAAATGTTGTCTTTATTGTTACTTGTATTTTATTCAATAGCTATGAACTGAATATTTGCTCTAAGGTTATAATGGAACCTTTTGTTATTTAAATTGATTGTCTTATCTCTTTGGTTGGCACTATATGATTTGGTTTGATGTATTTATGCTTAATGATGTTCGCTAAGACATTAGTAATGATTTTGGTAATTTACATGATATCGATAGAAGAATTGTAGATTTACACCTGAATATATTGACATGTGATTGTGGGTTTCGACTGTATAAGTTGTGTGCAGAATAGACATATATATGTGCACCACGTGCGGCCTAATTGAGAGCTTATGCTTAAATCCTTGTTTTGATCAATTCATATAGACATATGTAGGATTGTATCTAGCTTGGGCGTTCTTTTCTGTTCTATTCCCTAACGGGTGGATTTGGAAAGGATATGTTCGTACATACCTCGTCAGAGGCGTATGAGCACTTGTGTGTTCTCGGTCGACAAATTGTCGTGACCATTTAGACCAGAGAGAGAAGGGTAGCTAGTTTAATGAAACATAGCACGCCAGGTGTTCGACAGAATGCCTGAGTGGGGTGAAGTTGTAACTTTAGCTTGTTATTCCTTAGATTACAATTCGTTATCCAGTTACTTGCTTTAATAATGAGTTATGCTTAGATTAATCACTCTTTCATTTGTTGTTGTTCGAATAAGACTTTAGCGATACAAAGTCGGTATTTGGTAAATATTAGTGATAGTTCCTCGTGGGTACGACACTCTACTTTCATATATTACTTGTTGACCGCGTATACTTGCGCGTGTTTATCGATTGCTAAATGAACCAACAAATACCGTGTGCTACTATGCAACCACGCGTATTCATGTACTTTTAACACCGGGTGTTTCAACAGTTAACGATAAAACTTCCGCCATTATTTTCATAAAATATTTTTATCGTTTACTCAATCCGACAATAATTCCGTTGTGGGATCCACCAATGATTGTGCCATCGTACGAATATTATATAACAACTTGCGTACTTTGCAAAATTTATAACTATTACCCACAACTATAACATTATATCAAATTCATTCCATAATATTCAAAAATGATAATTATAGAAAATTCATCTTTATTCATAAAAGTTGGGGTCTTACAATTATGCATATTGTTTGCATAGTTTTTGCATAATGTTTTCATAGTAAATCATAAAAATTATATCAGCCGATGAGTTACGCCCGTGATATGTCACTATGTAGTCTGTGATTTTAAAATTTTAATAGTATCCTTCCATTCTCCTATAAATAGGATGCTTAGTTTAGAATTGAAAATCACACCAGAATCAAAAAATTCTTCTTCTATAATATTGAGCGTATTTCTTTCGAGTTTTAGGAAGCTTTGAGTGTAGAAAACAATGAAAGTTTTCTTCAAGAATATCCCCGCTATACCAGTTGGAATACTCTTCTTTTTAAGGTAAAGGATATTATTTTTGTTTAGTATTCGTATGGAATAATATTTTCATCCATACTCTGTAGTATTAAAGTAATCTTATTTCATTTTAGATTTCGAATTCTACACTCATTTTGTTAAGATTTGGCTTCTATACTCCATGAAATTAGTAGAATATCCTTGAAATTGCGTTTCATCTAGTATTTTTTCATGGAAATAATATTCTGAACATTCTTGATAAGTTTTAACTTTTTCATGTCGTAGTACTATTCACGGGGTACTATTCTCGAAGTACTATCCACGTGGTACTATTCACCCGGGGTATTATTCATGATAAAAATTGGTTTCTTTTCGGTCCAAATCATTTTTCATACAATATAAATCTTGAATTTTACTCCACAAAGCAGTATCATGTTGACAATTTGGACATAATTGAATTCTGGATAAATTAAATTATAAATCTTTAAAAATTTATCCTTTGCTTTCTTTTAATTTAATTCTTATATCATTGTCACCATCCTCATGCTTATATTATGATGAAAGTCATCTTTGGCCCGTAGTGCATAGATGGACTGTTGATTGGTTTGATTATGACCAGGGATTATTCGGTATAATCATGACTATAATGTTACAAATGATGTGGTAAAAGTTCTCATTGACCCGTAGCGCATTGATGGACAGTGGTTGGCATGATCATGACCATTGGTGAAAACACGAATATCCTTGGCCTGTAGTTCATGGATAATTAGTTGTTGTGATACTAATGAATATCTTTGGCTCGTAGTGCATGGATAATTCAGTGATATGGATTATTTATTAAGCCGAGTCTTAGAGATAAAATTGATGATAAACTTTCTAAATCATAGAAGATGGTAGATATCATGCTCTACTTGACTCTTCTAATGGATTTCTTGTTCCACTGCAGTTAAACTTGATGTTTATTGTATTTTATCAGTTTAACACTGTTGAAGGCTAACGATAATTTATTCTGCATTATCTTAGTCAAAATATTTCTTATTGGGCTAGTTGAGCTCACCCTTTTGCTTTCATTGTTCTCTTCAAGAAATGAGAACGTAGCCGGGACTAGTCGGGGAATGGAGTGATGATCCGAGATGGTGTTATAGTAGTCCTCACTATTCTATGAAATAGTGTGATAATAATTTCAATGATGAATCCATTTGAGTTTGGATATTGTCTAGAAGATAATATTCGTATTAAAACTCTCAACTATGTTTTGTCCTATTTTACACGACGGTTATATAATTAAGTTTGGCGACTTAAGATGGGTGATGTATACCTATTTTGGGGGTGTCATAGTGTTCCTGCAAGAGGGTGGTTTCTTTGTTATAAAATTGCTAGGCCTGAGGATCGTGAGAATGTGCTTGCTCTTGGCCCTTGGTATATATCTAATAAGTAGTTATGTCTCAAACTATAGAAGGAAGTCATGGATTTCCAGTTTGACTCATGTACTAAAGCACTTGTCTAGGTTAAATTCCCTTATTCGTAGACCCCATAGACCCCAATTATGTTCTCACTGTAAAACGTTTGGGAACTCCCTTCTTCGTTGCCCTAGATATAATTACAAATGGCTACATAAAGTCCAAAAACATTCTAAAAATCATGTAGCTGCTGCCACTATAGTTCCTCTGTCTCCTCCTATTATCCCTAAGTCTTTTACTACTCCTGCTACTACTTCTGATAACTGGACTATGGTGGCTAAAGGCCCTAAACAACATGTTCCCTATAATGATCTTAGTCTTCCCTCTTTGGTTGGAGACTCTAATTCTTTCATGCCTATTGTTGCTGTTGGTGGGGTTGTGGAGGGTCCTTTCTCTGACACTGACTGCTCCCTTTCTCTTAATCCTCTTGTGGGTAAGCAAAAGATGATTGATGAAAGGGCAGGTCGTGATCTTAAGGCAAAAGCTCGTGCGGGTTTGGAACCTGACCAGTCTTAAAAAAAACGTCAAGGGAGGGGGGAGGCCTTCCCTATCTTAACCTTTATTTTGTTTATGGTTAATTTTTTCTCTATGAATATTAAAGGTGTAAATATGAAGTCCAAGAAGGATAATGTCATTGCTCTCTTATGTAAGCATATAATCTCTTTTGTTGGCCTTGTTGAGACTAGAGTCAAATTCCCCAAAGCCAATTCTATTTCCAAAGCCATATGCTGTAAATGGAATTGGCAGTTTAATTACGAGAATCATGTGAATGGGAGAATTTGGGTTGGTTGGGACCCTTCGCTTTGGACTATAAATATTGTTTCTAAATCTTCTCAGTGTATTCACTGCTTAGTTTTGTCTGCTGCCCCTTCTCTGCAGTTTTTTATCACTTTTGTTTATGGGCTCAATACTCCTTATGAGAGGAAGGCTCTTTGGAAGGACCTACGATTTTTATATCATTCTATCAATTTGCCTTATTGTTTGCTAGGAGATTTAAACGAAGTTCTGTCTATTACTGAAATTCTGGGAGAGGATGAATCCTAGAATGGGGGTATGCATGACTTCTTGGACTGTTTTATTGATTTGCCCTTGTCTAATCTTCATGGGATTCGGCCTTTGCACACCTGGTGGAATTCCAGTGACATGAAACCCAATTCAAAAAGCTTGATAGAGTTATGGTTAACTATGATTGGTTGCATCAGTTTTATTGTTCTCAGGTTATGTTCACTCCTCAAGATCATTTTGATCATTGTCCGGTTGTTGTTCAAACTTGTTTTTCCTTCCATAGAGTTCCCAAGCCTTTCCAATTTTTCAACTTCTTGGGTGAGCTTGGAAATTTTCATGAGGTTGTTCAGTGTGCATGGAATATCTTTGTTCCTGGGGATCCTCTTCAGGCTCTAGATAGTAAACTTAGGTCTGTCAAATGGGCTCTTTCCACTCTGAACAAAGATAATGGTAATCTTGCATCTAATGTGGATAAGGCTAGAGTAATTCTACATGATACTCAAAATATTGTTTCCTCTAACCCTTCTGATTTATCTCTTCCAAAGGCTCAAAAGCTTTATTCTGAGAATCTCTGGTATGCCCTTAGCTGTGAAGAGAAGTTCCTTAAGCAAAAATCTAGAATACAATGGCTTAAGGATGGGGATAAAAACACAGGCTACTTTTATAATCAGATTAAAAATAGATGGAATCAGAATAAAATTCTCTATATCAAAAATGAGGCTGGTATTCTTTGTATTGGGCTAAGGATATTCAAAATATTGCAGTTGTCCACTTCCGTTCCTTGCTCGGTTCTTCTTCTTTGGTGATGGAATATAACTTTCCGGACCTTGCTCGTTATGTGCCTAATTTTGTTTCTGTTCTTCATGCTTTTATGATTGAGAGAGACATCTCTGATCTTGAAATCTTGACCACCTTGAAGTCTATGAAGAAAAATAAGAGTCCTGGTCCTGATGGATTCAATGTTAATTTATTCCTCCTTGTTTGGGACATTATTGGAAGTGATTTTACCGAGGCCATTCAGTCTTTCTTCAAACAGGGATGCCTTTTTCGGGGTACTAACTCTACTGTCATTGCTCTTGTCCCTAAGGTTCTTAATCCTTCATTTATGACAAATTATAGATCTATCACTTGTTGTAACATAACTTATAAGTGCATTTCTAAGATCATTGCTATCAGGCTCAATGGTATCCTTCCTATGTGACGCCCCCAAATCCGGGTATCTTCCAAACCCGACATATGGTGCTCCACCATACTAATATCCATACAATCATTCCATTGAAATACAACAAAATGAAGGTAATTACTATCTTCTTATTACAATCAAAGTATATACCTCCCCAGGTTCATAAACCGATTACATCATTCGTTGTTCATAATGTATAATACATACAAATATACTAATCTATTACACGATGGCTAGGCATCCATCTTAGCCTTGCCCTTATCTCTCTTAGCATTCTCAGGACGTTCATCCTTAACTTCAATCATATAATTCACGCAAGAAGTGAGCATAACAAGCTCAACAAGTTTTTAATAAAGGATAATAGTAATACCACATTCGTGAATTATTTGACAAATCCTACATAACTGAACAAATAGTTATGAAGTATTTTGAAACAGTAATACTTTAACATTTCATATTATCAATTCCCAAAGTATAGAGTAGATTAGGAATTCTGAACCAGTCGATAGACCATGAACAGTAACTTTCTTTTTTCATTCTTGAAAAGGATATCACAGCACTAAGGTTGTACATCCGCATTACTTACGAGCACTTCTAGGTGATCAGCCTATAGTACTCTATGTTGATCAACACTCATTCATTTAACGTATTTACGTTTAATATTTGGCAAACTCGCGTGCCCATCGAATAATCGATGAAAAATACTTTTATTTGTTCATAGACAAACCTTACCTTCACATCCGTACCAATTACTTGGCATAGGATAGCGTTAACATTTCTATATAGAAACATATGAATATCAACCAATTTATATACTACGAGTAGTCTAGCCGAATTAAATCTGGCATCGACCCTTTCTTTGAAACTAGTCGTGCAATTCAGTGCAATGAATCACATAAAACTTGACTAACATGAAAGTTAGACAAGCGTTAAGAAAACTTGCCTTTCAGCATCTTTAAATAATTTAATCGACTGACCACAGCCTTTATAAAATCTACATGATATATTCACATAGCATACTATAATTAGCTATTAAACAAATGTTCACATTGTTTCTACCAACTTCTTTCTCTTCCATGTCTTAGTTAACTTAATATTAATACTAAAGTCAACTTGACTTACTACCCTTCAACCCGGCTTAATAACCAACTGACGTTATTAATCGGACTCGAACATCGTTGACAAAGTACCGACTTTGTTCATCATTCATAACTTATTAACATGCATTCAATTCTTAAGTTCAATACCATATACTCTAGTATAGGTAGTATAGGAATAGTTTTAATACACTTATGATGTGTACAAACATTACTCCTTTAGGTCCCTAAACAATTGAAGTTAAAATAGTAAGTCACTATCAACAACCTTGCACTTTCATGCACATGGCATGGACTTCTTAGTACTAGGCGGCATCATTAGCATCTTTGCTAGTTAGCGATACCTAACTTTATACTAATAGTGTTTGCATTGCGATTTAGACGATTTAACTTTCATCGTCTGGCGCTACTGGCGACATTTAACACATCAGCATTTTATAATTTCCATAGTTAAAAAATAATGTGAAATTCCCAGAGCCATAACTTCTTCGTTATAAGCCCGATGTGGTCCGTTCAAAAGTCTACACATCATAAATGATATACTCTACGCGTTCATATAAGAATTCGACACTTTCGAATCCGATAACTTAAAATTCCCTATTGATTTCATTTTCTAAGCATTTGTAAACGTTAATGAGCGTTCAATGCTCGTTTTCTTTGTTTTAAGTCGGAATCCAACGATTCTTGAACCCACAACTCTTATTTACCCTATCTCACGTGTTGACATTGAAAAACAACATTTTCAAGTCTCGCGACAACTTTTGACCACCAATTCGGAATCTCAACGTTTTCGACGTTTAACGTTTATTTCCGTGAAATTCGCCATAACTTCGTTATTAATGTTCTCTAGGCCAAATCACATGGAATACTACATAGATTTTAGATCTACATCCTAACCAAGCAAGATGCATATATTAACGTATTGATGAAGTTCAATCGTTTATCAATAATCGATCTCAACAATCATTATTTTTATGGTTTGAAACAATATCAAACCTCATGATTCTTATGATCTCATGACTTATAGAGATTGAATCTATGGTAAGTCATCTTTAATCCACTATACAAGACACATACCATCTATTTATGATACTCCATGATAAAAGAAAATCAAAAGAGATGGAAATGAAAGATAAGGAATATACCTTAAGAACTCTTGGTGTTCTTGAAAAACTTCTAATGAAAAATCTTCAAGGTAGAAGAATGGTTTAAGTCTAGCTATCTTTCTCTCTCAAATAATCTAGGTTAAGTCTTAGAAAAACATCAAATGGCCAAACCTAGCTTCCTATTTATAGAAAATAGAATGGAGGGCAATATGGACATTACACTCCCCACTTCCTTACTATTCACACTTGGTCACCAAGTAAAATGCTTGGTGACCAAGCACTAATCTTGGCTTGCACACCAAGGGGGCCGGCCCACCCTTGCCCATGGGTCATCCCCATGGGTTGCCCCATGGGTTTTACCCATTCCGTGACCCACCGGTTCGATCCATGGTTCGGTTATCATGAATTGGGCTTAACTAATTTAACATTGGGCTTTGACTAGGGCTTAACCCATTAAACCCCTTGGGCTTGCTCATTCAAATAATTGGACTAATTATAATCCAACCCAAATGAATTAACATTAAGTCTTAACTTAATTCTATAATACGAATCGTATCCTATACGTACAATTCACGTATTCTCTCCGTATAATACTCGTACGATAATTGTATTGTACTTCGTATTTACTCATCGTATTATACATAGATACTAAATAGTATCATACTTGTATAACACTCGTTTTAACCCTAACGCAATTCCCTCTACGTGCTTCATTTCCTTCTCGAAAATTAATATACTCAACCCTTAGGTTTTAAGTCCGTAGACGAAAACTCCGTTTGCCATAAATGAAATATTATCAGATATTTTTTTTTATCTCGATATTCTATCATTACTCATTTCTCAAAATTTCAACATAATTCCCCGAACAGAAATGGATGAATAGTGTTTTTACAGAAATTTCTCGAAAAACATTTATTTTCGTCTTGGAAATTCTAAACAATTAATTCTAGCTCATAGCCAGATTACTAACTACTTTAGCACATTCTAGGTCATAGAACGACCTTCACATAACTTACTCACATAATAAATCAATTAAATTCATTTAATTCACATAATCAAATAAAAATTTAATTGTCATAAAAATCCAATTTTCTCGGGCGTTACATCCTCTCCCCCTTATAAGGATTCTATCCCCAGAATCTTAGCTTATAATTACATGAACAAATGAGAAAAATCTTCCTTCATTTTACTCTCGAGCTCCCACATTGCTTCTTCAGCATTGTGGTTTCTCCATAACACCTTCACTAAAGGTATGACCTTATTTCTTAAAACTTGTTCCTTCTTATCAATAATTTGAATTGGAAGTTCCTCATAGGAAAAATCTTTCTCTATCTGGATAGATTCATACTCTATTACGTGTTTATAGTCCAGTTTATAAGGACGTAACACTGACACATGAAACACATTATGAATGCGTTCCATTTCTGGAGGTAAGGCTACTTCATAAGCCACCTCTCCTACCCTTCTTAAAATCTCAAAAGGTCCTACAAACCTTGGACTTAAGTTCCCTTTCTTTCCAAAATGTATCTTCCCCTTCCAAGGCGATACTTTTAGAAAAACAAAAGATCCTACATCAAATTCTCTCTTTTCTCTATGAGGATCTGCATACTTCTTCTGCCTATCTTGGGCCGCTACCAATCGAGCACATATTATCTTCACCATGTCCGCCATTTGTTGTACCATTTCAGGTCCCAACATCCAACGTTCACCCACCTCATCCCAACACAATGGAGTTCGACACTTCCTTCCATACAACGCTTCGTAAGGCGGCATGCCTATACTAGCGTGAAAACTATTGTTGTACAAAAATTCCACCAACGGTAGATATTCGTCCCAACTCCCTTTGAAATCCATAACGCAAGATCTTAACATATCTTCAAGCATTTGAATTGTCCTTTCACTCTGACCATCCATCTAAGGATGATATGTCTTACTCAATCTTAACTGTGTTCCCATTTGCTCTTGCAAACTCCTCCAAAAGTTCGATGTGAATCGTGGATCATGATCTGACACAATCGAAACAGGTACTCCATGTCTGGAAACAATTTCCTTGACATACAACTTAGCTAACTGATCTAGGTTATACCTAACTCCTATTGGTAGAAAATGAGCTAGATTTTGTCAATCAATCCACTATCACCCAAATAACATCGTATCATTTTCTTGTTGTTGGAAGTCCCACCACAAAGTCCATTGTGATATGCTCCCACTTCCACTCTGGAATTTCTAATGGTTGCAATAACCCACTCGGTCGTTGGTGTTCAGCCTTAACTTTTTGACAAGTTAAGCACCTACTTACATATTCTGCTATCTCCCTCTTCATGTTCGGCCACCAAAAGTTCTGACGAAGGTCTTGATACATCTTCGTACTACCGGAATGTATCGAGTACCTCGAACTATGAGCCTCCATCATTATCTCCTCTTTTAATTTGGGATCATTCGGAACCCAAATTCTTCCTTCAAAACGAAGTAATCCCTCCTTATCGAGGTTATACCTAGTCTTTTCTTCATCTTTTATTCTCTTCTTTATCTGCTCGCATTCCTCGTTACTCAATTGTATTCCCTTAACCCGTTCCGCTATGGTCGGTTGGGTTTCCATGGAAAATAACATTTCCACCGCTTCCTCCGGTAACTTAACTTCTAGCTCCATTCTTTCCATTGCAGTTAACAACTCATTCTTAGTTGTTAACATTGATAGTTTCTCTCTACACTTCCTACTTAGCGCATCGGCTACTACATTTGCTTTCCCCAGATGAAATAAAATATCACAGTCATAATCTTTTATTAGCTCTAACCATCTTCTATGTCTCATGTTTAACTCCTTCTGTGTGAAGATATATTTTAGACTTTTGTGGTCCGTCTATATTTCACACTTCTCACCATATAAATAATGCCTCCATATCTTCAAGGCAAAAACTACTGTTGCCAATTCCAGATCATGAGTAGGATAGACCTTATAATAATCTTTCAATTGACGTGACGCATACGCAATGAACTTTCCATGCTGCATGAGCATGCAACCCAGTCCTTTATGCGAAGCATCGTTATACACTACAAAATTCCCTGTATCGTCTGGTAAAGACAATACAGGTGCCTCACTTAACCTCTTTTTTCAGCTCTAAAAGCTTCTCACATTTTTCAGTCCACACATACTTCATCGACTTTCTTGTCAGATTTGTCAACGGAGTAGCTATTTTAGAAAAGTCCGAAATGAACCTTCTATAATATCCCGCCAACCCCAGAAAACTCCGAACCTCGGTTGGCGTTTTTGGTTGCTCCCATTCATTAACTACTTCTACTTTTGCTGGACCCACGGAAATACCATCTTTATCAATAACATGTCCTAAAAACTGCACTCTCTCAAGCCAAAATTCACACTTTGTGAATTTCGCATACAATTTCTCCTTCCTTAGTGTTTCCAACACTATCCTAAAATGTTCTGCATGATCTTCTGACGTCTTTGAATAGACTAGAATATCATCAATGAACACTACGAAGAACTTGTCCAAATATTGTTTGAACACTCTGTTCATCATATCTAAATACGGCTGGCCCATTAGTCAACCCAAATGACATTACCAGAAACTCGTAATGACCATAACAAGTTCTGAACGCCGTCTTAGGTACATCCTCCTTCCTCACTTTTAACTGATGATACCCCGTGCGCAAATCTATCTTAGAAAAATACTTTGCCCCTTTCAACTGATCAAATAGATCATCGATCCTGGGCAACGGGTATTTATTCTTAATCGTCAACTTGTTCAACTCTCGATAGTCGATACAAAGTCTTAACGACCCACCCTTCTTCTTGACAAACAACACTGGTGCTTCCCAAGGAGATACACTCGGTTGAATGTACTTTCTATCTAATAGTTCTTGCAATTGAACCATTAACTCCTTCATCTCAATTGGCGCCATCTGATATGGTGCCCTTGAAACTGGCGTCGTTTTTGGTAACAGATCAATTACAAACTCAACTTCCCTGTCCGGTGGAATACCCGGTAACTCCTTCGAAAATACATCCGCGAACTCTTGCACTATAGGTATTTGGTCCAAGGATGTTTCCACTCTTTTGGTTTCCACAACATGCCATAGATAACCTACACACCCTTTTCTCAACATCTTCCTAGCTTGTGTCATCGACAGACAACAAGAGCGTCTCGGTGATTTACTACCGAAGAACACCACCTTGGTTTTCTTAGAAAGCCGAAGGTTTACACTTCTCCTATGGCAATCTATTATCGCCTTATGGTTAACCAACCAATCCATACCAAGAATTACATCGAATTCTTTTAACCTTATCGGTACCAAATTTATCGATAAGTTATTCCCTCTAATATCTACGCAACAATTCATATGAATAAGTTCAATGGGGATTATATCTTCATTGGTTACGTTAATGTCTAAAGGTATTGGTAACTTTTCAGGGATTAAACCTAATCGCTTAGCAAATTCAAATGCTATAAAAGAACAAGTAGCACCCTAGTCAAATAGCACATAAGCATTTATCTTATTGACCGGAATGATACCTACTACCACATGCGTTGATGCAACCACATCTTGGACAATCATATTAAACGTACAAGCTGAGGGTCTACCCACTGATGGTGTTAGTCCAGTAATGGCTAACTTACCACTACCAGAACCCTTATTTCCCTCTAAACCCTTCTTCGGGAAATTTCTTGCTATGTGGTCTAATGACCCACAGACAAAACACCCCTGGTTCTTCTTAGGGTTAGGATAGTTGGGTGACAAATGCCCTCCACCTTGCGTTGTAGCACTGTGATTTCCCCTTTATCCCATGTGACTCCTTACATGCTGAGTCTATCCGCATGTCTTATATACCCCAGTATTCCCAGGGTTAAAACTCTTCCTTTTAGGCAAGTTGCCACTTCCGCTGGCAACTTCAGCCTTACTCACTCCCTCTAACTTACTCTTGTTCTTTCGCTCTTTGTGGTACTGAGACAATGCCTCACCACCACCTTCAGCTATAATCACCTTTTACAGAATGGTCCCGTAGGAAGCACTCTGAAAAACCGATATTCTACTATAGAACCAGGGTTTTAAGCCCTGCTCAAACCTGCGCGCCTTCCTCTCCTTCGTATCCACCTAGTGTGGAGTAAACCTCGCCAATTCTTTGAACTTGGCAGCATACCGGGGAACTTTCATATCCCCCTGCTTAAGTTCTAAGAACTTAATCTCCTTCCTACCTTTCATGCTAGTAGGGAAGTAGTTTTTGAAGAAGACCTTCTTAAACTATTCCCACGTAACAGATTCGGTCCTAGCCCCACCCTGGTGAGCCTCCCACCAGTAGTTGGCTTCCCTCTTCATCATGTAAGTCGCAAAAGAAGTCTTCTACGCCTCAACTATGTTTGTTATCACAAATGCCTTTTTAATTTCTTCTACCCATGTTTGTGCTTCTAGTGGGTCCGTTGTTCCTCAGAACTCAGGAGGACCCACACTCTTAAATTCCTTGAAGGTAGTTGTTCTTACTACCCAGGAGCTACAGGAATCCCACCCCTAACTTGGTTAAATGCAGCCGTTAATAAATTAACGAACTCTTGTATAGGGTTATTAGGACCCCCCCGATTCTCATTATGAGACTCGGCCTCTTGGTTACGTTGTCTCCTTCTTGGCGGCATAATTCTGATTAAATAAATAAAGTTTTGTTATTATTTATTTAACTACTTGGTTATCATTTTCAAATAACAACTCATACCACAACAAGCACATTAAAAAAATGTCATTATATAAATATGCTTTCATAGTCAAAACTATTTACATCATGTTCCCTTAGCCAAAAAGCTATTACATAATATCCTGTGATTGCCTTCAACAAAAATTGGGACTTACAAAAAGACTACCCTTTAATTATACAAAAGAGGGTTTTACGTCACTACCATATACACAAAAGATCTAACGATCTACTAACACTGTCGAACGGCATTCTCATATTTCTGATTTGCCAATATCAACACAATATCTCGACTAATGGTATGCGAGTCTGCCTTGACTGAATAGAATAACAAGCAATTTTCAGCTTGAAACCCTCATGGGCACATTCGTGGATGTATGACATCCTAGTTATTTTCTGGTCTTTCTCAACCAGTTTCTTTCGAAGCTCTACGGCCTCTTCCTTATAGTCATGTGCCTTATCTATCATAAGCACTTTCTCGTCGTGCTCTGACTCAAAATCCGCCTCTGCATATTCCTTCACCTCATATAAGGCAGTTATTTCCTCATTCTGTGTCTACACTACAGTGCGCAGATGCATATTCCTATCCAACACAGCCAGATACAATGATCTCATAGCATCTGGAGGTGTTGGCTCCTGAGTAGGTACCACCGTATTAATCGATGTTACCTCCATCTCCTCCTCCACGTCAAGCATCTCATTAAGGTATGATCCTAACCCCATCATCTCCTCAGAGTATTCCTCCTCAGAGATGTACTCCTCAATGTCTGAGTCCTCTAGTACAACTAACGGTACCTCCGCCACTGGCATTGGTAAAATTTCAACTTGGTTCACTGACTCTTCACTCACAATGTGAATGTCTCTATACATCATGCTATCGATCGACATCTATAATAGCACATAACAAGTTGATTAGTACATAATACACAATAGTATAAGCATAAATCACATTTAATTTATTTAAGGTTACTTTTCATCTTTTAAATCTTTCGATACTGAGATATCTCAATACCTTAATAATTCAATGGACTTGAATTTCATTATTCGGACTTTACCTTTCTTACAAGGTTATTAGCCTAAGGTTCTTCCCCCCTTAAGTTTTTTAACCTAAAGCTTTGATACCAACCTGTGATGCCCCCAAATTTGGGTATCTTCTAACCCAACATATGGTGCTCCACCATACTAATATCCATAAAATCATTCCATTGAAATACAACAAAATGAAGGTAATTACTATCTTCTTATTACAATCAAAGTATATACCTCCCCAGGTTCATAAACCGATTACATCATCCGTTGTTCATAATGTATAATACATACAAACATACTAATCTATTACATGATGGCTAGGCATCCATCTTAGCCTTGCCCTTGTCTCTCTTAGCATTCTTAGGACGTTCATCCTTAACTGCAATCATATAATTCACGCAAGAAGTGAGCATAACAAGCTCAGCAAGTTTTTAACAAAGGATAACAGTAATACCACATTCGTGAATTATATGACAATTCCTACATAACTGAACAAATAGTTATGAAGTATTATGAAACAATAATACTTTAACATTTCATATTATCAATTCCCAAAGTATAGAGTAGATTAGGAATTACGAGGCCGTTCGATAGACCATGAACGATAACTTTCATTTTCATTCTTGAAAAGAATATCACAATCACTAAGGTTGTACATCCGCATTACTTACGAGCACTTCTAGGTGATCAGTCTATAGTACTCTATGTTGATCAACACTCATTCATTAAACGTATTTACGTTTAATATTTGTTAAACTCGCATGCCCATCGAATAATCGATGAAAAATACTTTTGTTTGTTCATAGACAAACCTTACCTTCACATCCGTACCAATTACTTGGCATAGGATAGCGTTAACATTTCTATATAGAAACATATGAATATCAACCAATTTATAAACTACGAGTAGTTTAGCCGAATTAAATCTGGCATCGACCCTTTCTTCAAAACCAGTCGTTCAATTCAGTATAATGAATCACATAAAACTTGACTAACATGAAAGTCAGACAAGAGTTAAGAAAACTTTCCTTTCAGCGTCTTCATATAATTTAATCGACTGACAACAACCTTTACAGAATCTACATGATATATTCACATAGCACACTGTAATTAGCTATTAAACAAATGTTCACATTGTTTCTACCAACTTCTTTCTCTTTTATGCCTTAGTTAAGTTAATATTAATAATAAAGTCAACTCAACTTACTACCCTTCATCCCGGCTTAATAACCAATTGATGTTATTAATCGGACTCGAACATCGTTGATAAAGTACCGACTTTGTTCATCATTCATAACTTATTAACATGCATTCAATTCCTAAGTTCAATACCATATACTCTAGTATAGGTAGTATAAGAATAGTTTTAATACACTTATGATGTGTACAAACATTACTCCTTTAGGTCACTGAAAAATCAAAGTTCAAATCCTAAGTCACTATACTAGAGCGGCGTGGACTTCTTAGTACTAGACTAGCGCTGCGGCGCCAGTTAGCAGTGTCTAGCTTCCGGTCTCGGCACTGCGGCACAAGACTTTATACTAACAGTGGCACTACAACGCCATTTAGTAGCACCCAACTTTCTTTGCTGGCGATGCTACTACGGCGGCATTTTAACACTACGTCTAGCGACTGCTGGCTTTCGACATCGATGCCAGATAATTTCCATAGTTTAAAAATTTTGTAAAATTCCCGGAGCCATAACTTCTTCGTTATAAGCCCAATTTAGTCCGTTCAAAAGCCTACACGTCATAAATGACATACTCTACACGTTCATATAAGAATTCAACACTTTCAAAGCCGATAACTCAAAATTCACTATTGAGTTCATTTTCTAAGCGTTCGTAAACGTTAATGAGCGTTCAATGCTCGTTTTCTTCGTTTTAAGTCGGAATCTGACTATTCTTGAACCCACAACTCTTATTTACCCTATCTCACGTGTTGACATTGAAAAACAACGTTTTCAAGTCTCGCGACAACTTTTGACCTCCAATCTGAAATCTCAACATTTTCGACGTTTAACGTCTATTTCCGTGCAATTCGCTATAACTTCGTTATTAATGTTCTCTAGGCCAAATCACATGGAATACTCCATGGATTTAAGATCTACATCCTAAACAAGCAAGATGCATATATTAACGTATTGATGAAGTTCAATCGTTTATCAACAATCGATCTCAACAATCAATATTTGCATGGTTTGAAACAATATCAAACCTCATGATTCTTATGATCTCATGACTTATAGAGATTGAATCTATGGTAAGTCATCTTTAATCCACTATACAAGACACTTACCACTTATTTATGATTCTCCATGATAAAAGAAAATCAAAAGAGATGGAAATGAAAGATAAGGAAAATACCTTAAGAACTCTTGGTGTTCTTGATAAACTTCTAATGAAAAATCTTCAAGGTAGAAGAATGGTTTAAGTCTAGCTCTCTTTCACTCTCAAATAATCTAGGTTAAGTCTTAGAAAAACATCAAATGGCCAAACCTAGCTTCCTATTTATAGAAAATAGAATGGAGGGAAATATGGACATTACACTCCCCACCTCCTTACTATTCACACTTGGTTACCAAGTAAAATGCTTGGTGACCAAGCATTAATCTTGGCTTGCACACCAAGGGGGTCGGCCCACCCTTGCCCATGGGTCATCCCCATGGGTTGCCCCATGGGTTTTACCCATTCGGTGACCCACCGGTTCGATCCACGGTTCGATTTTCATGAATTGGGCTTAACTAATTTAACATTGGGCTATGACTAGGGCTTAACCCATTAATCTCATTGGGCTTGCTCATTAAAATAATTGGACTAATTATAATCCAACCCAAATGAATTAACATTAAGTTTTAACTTAATTCTATAATACGAATTGTATCCTATACGTACAATTCACGTATTCTCTCCGTATAATACTCATACGATAATTGTATTGTACTTCGTATTTACTCATCGTACTATACATAGATACTAAATAGTATCATACTTGTATTACACTCGTTTTAACCCTAACACAATTCCCTCTACGCATTTCATTTCCTTCTCAGAAATTAATATACTCAACCGTTATGTTTTAAGTCCGCAGGCAAAAACTTCGTTTAACATAAATGAAATATTATCAGATATTTCATCTTATCTCGATATTCTATCATTACGCGTTTCTCGGAATTTCAACATAATTCCCCGAACAGAAACGGATGAATTGTGTTTTTACCAAAATTTCTCGAAAAACATTTATTTTCGTCTTGGAAATTCTAAATAATTATTTTTGGCACATAACTAGATTACTAACAACATTAGCATATTCTAGGTCATAGAACGACCTTCACATAACTTACTCACATAATAAATCAATTAAATTCATTTAATTCACATAATCAAATAAAAATTTAATTGTCATAAAAATCTGATTTTCTCGGGCGTTACATTCTCTCCCCCTTATAGATTGTCTCTAAGGAGTTCATGCATGCTGCTCTTCGACTTTTCAAATTCCCCCCCTGAGTTTATTTACTGGATTAAGGCTTGTATTGCATTTCCTTTCTTCTCTGTTAAGGTGAATGGTGCCCTCTGTGGGTATTTTAAAGGGACTAAGGGATTACGTCAAGAGGACCCCCTTTCTCCTTATCTTTTTGTTATTGCTATAGAAGTGTTATCTCTTATTTTGTCTAAGGAAACAAGGGATCCTATCTTCAAGAATCATTGGAAAACAAAGTCTCTTTCCTTATCTCATCTATATTTTTTTGATGATTTGTTTATCTTCTGTCATGGTGATGTTGATTTGGTCAAGGTTATCAAACTTTGTTTAGATCGTTTCTCGTCCCTCTCGGATTTACACATTAATAGTTTGAAGAGTATGTGTTTTCTCTCCAATGTTCCTCTTGATCATAGTGAGGTCATTATCAATATTTTGGGATTTCAAGTGGGATAGTTTCCTGCAAAATTCCTGGGGGTCCCTTTGATCACCTCGAAGCTTAGCTTTGCTGATTGCCACCCTCTTTTAGAAAAGGTTAAAACAAGAATTGCTTCGTGGACTCACAAGTTTCTTTCTTATGCTGGAAAATTGAAACTTATTAAATCAGTAATTTTTGCTATTCAATCGTATTGGTCTACTCACTTCATTCTCCCAGTGGCTGTGCTTAAAGATCTAAAATCCACTATGAGTAGTTTCTTATGGAAGGGTCCCTCTATGTTGAAGTTTGTAGCCAAAGTTGCCAGAGTGGGGACTGTGGAGGGTGGTTAATCCTAAATCCCAGTCTCTTTGGGATTCTTGGATTATAGATTATCATGTTAAATCTAATCACTTTTGGTGTGTAAAGATTCCTCGTGACTGTACATGGATATGGAGAAACGTTCTGCAATTGAGATCTCTTGCTATCAAGTATATTAGGTTCCATATTGGTAATAGAGAGAGTACTAGCTTATGGTTTGATCCTTGGCTTAATGTGGTCCCCCTTGCCTCCAGTCCCCACTCTTCCTTGATCATCAATTTTGGTCTGGGCCCTAATTCTATTATGAGTGGTACTATTAGAACTTCTTCTAGGCATCTCCCTTCCTCCAACCATAATGATTTTATTGTTTTTAGGGATTCTTTTGATTTGATTAGGCATTGTGATTCTTCTCGGCCTGATGAACTCTTTTGGATATTTCCTCTTCTATTGAGATTACGGCCTCTACTATCTTGCGCTCGATCAGACAGGTGGGTTCTGTTGTGCTTTGGGACAAGTTTGTGTGGCATAAAACTTGATCCCACAGTATTCCTTCACTCTCTGGTTGGATTTTCATTGGGGGTTGCATACTATAGATAAGTTGATTAGTTTTGGGATGCAGGTCAACCCTTTATGTGTTCTCTGTTCCACTTAGTTGGAAACTTTTGATCACCTATTCTTTCATTGTGATTAATTTTTTAGGGTCCTCATCTTTATTCTTCGCCATTGTGGTTGGAGGGGTTTTGGCAGAAGCTGGAGTTCGTTAACGGACTATCTCATCCATTATCCTAGACCCCAATTCCATCTTGGCCTACTCTATCTTGGTTTTGCTGTTGTGGTTTATCGTATTTGGAATGAATGGACTGCAAGGATTTTTTTGCCATACAAACTGCTCTGTTCGAACTCTTATTTCTGACATTTTACAAATGCTTAAGTGTTGTTTGCGCACTAATTTTAAATTTTAAAAAGTTAAAGATAGATCTTGTGTTAGTTCCCAGAAGGCACACAATAGATCTAGAAAGAGGGGTTGAATAGATCCTTTTTAATTTCAAAAATCTTTTCCATTTTAGTTTGCATTGCTGAGTATATGGCAGATGATAAACTTAAGCATTATTTCAAGCTCATCAGAATAAGTTTAAGGTTCCCCTTCATAGATGTTATGTTGACCATTTATCTAGATTCAGTTTAGTTGTAAGTTGTTATCTTGTTAATAGCAGTTATATTAGTTATGATGTAAATGACATAATGTAAAAGACACAAGGTATTTTAAGTGGTTCAGAAACTCAAACTCCTAATCCACTCTTCTGCTTCAACTAGTAGGGATTCCACTAAGGAAGTCTTTACATCACTAAATCACTAAGATTCCTTTAAGGCCAGCAGCCTTGGAACTTTAGTTCACTAAGAACTCTTCAAGTCCAGCAGACTTGGAACTCCAGTTCACTAAGAACTCTTCAAGGCCTGCAGCCTTGGAACTCAGTTTAGTCCCTTTGGACAAGGACCCTTCTGGCCCTAGCTTTTGTTGTTGTTGTTGGTGCTGAGCTTCCAAGATGACTTTAAGCTTGTTCATCTTTGTTTCTTGGCAGCTTATTGTGATCCTCTTTGTATTCTGCATTGAGACTGGATCAACATTGGACATACTGCTAAGTTGTTCATGAAGCTCGATCTCTTTAAGTACCTAGTAGTTTGTTATTTCTTCCTTAGTGCAGCTGATCTTGAGGTTGGTCCTTTTCTGATCTCAACTTGCAATTCTTCACCACATAGCTAAGTCTTTGCATCTTTGGTATACTTCGTCTGGCACTTAGCATCTTCTAAACCGTGGTTTACTAGTGTACATATTTGGTTCTGTATATGTTCTTCTTTAGCTCTTGGTGGTTCGTGGTGATTCATAGGTTAGCTCTTTGAATCCTCTTTCTGATTTGCCAATCTTTTGAATACTATTATCTTGGCCTTTTCGGCTCTCAGCTTGGCTAACATTCTTAATGGCATTCTCATTGTTTTTGAGTGAAGCATTCTTCTATTAAAGCACTTGTGACAACCCGAGAAATTAGACAATTTATTAAAAACTTAAATGATGGATTTAAGGTCAAATAATAGACCTAGACAGAAAATAAGTGTATGCGTTTAATATTTTTGGGAAGGAATTTTGAGGATTTTAAAATTCTGTGAAGGATTGTGGTGAATTATTCAGGATTAAGGGTATATGTGAATATGTTCTGTGTATATAGTATTATATGTGTACAGTATGTGGTTAAGGATCAAGAGTTGACCAGATAAATTTTATCAGTGTCAAACCCTAGTATTATATTAAGAACGTCAATGTTTTGTTAGAAAACCCTAACGTCTGATAAAAAAAAACCCTAAAACCGGTTCTGGAAACCCTAATTTCAGTTTTGGGAATTTGAAACCCTAATTCAGAAATTGATAACCCTAATTTAGGAACTTAAAGGATAATTATAATGCTCAAGTACTATTAATTATAATATTAAGTAGGGTAAAGCTTAATTAATTAGCAAACCCTAATTTCAAATTTATAAACCGTAATTGTTCCATCACAAATCCTAATGTATAATTATGAATTTAATTACTAAATTAACAAATTTAATTAGGAAATAATAATCCTAATTAACAAGATTGAATTTCATGATTAGGAAATCTTATTATAATATATTCCTAATTATAATTTAGAAAATATTAAATTTTTATTTTTAAAACCTAAATTTGGAAATTTTAGAAATCATATTGCCAAAACCTAAGGGTTAAACCCTAAACCCTAAGGGTTGTAGCAAATGTCTAAAATGCCATTAAATTTAAAAGTCAAATGACTAAAGTACCCTTTTTTATTTTTTTATTGAAGTGGAGTGTAAATCTTGTCATACAATTAGTAGGTCACCAACTAAAGTCTTCTTGTGTCTTTTCCCATAACAGATTCAAGGATCAAGGCTCAAAATGATATAGAACCCTAATCTTTAAAAATCATATGATCTCATGTTATTTGTTGTTTTTGATTGTTTAAAATTGTGTATTAAGATATTATTGAGAAATCTAGGTGGTAATAACATGGATCCATAACATCTAGATGCACAAATTTAATGTTTTCTAAAATCTGGAAAAGTTGAAAAATATGGCCTGACAGCCATATGTCAGTGCCTTTAGATTCTTCTATGTTAATTATTTGTGGTGTTTTATGTTATAAATGTGTTCTATGTCATGAGGATTTTGATCTGGAACTAGAAATAGGGCCAGATCATTAGTAGATTGAGAGATATGAGCAGTCAAACTACGTTGACCGGTCATAGGAATGAGTTTCTGGGCAACACAGAAACCCAGATCTTGTCTGGCAGTGTATTTGCAGGTCCTTGATCTTGCTTCTCTTTGATTTTTAAATCATGTTATTGTTTTCACCTTCTAGTCCGGTATAAATACTACACATTCATGCTCGTAGATTACCCAAAAACAAAATAGGATCAAAGTTGTGAATGGTCAAACATAGGTTGACCAACTGCCTGGGTTCCATTTCTAGAAAACCTAGATTCGTGAAGAATAGCTCCTGACATCATTTTGACTGGCCTTGATCTCTCACCTGTTATGTTGTTTGACTGAACTATTGTTATAATGTTGCTCTATGACATAAGTACTACCATCTAGTATCATAAAACCACTTAGAGCATGATCATAGACCAGATTAATCAGGGTCCAAAGAGCGACCCTTTTAACTGCTTGAGTTTCTGGGCAACCCAGAAACTCAAGAACATGTCTGACATCATTTTCTGGAGCCTGGATCTTGCAGATTTGATATGTTTGGGCTATGAAACTTGCTGGAGATTATAGTATTACATAAGTACTAAAATATTAATGCACTAGACTTCCCAAATAACCTTTAGAACTAAGATCAAATGATGGTCAAACCACCTATCTCGAACACTGACATGATGTTTTGGGTTTTCATCAAGAACACCTATAGCGACGGTTCTGTCACTATAGGACCCTTTAGTGGGACTTAATTTTGGAAAATGCTTTAGTTTATTAAATAAATAGAAAAAAAATGGTTTTTTATTACTAAAAATATAAAATACATTTCTAAAAATTATTTTAAAATCTAAAAAATTAGTTTGTAATTATTTTGAGTATATTTCATAAATAATTAATATTTTTAGAATATAAATATTATTTAATTTATTTAATTATAATATTAAATAAATTAGTTTAAAATGATTTTGATACTTTAAAAATCATAAAAAATTATATTATGGTATAAGAAAATAATTTAAGTTATTTTTAATAACTTTTGATATTTTGTGATGAAATTCATTAATAAAATAATATTAATGGTAATTAGTTTATTTAATAAATATATTAAATAAATTATGGAAAATTAGAAATAATGCTTTAAAAATCATTTAAAAATGATTTAAGGGTTAGAAAAATATTTGAAGTTATAAAATATAACTTTTGATATTTTGTAATGAAAATATTAATATTTTAATATTAAAAGCAAATATCGGATAATGGATTTAAGTGTTTAAAAATCATATAAATATGATTTTAAGATATTAAAAATACTATGAGATATTATAAATATATTATAATATTTTGGCATGTATTTCATTAATATTTAATATTAAATAAATATTAATGATATTAGAATATTGTGGTATTTAAATTAGATAAATACGATATTAATGATTGGAAAATCATTTTAAATGATAATAATTATTTGAAAATTATTATGAGACTTGGAAAATTATTTTGATTAATAATATAATAATTGTTTAGTGTTAACGCACGCAGAGCTTAATTAAACTTAAACTCATGTATTGTCCGACTAGACCGTCGGTGTGACGCCCCCAAAATAGTTATACATCACCCATCTTGAGTCGTCAAATACATGGTACAAAATTTAAATACAACTTAATTATACAACAGTCGTGTAAAATACGACAAAACATAATCTAAGAGTTTTAATAAGAATATTGTAATCTAGACAATATATCCACACTCAATGGAGTCCTCATTATATTTATTATCACACTATTTAACAGAATAGTGAGGACTACTAATGCTATCATCTGGACCGTCACTCCGTTCCCCGACTAGTCTCGGCTACGTTCTCATTTCCTGAAGAGAATAGTGAAAGAAAGGATGAGCTCAACTAGCCTAGTAAGAAATATTATGACTAAGATAATGCAGAATAAATTATCATTAGTTTTCAACAATGTTAAACTAATAAAATACAATAGACATCAAGTTTAACTGCAGCGGAGTAAGCAATCCATTAGGAGAGTCAAGTAGAACATAATATCTACTATCTTCTATGATTTAAAATGTTTTCATCAATTTTTATCGCTGAGACTCAGCTTAATAAATAAACCACATCATCGAGTCATCCCTGCACTACGGGCCAAGGATATTCATTAAATCTTCAATGGTCATGACTATACTGAATAATCCCTAGTCATAATCATACCAAAAACTGTCCATCAATGCACTACAGGCTACTGAGGAATTTTACCACATCATTTATAACATTACAGGTTATGATTATACCGAATAATCCCTGGTCATAATCATACCAAGTCCATCTATGCATTTAAGCCAAAGATGACTTTCATCACAATATAAGCATGAGGATGATGACAATGACATAATAATTCAATAAAACAAGTTCAAGAATAAATTTTAAAGATTTATAAGTTAATTTATCTTGAAATCAATTACGTCCAAATTGTCAACATGATATTGCTTTGTGGAGTAAAATTCAAGAATGCTCAGAAGAATATTTGCATGAAAAGATACTGGATGAAGCGCAAATATCCAGGATATTCTACTAATTTCATGGAGTATAGAAGCCAAAACTTTAACCAAATGAGTATCATAGAATATATGAAACTACAAATGGATATTTGCCCGCCATGCGGTAATCTACGTAGACAGATCATTTCCATAATTTAATAAGGAATGAATACAAAGGATCATTCACCATGCATGCGGTAATCCATATAGACAGGTTATTCCAATAGAATAATAAAGAATGGAATAACAGAAGAATTCACCAGGCATGCGATAGATCGCACAAACAGGTTATTCCAACAGAATAATAAAGAATGGAATAACAGAAGAATTTCACCATGTATGTGGTACTTCGCATAGACAGGTTATTCCAACATAATAATAAAGAATTGAATAACAGCTCTTACAAGTATTGAAAGAAATAACTCTCTTCATGAATACCAAAGAATAATACCCCTTACCTTAGAAAGAAACTGGATATTGGAGTAGAGAGGTAGCAGACTTCTCTTATTCTTTCTCTCTATAATTTCTCTCTATAATAATTTCTCTATAACTTTAGTGAATTGGTGAGAAATGAAGGAAGAATGAGCTTCTATTTATAGGTAAATATTGTTTCGATAATTGCACATTTTGTGGCTCAAAATATTACAGTACAATACCTTCAACTTTTCTTTCATTTTTAATTTAGTCCTGCAAGTATTATCAAACTTGCACCACCTCCCCTAATATTAAATAATGTGAATCAATAGTTCAATCATGTGAATCAATAGTTATAATCATGTGAAAATACAAATTACAATATAGTACCTCCATCTATACCTCCATTTTAACTTAGTCATGCAAGTATTATCAATCTTGCACCAACTCCCCTAATAGTACAAGAATGTGAATCAGTAGTACACACCTGTGAACAAATAGTTATAATCATGTGAATTAATAGCAATTAATTGCTCATTTATCCTTAATTACATCGACCGGTCAAAGATAACTTCCAGACATCAATTAATATCGAAATAAATGTCAATTTCCACTAACACTAATAATTCCAACACAATGGAACTATCAATTTCATCTTTAATCAACATGAACTTATTCATCATTAATATTATAACTCACAATATTTAACAACCATGTCGTTCCCAGGAAAGAGGGGGCTTTCTGATAAGGATTTCTCCTTATTGGCACGCAATTAAATGACCAAACCTCTCCTTGACAGAACTTCTAGACATTGTAAATATTGCAATCTAATAATATGAATAATTTTGTCGTCTCAATTATTGATTTAATAATATATCATATTATGCAGATGATACTATGACAATAATCAAATCAATAACATGAGAAATATGTTACAGCAATTACCGTAGCAATAATTGAGTATAACTGAGTGACTTCTTACGTAAGCATCAATAATCAATACCGTGTGCTACTATGCAACCACGCATATCACTGTACTTTTACTACTAGGTAGTTCAACAGTTTTTAATGGTAACACTTTCCCCGTTATTTTTATAAAAAGATAATTCTTTCATTTTCTTACTACGACAATACTTCCGTTGTGGGGTCCACCAATGATTGTGTCATCGTATGAATATTCCCCGACAAAAAGAATATTCCCCGACCAAACGAATATTTTATAACAACTTGCATACTTTGCAAAAAATTTCACATATCACCCTTAACTTTAACCCTTTATTAATTTAACCATTTACGAAATAATATAATAATTATAAGAAATTTGAATACTTTCATTTCATAAAATTTGTGGTCTTACAATCTCCCCTCCTTATGAAATTTTGCCCTCAAAATTTATGTACGTACCTGGTATGATGAGGATACCTTGACTTCATTTCAGATTCTAACTCTTGAGGTATAACCTTTGAGTGTTGAATATGATCCTTCTTGTCCAAGATTTTAACACATATCTCCTCATACGTTAAATCTTCTGCTATCTCGTCTAGTTCTAATTTAATAACGTGGTTCGGGTCATCCACATATTTACGTAACATCGATACGTAAAAAAACGTTATGAACACGCGACATACTTGGCGGTAAAACGAGTCTATAGGCCACATTTCCTACTCGATCGAGGATTTCAAATAGACTAATAAAATCAAAAGTTGAGATTTCCTCTATTCACCGACTCTTGCTTTTAGAATAACGCCTTCTTAAACCTTCTTCTTCATATTCATCAGCTTCAGGTGTGTAGTTTGAGCGGCTTTAACTTTATCGATTAAAGTCTATTCTACTCGTATATTTGTAACATTCCATAATTTTTATTGAAATATTAAATATTTATTGAAATATTTAAGTATTTAATGGATGTGTTTATTGTTAAATAAATAATTGTTCAAATTTGATTCAATTTGGTTAACTATTTGTTAAATAAATAATTAAGGAAATTAATTATTTTATACTAATTTAATTTAATTATTAAGTTAGAGAGTTTAATTAATTGAATTAATATTCTTTTATTTGAATTTGTAATTAAAAGATGTGTTAGTTGATTAAATAAAGTTATAATTATATAAAAATTATAATTTTGTGGTATTGGTTTATGTGATGTAGTGATTTAATAAATGGTTATAAAGTGTGACAAATAACCTTTTATAAAGTAGTTATTAAAATAACTTAAAGGAGTTTTAATTCAGTTTTGCCAAATAAGGCCAAATGCCTATTAAGTCTTTAATTGTGCTTTACCAAACAAGGTGTAAGGGTTAATGGGTTATTTTTAGTTAGTTAACCAAACAAGCTTTATGGCTTTTGATTTTCAAATCTATTATAACTGATATCAGTTATATTAATATTTATGTTATATAATTAGTACATATTATACTATATACGTTATTTTGTTAGTACGCTAGTTAGTGTTAGGAAGAAAAACTCAGAGGAAGAAGAAGAAGAGAAGAAGAAAAGTGAGAGAGAAAAGAAGAAAGGAAGAAAGGCTAGAGAATTGGAAAAAGGAATTGGAGAAACGCTTGATAATCAAAAGGATAACTATCATCTTCTAAAAGCAAGGTATTCTTCTACCCTTTTTAAGTTTTAAAAGTTTTAGTTTTCTCTTCTCCTATTTCTCTGTAAAATTCTTGTGATAGGATAAATTGTTGATTGTATGTGTATTTATATGATCAACTAGTGATTGTAAAACTATTTTTATAGGTTATATATGCTTACAGTCAATGAATTGATGTTATGAATGTGGTTTGTGAAGAAAAATATTTTACAGAGAGTTTATGTGAATGAATATGGGTTAATTTAAAGGAGGAATTGAGGGCTAATTAGTTGTGTAGTTGATAAATTGGCTATTTAAATTGATAGAGTATGTATAAATATTGATAAAGATGCTTTGAATTAACTGTTTTGGTTGAAAAAAAAAATTACAGTGTTGATTTTCATTAAAAACATCAAAAAGTGAGTTTTATCAAAAATAAAGTGAAATTGGATGTTTTAAATTTGTTGTTTATGTTGTTGTATGGGTAGAATCATGTTAGGAGTTCTTGAATTATGTTTACATGAAGTCTTTGTATGAATTATATGTGAATTAGACTGTTAGAAACAAGCTTGTAGGCCAAAATTGGCTTTTTCTTATATTATTCTGAAAAGTCATTAGTCAAAATCTAGCTGATTTGGATGTCATGGCATGACCAAATAGATTCATTTTTTTGCGTCATGACTTAGGCGCCATGCCGCATCATGGCCTTGTAGCTTTATGCTCGTCATGTACTTTACTTCTCATCTCATGTGATTGCCGCACTTCAAGATATAAACTATGGCGCCGCAGCACGCGAGTTAGCAGAATGGTCTGACAGTGTACTTTTTGTACTCGAAATTTTAAGGAATTGTTATGTGATGATAGTAGGACTGTAAAATGTTGATTTTAGTATTTTTATACTATGAATAAGTATGTTATTAACGATTAACTTGTGTTATAACTTGATTATGTGATTAAAAATCCAATTTTTACATGATGAACGTATTTAGTTATGTTTGTAAGGTGGTAATGACTAATTATGTCATGATGACATATGTTTATAAGATATTGTGATTTGAATTGTTCAGTTTAGCCCACGAGCAAGGCAAGTTTTCTAATCCTTTATCTAGTTAAACTAATTATGGTTTCCAATTTGATTACCTTATAAATGATGCAAGTTCTCTAATCTATTTTATTGTTGAATCAATTATTGTTTCCAATATAATAATGCAAGGTTTCTAAACTTTTTTTTTGATATTGAACAAGTTATTCTTGTATTTAACTTGTTGTTTAGCATGCGCGAATATATTTTAATAGTTTATCGTTCATATTGCCATGCATGCTTAGTATTCAATTCTAAATAACCTTGGCTTAATATTGTTCAAGCAAGGTGTGTTATAGTTATTCAAGTTGTATGCTATTAGATTATTCCTAAAGCATGATTTTAATTACGAGTATTTTATAATATGATGTTATTAGTATTAATTCAACTAGTCCTCTAGTTGATGATCGTTGAACTTCAAATTACCCTTGAAAGCTTATCCAAACCAAACTCTCTTTGGTGCAGACTTGTACTCTAAATACTGAGATGAACAACCCTATTATTAGGGGATAACTTACGCGTAGCGTTAAATATTTGTGCACAATACATGGTACGAAGGGCTGATCCCCCTAAGTACGAGGAGTCCTTATAGTCTTATGACTATTAAAGTTGGAGTTAAAATATTACTCGCAACTGTGGACATAGTTCATGGTCTTATGACCCTCGGTTATGTTTATTCCATACTTTGGATTTCAGTTCCTGATTATCATTGTTAGAGTACTATCAAGTTTTAATGAGCCTACTCATTGGCAGTTATTATTGTTATTCTTCTGTTAATTCATTATTTTATCCAATGAGCAATTGTTTTGCTCACTCTTGCATATTTATAAACTCATTGCAGCTAAAGTGGAGAAGGTAGATGAACCTTCAACTAGCAAAGGAAAGGGAAAATTGTACAAGTGATGCTGATTTATACTTTTATTTATTGTGACGATCTTAGACTTCCTAATAATGATGTTATGTAATAATTTTAATTCCGCATTTGAATGATTGTATTTAAAGGTTAGACAACCTGGGAGATTTTATTATGTAGCCCTTTAATGGGAAAGGTTTTATTTATCCAGTTTTATTGTGATTTGGTAGTTAGATATGAATGTTTGATTAAGTGAACACCAAATCCTGTGGGAATGAAGTACCTGGGTTTGGGGGTGTCACAAGTTGGTATCAGAGCCTTAGGTTATGAACGTTAGGTGGGGGAAAACCCTTAGGAAGTAACCTTCGAAAAGATAGTGATGATAAACTCTTATCGAGTTTTAAGGAAGAAGTAATAAAATACTTATGTGCTTATGTGTTTACAACTTATGTGCTCGTGAGCGTCAAGTAGTAATGATTAGTAATTAAAACTTAAACTTTGGTTGACGGGATGTCTAATATAGGAGGATCCAATCGAGCTAGGGAGGAGGAGTCTCGAGATATTCGGTAGTTTGGGAACAATTACGCCACGGGAAATAGTTAGTTGGTCACGAGTAGTTGAAGGGAGAGAGTACACGATGAGGATGATGAGATAGAGATGAGTGGATGAGGAAGATCCTTGGAGTTGCCATGACAGACGGATGAAGAGGACGAGGAGGAAAGGATTTCACTTAACTTGATAGTTGGCCGTATATACGATGAGGTGCATAACCGCAATGTGGAACTTCAAGATACAGTTGAGGAGTTACAAGAGATAGTAGCTGAACAACAGACCTTGATGGCACAAAAGGACGACGAGATCTAGGATAGAGAAGAACGATTAAACAATGTTGAAGAGAAGTTGGTTCACACTGAAGAAGAGAACAACCAAATGACAGCAGAGATTTCAGAGTTGAAGAGCAAGTTGAGAGAAGAGTCTGCAAAAATGGCAAGAACCAAGAAGGCAGCGTCTGAGGAAAGGCGATCAACGGTAAATTAAATAGCATAGAGAGCAAGCAAAGAGAATGAAGATGCAGGAAATGGATAACGTATTCAATATCGTGATCAATCAAGCTCAGGATCGGGTCATGGGTTACCCAATTCAGTTCGAGACGCTACCCTCATACATACTGGATCATCGAACCATGTTCCAAATTATGGAAGAAGAGCGTCATAAGGCTTTGCAGTATCTTACTAGGACATCGTAGGAAGTTTACTTGATTTATGATTTATGTTATGATAAACAATATGTATATCCCTAGTGTTATGCAACCTATGGGATATGATGATGATGTCCTGAAACTTTAGTAGTTCATGAAAATAATGTAAATAGCAGTGATGCTATTATTATGATGTTTTTCAAAGAATTAAGTATAAATAAAAGTTATTATCTTCTTTTATCCAAAGTGTTATGTGTTATGTGGTGATTATTTTGGGGGCAAGTTAATTAGAAGTTACTTGAAAGAGTTGAGTAATAATCTAATGAGTGTATTTTTAACAGAAAATGCCTCCAAGACGTCAACCGCCCAGTCAGAGAACCACTGAAGGAACCAACAACGATAATGTTGAAGCTAACTTCGTTCAGCAGCTGGTGACGTTACTGACAGGTGCACTGTAAAATCAACCACAGAATCAACCTCAGAACTAAGGTGCTACGTTTAAGGACTTAAAGGCGTTGGACCACCAGAATTTCGTGGATCCATGAATCTAGTTGAAGCACAAACCTGGATCATGGAATTTGAGAAGGTTTTTGATGTTGCTAGGGTAGAGGATAACCAGAAAATTGCTTTTGCAACATTCATGATGAAAGTAGAGGCTAGTTATTGGTGGCAGGCCAACAAAACTCGGGAAGGACTAGGAATTATGACTTGGGATAGGTTCAAGGAGATTTTCTTCGAGACCTATTTCCCAGAGAGTTCGAAAAGCCAGTTAGATGTACAGTTTTTAGAACTGAAGCAGGGAACGATGACGGTGTCGGAGTATGCCGCAAAATTCAACGAGTTGGCGAGGTTTGTGCCATATCAAGTCAGCATAAATGAACGTAAGGCAAAGAGATTTGAATAGGGACTGAAGCCCTGGTTGTTTAGTAGGGTTTCCTTGTTCCAGCTGAAGACATTTGCAGCCGTAATGGAAAAGGCAATTCTCGCTGAAGGTGGAGGCGAGGCGGTAACCAAGTTCAATCAGGAACAGAAGAAGAAGAAGAATGAAGTGGAGGTTAAGAATGGAAGTGGGGCTAGTGGAAATGGTAATAATAATCTGAAAAGAAAGTGGAATGGAAATGTGGGTGCTTGGAATCAACAAGGTAACCAGTAGAATAAGAAGTTTGAAGCATATGCTACATGTGGGAAGTTTCACAAGGGTGTATGCTTGATGGGGAAGCGTGTATGCTTTAACTGTGGACAGGAGGGACACATTGCCCCAAACTGCAATCAACCCAAGAAGAATGTTTGCTACACTTGCGGGTCCAAGGATCACTTTGCTCGTGAGTGCCCTAAGAAGAAACTGGAGAGACAACGGGAAGCAAGGGAGGAAACAGTGGAGGTACTTGGGCCATTACTGGGCCAATGACATCAAACAAAGCCACAACCAGAACCTTCAACATGACTGTGCAAGATATTGTGCAATCAAAGGATGTTGTGTCAGGTATTATCCCAATCAATGATATTGATGCTTAAGTATTATTTGATTCGGGTGCTACTTGCTCATTTATATCTCGATGAATTTGCTATGAGATTAGGATTGCCTAGTGAAGAATTGAATTTCCTTTAAACATAAAAAATTGCGAATAAGGAAGTAATTCTGTTAGGTTCGTATATCTGAAGCGTAGGGTGAACATTAAGGGAAATATTTTGATGGTAGATTTAATTCGATTAGGCTTGGAGAGTTTGATGTTATTTTGGGAATGGATTGGTTGTTCAATTGTGGAGCAATAATTAACGCCAAAAGAAATGTAAAACCTTATGACTCAAAAAGGTAGTTTTCAATGGTAGCAAATCGCTTTGAAACAAATGAGATGTCTGCGATTATGCGAGCCGAAAGTTGTTGAGTCAAGGCTATGTGGGTTATTTAGCTTACATAGTCGATACTCAAAAGAATGGTGTGAAATTGGAAGAAATACCAGTGGTTAGGGAATTTGTGGACGTGTTTCCGGAGGATTTGCCAGACTTCACTTTGACGAGAGAAATCGAGTTAAATGATCGACTTAGCGCCAGGAACCGCTCAGATATCGAAAGCCCCATATAAAATGGCTTCGGTAGAGATGAAGGAACTGATGGTACAACTGCAGGAGTTATTGGACGAAATATATTCAGCCGAGTGTGTCACCGTGGGGAGGACCGGTGTTATTCGTAAAGAAGAAGGATGGGTTAATGCGTCTTTGCATTGATTATAGGGAATTAAACAAAGTCACTATTAAGAATAGATATCTGTTTCCGAGAATAGATGACTTGATTGATCAATTAAAGGGCGCTAGATATTTCTCGAAAATAGATTTGAGGAGTGGGTATCACCAACTGAAAGTAAAGAAAGAGGATGTACCGAAGATGGCATTCCGAACTCGGTATGGACATTATAAATTTTTGGTGATGTCTTTGGGTTGATAAACGCCCCTACAGCGTTCGTGGATTTGATGAACAAGGTGTTTAAACCATTTTTAGACAAGTTTGTGGTGGTGTTTATTGACGATATTCTGGTGTACTCTAGAACTCAAGAAGAACACGTGGAACACTTACGTCTAACGCTGGAGACATTGAGAAAGGAAAAGTTATACGCAAAATTCTCTAAATGTGAATTCTAGTTAGAACGTGTACAATTTCTTGGGCACGTAATTGACAAGGATGGAATTTCAGTTGATCCATCAAAGGTCGAAGCTGTAATAAATTGGGAACAATCAAGAACTCCATCAGAAGTAAGAAGTTTCTTGGGATTGGCAGGGTATTATAGATGATTTATCCAAGATTTCTCCAAGATTGCCACTTCGTTGACAAATTTGACGAGAAAAATTGTAAAATTTGTTTGGACGGAGAAATGTGAGGAGAGTTTTCAAGAATTGAAGAAGAAGCTCAGTGTGGAACACTTGTTTGTCATTACCGAGATAATACTGAAATTTTGTGGTATACTGATGATGCTTCACACAAGGATTAGGATGTGTCCTTATGCGAAATTGAAAAGTCATCGCGTATGCATCAAGGCAGTTGAAGGACTACGAAAAATGGTATCCAACTCATGATTTAGAGTTAGCGGCAGTTGTGTTCGCACTAAAAATATGGAGACACTATCTCTATAGAGAGAAATGTGAGATTTACACAGACCATAAGAGTCTGAAGTACATTTTCACTCAAAAAGACCTGAACATACGTCAAAGGAGATGGATGGAATTGATAAAGGATTACGATTGTGATATCTTTTATCATCCAGGCAAAGCAAACGTGGTTGCAGATGCCTTGAGTAGGAAAGGCAGAGAGAAGTTGATGCTGTTAACTGATAAGGAGGAGCTTATTACAGCAATGTCAAGGTAAGAGTTGGAAATCAAATTTCTAAAAGAATCCGATGAGAAATTGTACCAGATGGAAGCCAGTCAAACTTTGGTGGACAAAGTAAAGAACGCTCAACTGCAGGATGAGGAATGCAGAAAAATAAGAGAAAGAGGGGTTGAGGGAATAGAAGTGAAATACAAGGTTGATACCGATGGAATGCTGAGATTCGAGGGACGAATCTGGGTTCCAGTAGTACCAGATATTAAAGAGGACATTTTGACAGAAGCTCATAGCTCGAGATATTTGATTCATCCAGGAAGTACGAAAATGTATCAAGATTTGAGATAACATTTTTGGTGGCCAAACACAAAAAGAGACGTTGCAGAATGCGTTGCAAAGTGCTTAACATGTCAGAGAGTCAAGGTCGAGCATCAAAGACCAAGCGGGTTACTTCAATCGTTGGAGATACCGGATGGAAATGGGAACATATCACAATGGATTTTGTGGTAGGTCTCCCAACGACTCAGAAAGGATACGATGCGATATGGGTGATAGTGGACAGATTGACAAAATCCGCACACTTTTTGCCAATAAAGATTAGATTTAACCTTGATCAGCTGGCAAAATTATATGTTAAAGAGATCGTTGCAAGACATGGAGTTCTAGTTTCAATTGTGTCAGATAGAGATCTGAGGATCACATTAAACTTCTGGAAGAGACTACAAGGATGTATGGGAACACAGTTGCGAATGAGTACGACATATCATCCACAAACAGATGGCCAAAGTGAACGAACGATTCAGACATTGGAAGATATATTGAGAGCATGCGTCATGGATTTCAAAGGAAGCTGGGATGAACAATTACCGTTGGTAGAATTTTCCTACAATAACAGTTACCATGAAAGCATTGGCATGCCGCCCTTACGAAGCATTATACAAAAGAAAGTGCAGAACTCCACTGTGCTGGGATGAAGTCGGTGAACGTCAACTGTTAGGACCAGAACTGGTACAACAAACTGCTGAGGTTGTCAAACTCATCAGAACAAGATTGATAAATTTGCTCAAGACGAATAAAAAGAAATATGCTGATCAACACAGACAAGATCGTGCATTCAATGTAGAAAATTACGTTTTCCTAAAAGTTTCACCTTGGAAGGGAATAATTCAATTTGGTAAAAAAGGGAAACTAAGTCCAAGGTTTATTGGACCCTTCAAAGTGCTGTGAAAGGGTGGGGAGGTGGCTTACGAGGTAGCTCTACCTCCAAAATTGCAAAACATTCATAATATTTTTCACATTTCGGTGTTACGACCATATAAACCTGATTACAAGCACGTGATTGAGTACAAATCATTGCAGTTTGAGAAAGACTTGTCCTATGAAGAGGTTCCTATCAGATAGTCGACAGGAAAGAACAAGTACTCAGAAATAAAGTGATACCTTCTGTGAAGGTAATATGGAGGAACCACAATGTCGAAGAGGCTACGTGGGAACTCGAAGCTGAAATGATGAAGAATTACCACAGTTATTTGTTTGATTCATGTCTTCGATTACGGGGATGAATCTTTGTAAAGTAGGGAGAATGTGATGAATGAATTGTTTGAATTGTGATTACGGGGGCAGAATCCTTGTAAGGAGGAATGATGTAACATTCTAGAATTTTAATTGTTATATTAAATATTTATTGAATTATTTAAAAATTTAATGGATGTGTTTATTATTGAATAAATAATTGTTCAAATTTGAATTGATGTGGTTAATTATTTGTTAAATAAATAATTAAGGAAAATTAATTATTTTGCTAATTTAATTTAATTATTAAGTTAGAGAATTTTGATTAATTGAATTACTATTCTTTTTATTGGAATTGTAATTAAAAAAAGATGTGTTAGTTGATTAAATAAAGTTATAATTATATAGAAAATTATAATTTTGTGATATTGATTTATGTGTTAAAGTGATTTGATAAAAAAATTTAAAAATTAATTTAATTAAGTTAATGTATGACAAATAACCTTTTATAAAGGAGTTATTAAAATAACTTAAAGGAGTTTTAATTTTGTTTTGGCCAAACAAGGCCTAATGCCTATTAAGTCTTTAATTTATTTGAGTTTTACCAAACAAGGTGTAAGGTTAATGGGTTATTTTTTTTTAGTAAGTAACCAAACAAGCCTTATGGCTTTTGATTTCAAAATTCACATAACTTATATCAGTTATGTTTATAATTATATTATATAATTAATATATATAATATCTATATAATGTTATTTGTTAAGACGTATATTAGAGGAGAGAGGTTAGAGAGAAGAAAAAAACTCGGAGGAAGAAGAAGAAAGAAGAAGAAAGAAGAGAGAAAGAAAGAAAGGCTAGAGATTGGGGAAGGAGAGGCTTGAGAGAGAAAAGAATAGCCATATCATCTTCTATCAAGGTATTCTCCAATTTCTTTTTAGTTTTAAAAGTCTAGTTTCTCTTCCCAAATTCTCTGTAGAATTTTTGTGTAAGCATGAATTATTGTGTTATGTGGCTTTATATGACTTATTAGTGATGTTAAAATGATTTTCATAAGTTATAATTTATGAATTGATGATATGTATGTAATTTGGGAAGAAAAATATTTTACAGTGAGTTTTGGTGATTATATATTATCTAGTTAAAATAGAAATTATGGGTTGAATAGTTGTTTTATTGATAAATTAGCTTTTCAATTTGTTAGAGTATATATATACTTTGATAAAATACTTTGCATTAATGGTTTTGGTTGCAAAACAAAATTACAGTGGTTGTTTTCTTCAAAAATATCAAAAAAATGAGTTTTAGCCAAAAACAATGAAATTGGGTGTGTTAATTTTGTTGTTAATGTTTTTATATGAGTAGAAACATGTTAAGAATCCTTGAATTATGTTTACATGAAGTTTTGTATGAATTATATGTAAATCAGTTTGTTAGAAACGAACTTGTAGGCCAAAATTAGCTTTTTCCTGCATTGTTCTGTAAGTTGCCAAATCAAAGCTAAGGATTCATAGCATGCCATTCAACGATAGAGTAGTTTCAGCAACAAGAATACCAAAGACCACTGCCAATGAAATGGCCACCTTGTAGCCAGATTTTCACAATGTCATATTTCATATACATGCCATAGTGCCGCAATACGACCCATAGTGTAAATTGTTGCTGTGCATGATGCGAGTTAGCGAGAATAATTACGACGATGTACTTTTGTACACGAAATTTTAAGAAAAGTTATATGATGATAGTAGGACTGCTAAATGTTGATTTTAGTATTTCTATACTATGAATAAGTATGTTATTAACAATTAACTTGTGTTATAACTCGATTATGTGATTAAAAATCTAATTTTAAATGATGAACGTACTTAGTTATATTTGTAAGATGGTAATGACTAATTATGTCATGATGACATATGTTTATAGGATATTTTGATTCGTATTTATTTGGTTTAGCCTACGAGAAAGGCAAGTTTTCTAAACTTTCTTTTAAATTAAGCAAGTTCTCTAACTCTACTTTTGTAATTGGAATCAATTATTGATCCTAATATAATAATGCAAGATTTCTAATTCTTTATCTTGTTGAACTATTTATTGTTTCAATTCGATTACCTTATGAATGATGCAAGCTTTCTAAACTTTGGTTTAATGTTGACAAGTTATTCTTGTATTTAACTTGTTGTTTAGCATGCACAACTATTTAAACTAATGTTGATCAATTTCATCGTTCAAACTGTTATGCATGTATAGTACCCAATTCTAATTTAACCTTGACTTAATATTGTTCAAGCAAGGCATGTTATAATTATTCAAACTATATGCTATTAGATTATTCCTAAAGCATGATTTTGGTTTACCATGTTGATTCAATTACGATTATTCTGTAATATGATGTTATTAATTCAACTAGTCCTCTAGTTGATGATCGTTGAACTTCAAATTACCCTTGAAAGCTTATCCCCGCCAAACTCTCTTTGGTGCGGACTTGTACTCCAAATACTGAGATGAACAACCCTATTATTATTAGGGGATAACTTACGCGTAGCGTTAAATGTTTGTGCACAATACATGGTACAAAGGGTGATCCCCTAAGATGCGAGGAGTCCTTATAGTCTTATATCATTAAAGTTGGAGTTGAAAGATTACGCAATCTGTGGACATAGTTCATGGTCTTATGACCCTCGCTTATAGTTATTCTACATTTTGGATTTCGATGTCGATTATTGATGATAAAGTACTATTCATTGTTGATGAGCCTATTATTGGCGCTTATTATTACTTATTTCTTGTTGATTTCATATTGTATCCAGGTGAGCAATTGTTTTGCTCACTCTTGCATATTTTAAAACTCATTGCGCCTAAAGAAGAGAAGGTAGATGAACCTTCGTCTAGCAAAAGAAAAGGGAAAATGTGCAAGTGATGAAGACTTATAATTTTACTTTGATTGAGATGTTAGATTTTTATTATGATGATCTTAGACTTTTATTATGATGATCTTAGACTTGGTTTTAATGAAGTTTATTTAATTTCCGCATTTGAATGATTGTAATTAAATGTTAGATAACCTGGAAGATTTTATTATGTAACCCTTTAATGGGAAAGGTTTTATTTATCCAGTTTTATTATGATTGGGTAGTTAGATATGAATGTTTGATTAAGTGAACACCAGATCCTGTGGGAATGAAGTACCTGGATTTGGGGTTGTCACAGTAACTCGTGAATAGTAACTCGTGAATAGTAATTCATGAATAGTAACTCATGAATAGTAACTCGTGAATAGTACTTCAACACAAAATGTGTTCCGGATACCCGATTGAACAATATAACCTCCAAACATCAATTATCATCGGAATAGATGTTGATTTCTACTAACACAAATAATCCCAACACAATGAAACTATCAAATTCATCTTTAATCAACACGAACTTATTCATCATTAATATTATAACTCACAATATTTAACAACCAGGTTGTTCTCAGGAAAGAGGGGGCTTTCCAATAAGGATTTCTCCTTATTGGCGCGCAATTAGGTGACCAAACCTCTCCTTGACAGAGCTTCTAGACATTGTAAAAATTGCAATTTAATAATATGAATAACTTTGTCGTCTCAATTATTGATTTAATAATATAACATATAATGCAGATGATACTGTGACAATAATCGAATCAATAATATGAGAGATATGATGAAGTAATTACTGTAGCAATAATTAAGTATAACTGAGTGATTTCTCACGCAAGCATTAATAATCAATACCGTGTGCTACTATCCAACCACGCGTATTACTGTACTTTTACTACCGAGTAGTTAAATAGTATTAACAATAAAATGTCCGCCGTTATTTTCATAAAAATATTTTTGTCGTTTTCTCAATCCGACAATAATTCTATTGTGGGGTCCACCAATGATTGTGCCGTCGTATGAATATTTCCCGACATAAAGAATATTCCCCAACCAATCGAATATAATATAACAACTTGCATACTTTGCAAAATTTATAAATATTACCCACAACTATATCATTATATTAAATCCACACCATAATATTAAAAAAAATCGAGAAATTTAAATCTTTATTCATAAAATTTGGGATTTTACAATAACTGTTTGGAGATTTTGAATTTATCTTTATGACAGTTCCTTTTGACTCTGCATAAGCTTTGATGTGTCAAACGACCACTGGTTGCACAATGCCCAGCAAGAAATTGTAACTCCCCATAAACTGATTAGTTTTTTAATTTTGATTTTCCTTTTAAGAAAATAAGCATTCCTGACGTAGACTGACCGTTAACTTTTTTCGTGCATAAAGTAACTTGATGAGATAACTTATTGACTCTACGATTTTCTTTGTCAACTCAACGATCTTCTTCTGAGAGATGCTTCAGTGAGTGATTTGTCACTGATCCCCATCTTAAAGTTTCGTGGCTTGACCATTGATGAGCCCCAAGAGAGTTCGGACACTGACATTCTGAGGTGAATTTCCAAAATGCCTTTTCAAACTTTGTTTGTAACTTCCATCCACGCGATCTGAATAGTGGGACACGTGTCGAGTTCTGCCGAGCTCCATAATTTTAACTAGTGTGCAAAATACTGATCTTCCCTTAGCTCCCCTTGAGCTAGTGTTTCCTATAGGAGGACTACGATCGTCGAGGCTGCTCTATGATTTCTGAGTTTACTGTTGAATCTACTCTACGATCATTATCTGTCCTGGTCCTTGTGATGAACTCTGACTTAGCATTCCTTTTGGTTAAGGTAGCTCAGGAAGGGCCATCCTCTTAGACTGAACTAAGGGTCAAGTTTGTCCCTAAGGCGCTTATCAGAAGGACTATAGATACTTGGTGGTAGGATATCATCATGATAGGCTTTTTGTCAGAGTTTTGTTTATCATCATAGTACATACTTTATGTTGGCATTTCTCAGTGGAGGAGGGTGAAGTGCTTTCAGCTATGTCACTTGTATGGTCAGGAGAGTGTACTGATAAGTATTGCAATTGTAGAGTTAGTGTTCTTATACTCTACGATTGGACTGTTGATCGTGGGGAATCTCAGATTAAGATGGTGAGACTTGATGAATTGTTTAGGGACTCTACGACTGGGAAAAAGGATTCATTTGGTATATCATCCACAGAGTTTTGGGACCCTATTACTGGGAGAGGATTTTTTTGGATAATACAGAGTTTCTGTAATGCCTGAGAAAATCGAGTTCATATGAGAATTAAATTTTTATTTGATTTTGTGGATTAAATGAATTTAATTGATTATTTATGTGAGTAAGCTATGTGAAGGTCATTCTATAACCTAGAATGTGAGGATGTGGTTACGATTCTGGCTATGTGCTAGAATTAATTGATTTGAATTTCCAAGACAAAAATAAAAGTTTTCCAAGAAATTTTCGTAAAAACACTATTCATCCATTTCTGCTCGGGAATTAAGTTTTTAATTTCTGAGAAATGAGTAATGATAGAATACGAAGACGAGATGGAATATCCAATAATATTTCACTTATGGCAAATGAAGTTTTCGCCCGCGGACTTAAAACCTAAGGGTTAGTGAAAGTGATTCCTGAGAAATAAATGAAGTGCGTATAGTGATTAAGGTTATTATACGTACGATATACGAGTATGATAATAGTTAGAATACGAGTATAGTATGAAGAATATTATGATATATAATATGAATATCGTATGAATACTAAACGAAGAAAATACAAAAAATAAACGCGTAGAATATGATTGGTACTAATGGACTTTGAGTTCAAGGACTTTGTAGAATCCAATTGGACTTGGATTATATCAAGCCCAATGAATTGTGTAATCAAGCCCATGTTAAGGCCCAATGTTAGGTTAAATAAAGCCTGATCCAAGAAATCAAACCGCGAATCGAACTGACGGGTCACTGGATGGGTAAAACCCATGGGGAAGCCCATGGGAAAGACCCATGGACCATGTGGGCCGACCACTAGGCCACCAAGTAAAGTGGTTACTTAGTGGCTAAGCCATGAATAGTAAGGTGGTGGGGTGGGATGACCAAAATACAATCCATTTTAATTTCCTATATAAAGAACCTTAGGTTGTTCATTTGTTATTTTACAAATTTTGTCCAACATATATTGAGAGAGAGAAAGATCTATAAATAAGTAATCAAGTTACCTTAAAGCAAAGCATAAGAGGTTTTAGCAAGAAAGCGAAGAACGTAAAGGTAATATCCCGTAATCGTTAGTCTTCAATCTTTTTGGTTTCTTTTTCGTAGAGAATCGTAGATTGGTGGAGCATGTCTCTTACGGAGGTATAAGGATGGCTATTAATGACTAAAACATTGATAAGTCATGTTTAAGTAGAAATCGTAACTAGTTACTCAAGTTTAAACCGAAGAAACCTTTGAACATTAACTTGGTTGTTGATGGACAAATTGAAAACCATCATTGATAGGGTATGTGCATATTGCTTGGTTAGGATGTAGATGATGAATCAATGGAGTTGTTCCATTTGATTTGGTGTATAAAACACGAGTAACGAAGTTATGGCGAATTTTACGAAATTAAACGTTAAACTTCGAAAACGTAGAAATCTCGGATTGGTAGTTAAAAGTTGTTGTTTAACTTGGAAACTTTGGTTTTCAAGGACATCATGTGAGATAAGGTATTCAAGATTCTTGGACTCAAGAATCGTTGAATTCAGACTTAGAACGAAGAAAACGAGCTATGAACGCTCATGAACGATAAACGAACGCTCGATAATGAACTAAAAGTTGAATTCTAAATTAACAGATTCGAAAATGTGAAATTCTTGCGTGAATACTTAGAGTATGTGATTTGTGAGCTAATGGCTTTTGAATGACCCAATTCGGATGTAAAACGAATAAGTTATGAGCCCGAGAAGTTCGTCGACAAATCAAACTGTCAAAGCCAACTGAGGCTCAGGGGAAGCGCCGCAGAGCCAACCCTAGTAATAAACGTCGCGTCGTGTATAGTAAGATTGATCATTGAAGAGTGGCAATGCAGCGCCACTCATATATAGAAGTCTTGCAACGGCGCCGAGATGAGGGATTTGCCACTCTAGACTGGCGTCGCGCGCCACTATAGTATAGGATGGCCACGTCGCAGCGCCGACAGTGAGAATTTGTTGAACAAGTTAGGTTTTGTAATTCCAATTGATTGGAAATGAATATAGAACATGTATGTACTTAATATATATGTTAAGACCGTTCCTATATCACATATATAGTGATGACCTTCGAAATTTATTGTTGTTTAATAATAATTAAACGAAGAAAACAAAGAGTAAGAAAGTAGAATTGTATTCAACGTTGGTAATTAACCAATAACGAATAAGTTTCGGTTAGTAACATAAGAACATTAACAAGTCGTGGTGAAGTGTAGTAAGTCGAACTGATATTATTAATGAAATAAATCTAATTAAGATATAGTAGAGAAAGAAGTTGGTAATAAAAATGTGATTAGATTGTTTGGTAGCTAATTACAGTGTGCTATGTTAATATATCATATAGATACTATAAAGACTGAGAACTTTTGAATATTATATTTGAAGACGCTTGAAGACAAGTTTTCTTAACGCTTGTCTAACCTTCGTGTTAGCCAAGTTTTTTGTGATTCATGTTCTGAGATGCATGAATTGTTTTACGAAAGGGTCGATGCCAGTTTTAACTCGGCTAGACTATTCTTAAGAGTTAGATTGATTTGTTTACAAGTCTTTCAAAATAGAACTAATAACGCTATCATATGCTAAGTATTTGGTACAGATTCAAAGGTAAGTTTGTCTATGAACAAACAAATGTATTTTTCATCATTTATTCGATGGGCACGTGAGGTTGCCAAAACTTAAACGTAAATACGTTTAACGGATGAATGTTGATCAACATAGAGTACTATAGGCTGATCACCTAGAAGTGCTCGTAAGAAATATTGAATGTATGGTCTAAGTGCCAGGATGTCCTTTTCATGTATGAAAACAAAAAGAGTATGTTCATGGTCTTTCAACCGGTTCAGAATTCCTAAGCTATTATATATACTTTGGAATTGTTGTTATGAAATGAGAAGTGCTAGTCAATATTTCATAGTACTTCATAACTATTTGTTTTGTGACTACTCGGAAATTCGGATTGTCCAGAATTTAAGATTTAAAGAATTAGTTATTAATAAAATGAATTTTTATTAATAATATTTTGTGCTATGTGTTTATTAATCGTTCTAGAACCTAGGATGATTATAAGTCGAGAGGATTCTGCTTATGAGCTAGACTGAATGAGTAAGAATTTTCAAGACAAAAATAAAAATTTCCCTGGAACAAAAATATTTTCGGGGAAAAAGACTAAATAGGCACTATTCACCCGACGAAACCTAAAGGTTAGGGTTTGAGTAACCTAAGCCATTCTGAGAGTTCGGTATGTCGAAATGACATTCCGTCAAAGGATTTAATGATAATATGTCGTGAAAAGTTACGTAAGCCGATAAAAATTTTTCTCGAAAAACTTGCAGAATTCAGACAAAACAAAAAAGACAAAAAGTATTGTTATGTACTTTTCATTGGTTTAGCTACGTTAGGGGAAAACGTGAAGGAAAACGCTTGACACCAAAAAGTGTTTTTTAGTTTTTCAAAAATCCAAAGAATACGTATGTTATTTAGTGAAAGATTGGTTTCCTTCACAAATAATATTTTAAGGACTATTTGAAATTAGTGAATAACTTTATTCCCTCACAAATAATATATTGAGAATAACAAATTTATTTAACGAGAGAATTTTCCTTCACTAATTATAAATTGAGAATGTATCTTCAAATTAGTGAGGAAAATAATCCTTCACAAATTATAAATTTGTAAATAAAAAATTAATTGCTAAATAATCAAAATTCATTGAAAATTATAAATGATATTCAAATCACTAATTTCATATTTATTATTATTATTTTTATTAATCTCTATAAGAAATATTAAATTTATTTATTTATTACTAAATTTGTTTGTATATTAAATTGCAAAAAATTAAAATAATACATTAAAATCAATACATTAGTTTCTTCTCCCGTGAGACTAAAAGCCCCTAACAAAACTAAGAAACAAAAACCTAACCTATAATAAATGGTATTACATTCCGAGACTAGGATTTTAGAAATAATTAACAAGCTATAATTACCAGACTCTCGCTTATAGCTGTCGTAGCAATGACACCCGAACGCTCCTCAATATTTGAGCTCCCACCTAATGATCTCCTCATAGTAACTCCTTGAACAAAGATCATCAAGATATGTGACCTCCTTTATATAGCATCCTTCTTGTGCTCGATGAATTTAAAGGAAAATAAAAGGCTTGAGAATGAGAACCGCCAGATATATTTTCCTTCCGGGAAGGTACTCCAATAGCTTCAGGGACTATCCTCTTTCTCGCCATCGTATGCCAATATTCTCTCTCGCTTCATAGGACTAGCCACTTGGGATGAATCGACCATCTTATTTAAGGCATCGCCAGATGCTCCTACATTTCTCTATGTACCCACAAAGATGAGATTCGTAAGCCTTTGCTGATTCAAAGATAAGATTTTATGGGCATGTTTTTTTGTAGGACACCGTGGTGATTCTTTTGCTTGTGGTCACTTTTTAATGATGTCGCTTCAAGCAACAATTGTGTGGGACTTTCTACTAAATTTGCCTCTTGGCCTCTCGACATCACCATAACGATTTCTCTTTTTAATTCATCCAACTCGAATCAGTTAGCCTCGTGTCCAAGTTCGCTCACCTTGAAATGGAAAATAGCCACCGTCCCCATCAAGAGAACAAGCAAATAGAGAATATCCATCGGGACTCCTAATATGAAAAGAACATATTAATGAATTAAAACGATGAAAGGAGGTAGGAAAGCCAAAAGAAAGATCATTTACAATATTCAAAGCAATATCTTGAATCTTATTCGAAGGAGGTATGTTATGACAGTTCAACTGTGAATATACCAGGATAAGTCTACAATGCTTCAGTGCATATACTGTGATATCAAATGAAGCCAATTACTAAGATTGCTATAATCTATATGTAATGTTGACACTGACATTGTATCTGCAGTTCACCTTATGTTCTCTTATTAACTAACATATCTTGTTTTTCCTCCTATGAACAGAAAATGTCTAAATTTTGGAAATGACTCTTTTAGTGGAACGAAGGTAGTACAATCAAAAGAGATGATTTTTTTTTTTGAACAAAAAAATTGACAACTGAACATGTAATGTTAACTTCAGGTACAAAGTGCTAAACTGCTAACACATAAGATAGAGTGGCCAGTGTACATTATAAATTTATAACATTATCAAAGCCATTCCACCACTTAACCCACAATTCACAAACCCTTGAATGGCAGAGTAAAGAGCATGATCTTGCTCTTTTTTCTCCAATAGAGCTCCTGCAACACATATATAACAAGGCAAAAAAATCACATATCAGTAATTCAATATAACACAAGAACTTAAAGCCAATCATAACCAAATTGAAAGCTTTCAGAAACATGAAAAAGGAAAACAGAAAAATGAAAAAAAGAAATAAAAATGACAATTATATTCACCCATATATACACTAAAAAGGTCATGCCCCAAATTTACTTTGTACAGATGCATCAAACCATTATGCACTTTCCATTCTCTAGATTTTCTTGTCAATTAAAACCATCATACCTGCTAAACATATCAAACCCTTTGAATGACATTGACTTTGATACTTGCAATAAATAAAATTAATACAACTAGCTCGCTGCCTGCCATCTAAACATGAATAAGATATCAAATAATGAAATGAAAATTCAAAAATTATAAAAAACAGACATAATTAGAAAAATACTAAAATAAATTTGATTCAACTATCGGCTAAAAATTAGCACTGGCCAGTGCAATGCAAATGTATAAAATATGAAGATGGAAACTACAACAGTTATTCCACTTGAGTTACTACAAATGTATAAAATACGAAGATAGAAACTACAACCGTTAGCCCAGTACGAAGATAGAATACTATTTGAGTTACTCCTGCAATTCATTTTTACCCTTGTTTTTTTTTCCTTTCCCTGTTCATGAGAATCATGTGAAATTGTGAATTGGCTTCTTATGTTCCTTACCACAAAAACAGAGTTACACTTGAAGATTTTCCTCTCTATGTCCTTGAAAAAACAGAGATATTTCCAGTGCTTCAACTAACAAAGAGAGGGATGGAGGACAAGAGAGAACAAAAGATAGAACAAAATAGGCTGAAAAAGAAAAGTACAACCACCCCAACTACTGATTCATCTACTTAGTTGTAAAATATATATATATATATATATATATATATATATATATATTTATATTCTTTTCTTTTCTGGCCATACTATCTTAATCTCTCTTTTAAGAATAAGGCTACGTAACTTTCTCGACAATACTTGTCCAGAGTCTTCAAATACACTTAAACATACATTGTTTAAGTGTAATTGACAAGTTGAGGGAAAAGAGTCAATTACATGTTTAATCAGCTAACATAATTTGCATTTCTCAGTTAAACAACACATACCACTAGAAAGTAACCATTTTCTGAAAAAGATATGGAAGTTACTGCCCGACATGACCATCAAATCTTGCAACATTTGCCTGTAGACAAACAAGATACTAATAAGACTTGAATAGGAAAAAGAAAAAGAAAAAACAAATTAAGGGTATAACTACAATAGTATCATACTTGGCTTTTAGTCATATTACACTGATGGTGCTCATCTCATTAACTGTCAAGGTTACTCTTGTAGCTTGAGCTTGAATCAATAGGGAATTTTATCAAAGATTGGGCAAGTTCCTTATCAAGTGAAGCCCAAGTTTGTAAACTTTTATTTTTTAGAGTTTGTGACACGAACTTTAAGACGTGTCAAGACATAATAATAAATGGCACGATATATACATACACACACATACACTACAACAAGATATCTTAGGTATCAATCGAAGAGAAAACTCACTTGTGATTCAAATATTTAGTTCAACCGCCTTGTGAACTCCTGCTGGCTCCTCTTGTACCTCAACAACACTATCATCTGGTAGAGCAAAAATTGGCAGGTTTTCTGCAGAAATTTGTCTAATAACAGTAAATATTAATTAAAAATTCAGTCATAGAAAGTAACAATTCAGAAATACAGAAAACAAGATCATGTCACATTATTAGCTCGTAATTGCAATTCAATGATTCAAAAAGATACTTCACATTGTATGTAACACATGCAGCAAAAGCTGAGAACATGATATCCAATATTTTTTGGACATAGCAAAGGAATAGAACCTATAAATTAAATAATGTATGTTATAAAGCAGGGTTTTATATAATGTAAGAACATAAACTATAACTGACTAACAACTGTAGAAACAAGCAGCAAAAAATGTAGGCAAGACAGAACAGTCTCCACCAAGCAAGTAGTAAATGACAAAGTGCCATATGCAAAAGTACCTTCGCCAAGAACTCTAATTGTACAATTTGAAGCATCTTGAATAGTTTTTATAGTGGCACCCTGCTTCCAATCAAGCTTCCGCCTTTGTGTTGCTGCAACAAGCATCCTTGTGGTAACAGTTCCACCTGCACCAGGAGGAGCATGAGCTGGATCAGTGTCGACATCAACAATGCATTTATAAACCTTCAGCAAACCATCCATAGCAGGAGGAATAGGGACGCCTGGCTCTTCTATGGCAGAAACCATCACCTAATAAAAGAGCAAATCCAAGAAGTTTGTGTCAGCAGAAATACTTACATATTTCATTTCTCCAACAACAACAAGTCTAGTTAGAAATGCTTCATCAATATGTATATAAATTCTATGAGCACGATCTTAGGGGAGATATCTAGCATGTCATTAGACTCAATAGCAATAGTGGGAGAAAAAATTGACTTATAGTGATTACTGATTAGCAAATCAGAAGCCCAATAAGATGAAAGTTATATGTTGTGTCCCTTATACATGCCTACTAAACCATCAGTTAAGATCCTTTTACATAGATGAAAAGAAGATTTAAGATTAATCAACACTCAAGTAAAACCAACAAATAATACGCAAGTACAGTAGCTGTCGTTTGATCACTAAAGCACTCAAACTGCTACCAGTTTTATGCTGCCAAAGGAAATAGGAAGGGATCTTGGGTCACTAATAGCCAACAACATGTTACCCAAAGTCTTATCAGTTTTAGATTCCCAATTTTCAACATAGTTTTAGTAAACAGCTATTTCACTTCTCCATTTTCTGTCATGACGCTTAAATATTTAATGATTAGAAATGTTTTTTATACCACAGGTTAAATTTGAGGTACTCTGGAGAGTGAAAATTACTGATTATATGCGTTAAATTTATGGTGTTGATGTAATTCAAACTCCTTAAAGATGTGGGAGTTGCAAGTTCTACCCAATACCCATAGGATCTATTTTTGAATTTTTCTAAATTCATGGATAAGAGGTGCATGCTTTCAGGAAAATTAGTCCAAGTACTACCAGAGTCCTATGTATCTCCCTATTAACTAAAGAAATGATTAAGGGGGAAAAAGGATGTCACAATGCTAAAAAAAAAATATAAGGCAATTTGCTATATCACGAGACTCCAATGTGATGGTCCAGGGGGAAATAGAGGACTATTCAAATTCTCCATGGACATTGAATCATCCCCATTAACTTCTAAATAGGAAGTTAGGACATTTCTTATTCAAAGTTATAGATTCCATCTACCGATAAATCAACTCGCTCCAAATGTATTTGCATTTGTACTTCAGTGAATGATGATGGTAACTTGACCTATAAGTGATGTGGAGCAGCAGAAGTGACTTTCATTCACATAACACAAAACAAAGATAAGTGTTTCAGATAGTATGTTCTTCACTTCCATCCATAGACAGCCCAAATGCCAACTCAAAACAATCAGAATCAGACTCAACCCCATAAAAATATTTTTGGATTAGGAAAAACAGACAGAAAATAAATAAACCACGTGAAAGATTACTTCAAGAATCAAATTACTCAGATAAGTCGGATCTAACTTGTACAATTCACCTACCATAAAAAGTGTATCTCTTCTAGTTAAGCCCCAGAATGCAGTTAAAATTAAATAAAAGCATAGTAAACTTAGATCCAAGAATCAGAACAAAAGACCCAGACAAACCTTGATTCAAGAGTCTAGTACAGATGGGAAGGACTTGCATGAATGGTTGAAGCTTCTGATGCTCACCCAATAGCTGTGTCAAGTACTGACTACACCAGATAAGACCAAAATAAGTGAACAACATAAAAGAAAACACACAAGTCGATCAAAAGAACTAAAATTAGGAGGATCAGTTGGATTGGGATCAGGAGTTGTAGGCTCAATTTGCTACAATTATTGCACAGAAGACATAAACACCCAACGATATCCCCAAATTAGGAGGCCTAATAAGGCTAATAATCAGCCATTGCAAAAAAGTTGACAGACAAATATTTCATTATTTTACTATCAAGTTCAAATGTGGGATCAAAAAACAATTCAATCCCCGAATTCAACAGAAAATGACAAATTCTCCTACACATAAAAAATGCAAACACAAATGGAAAAACAATGAAAATTATAAAAACACACAATCACAAAATCAATATATCAAAACAAAATCACCAATTTCACCAAAATCAACAGCTCGCCATCCCTCTCCCTTGATAACATTGATAAAAACATAAAGAGTATCAGAAACTTTTGGATGAGCGGCGGATTGAAGATAAATAAATAAATTAACCTTGAAGAAAGAATAGGGAGTAATCGATTGCGGCTACAGACGACGTGGTGGAAGCGGGCACCGGCCACATGTGCGGACGGTGTGACCTCTGTTGCTCACCTTCCGGCCCATACATAATAATATCCTTCCATCATCACCGCCGATTCTGTATCAATTGAGCTATCAACATTGATGAGAACCATCAATACCGCGGCAATTCTCTGATCCCCTTTCTTCACTTGGAATTAAAACCCTAGGTCTTCATAATTTGTGTATTCCAGTTAGAAGTTTAGTGAAGCTTTCTACATCTAATCTGGTTTTTGTTCATAATTTAAAATAAATTTTCTTTAAAATCAAGTTTACTACTTTATTTGATAATCGACTTTTGGTATCATAAATATAGATTTATAAGTCGACCAAATGAAGTAGAAAAGCTAAACAAATATAAGAATCCTACGAAATGGAAATGTAGCAAAGGTTGCCATATTAACCATAGAAACTTATAGTTTAGAACGCCTACTGCAAATCTATTAAGTCAATAAGTTGTTATTGTATTCCAGCTTCTTTGTTAAAATATTATTTCCATTTTATTGTTGGACAATGAAATCTTTGGTATTAAGAACAATTGTTGTTCTATTTATAATAATAATGTTTTGATAGAACCCAATATTACTTAATAAATTTTGTATACTGACTTACATGAAAAATAATTTTACATATCGAACAAATTTAGTATAAGAAAAGGAGATGATCATTCAAAGAGTTGAATGTGTGTATTCACGAATACAAGTGTGAATTATTCAAAGGTTCAAAGAATCTGAAGTGAAACAAATTGGGAATGTATTAAGATTCTTTGATTAGATCAAGGAATAAATACTTTGCGCAATAAGTTTCTAGATCATCTCAAATGGTTTTCTCATAATGGATGCCTCCCGATACGCAATAATTGATTGATGTATCCGAAAGAAAAATTCAGACTTGTTGGACATAGTGCGGTTCATAATGATTTTACCGACATTCCAAGATCCTTCCGGGGTCACGCCTAGAAATGGTCGACATATCTACGAAAAGGTAACCTCAAAATCCAAATTTCAAGACTCCATAAAAGTTATGAATGGGAGGATTCCTAATCTTAAGTATGTTAAGATAAGGGGTCATCCAACTTATGTGAAAAGGTTTCAAAGGATAAGCTTGAGACAAGATTTGACAAATACTGATTTGTGGGACATCCTAAAGTAAGTTTAGGGTATATGTTCTATAATCCTACTTAGCAAAAGGTGTTTGTTATGAAACACGCCTTCTAAGATAAATGTGTTTATTATCAAGGGCTAGTGGGAGGATAATAGATCTTGAAAAGTTCAAGAACCACAAAACACTATAAGTCAAATAAAAGGAACCTATAGATGTACCTCTATCAGACCACAAATCGAATCAGAAATCGAATAATACCAAGATACCTAGGAGGTATGGATTCATCATAGATGATGATGATGATGAGGTACACATCATAGAAGATGATGATCCAGATATATATACAATGAGGTAAGTGTTGTAGACACTCGTAGAAATGGATCAAGCAAGTTTCTCAAATATGGAACATTCGTTTTGATGAGGCAATCAAAAGAGAGTTTGATTTAATCAAAATAAGAATGAACCTAGTGTGTACAAAAGGATCGGTGGGAGCATCGTGACATTCCTAAGTACTATATATTGATATACTACGGATAAGGAATGACATACCAATGCTAGAATCAAGAAAGATAAAGTTGTCTAAATATTCCTCTATGAATGATTTGGAAGAGTATCTTAATCGGGGATATAAATCTATATAGATAGATTTAAGAGGATGCTCGACTTAACCCAAGGAACGATATTCATTTGATGCTAAAGTCGCTTAGCATGGCAAACTCAAAGAGATGTCTCATGTCGATGAGATATGGAGTGTATCTCTCTTAATAGTCCCCACGCACTCTCGAAGAGAGAGTCGATGAGTGACAATCATGCATGCAATGAAATGTACGAGACCGATGTTGATCACCATATTATGGAGAAGTTCACTATGAGTCGCTGAAAAAACATCTTAAAGTGCTTAACCCAAGACTAAGGATGTGATCATATTCATGGTGGGTCTAAATTAAAACTAGAGGGCTTAACAGACTCAAGTTTTTCGTATGCACTAATACGATGTAAAAAATCCACTTTAAGGTAAAGCGTTATCTTGAACAAGGGTGCAAAGAATTGAAAGGTTCCAAACAAAGAAAGAGTTGCCGGTTTAGTGATAAAGACAAAGTATATAGCTATAAATGAAGTCGCAAGTTGATTGTTTGGATTAAAAGTTCATTACGTAACTAGGAATAGTTCCTAAGTCTCATCTTGATCTAAACATGTGTCAGTAGCACTTTCATTTGATTATTAGAATCATTGAAAGATGGAAATCACTATACGAGATAGTGGACTCTCTCATGAACAACATTACATATCCATTAACTAAAGCTTATCCAATGTTAGGATAATCATCACTTAGAGAAGAAGAGTATGAGATACCACGATGATCGGCTTTAGTGCAAGTGGGAGATTGAAAGTAGTATGCACACAAGCCAATCATGTTTGATGATAAAGCATATACTTTGAAACAATCTTATTCATTTATTAATAAAAGTATTAATTTATTAAAGGCTTTTAATTATCTACATGATGTTGTTTTATAATATGTGATAAACCAATAGTTTTAAGCAATGCTTTTAGAATAATGATGATGATCATTCTAATGAGATCTAAATTCTTAGAAAGCTTAAAACTAAAATAGTTCCCAATCATTGATTACTAAATTGGGGATTAGTGAATCCGGATAGATTGGTACATACGCTTGCTTGCTCATTGGATGAGGATGATTGATTTCATGATCATTTGTGTGGAGACACTAAAGCAAGTATGTAGTGCTTATTAGAGAATAAGTTCATTGAACGCGCTTGCTAAGGAATACCTAATGGAGTTTTACTTTTTCGTCATCAGGAATTCTCAGAGTGATAGTAGTACAAGTGATCCTTGGACTTGAGATCATCATAGTATCTTGTGTATGATGAGTTATACTTTGACTTATTCCTTAAGACCCTTAGGGTATATCAAAGGGTATGCTTGGGTATAATAAGTTGTATATGGAGATAATGTATGATCAATAAAGAATCTACCACTTCTATTAAAAGAAGAGAAATGTCCTATGTGATTCGATAAATGACAACCCAAAGAGTCCTTGGTTTAAGCGTAATGAAATTAGAAAGGAGTTTCTAATTTGCATTATTTGAGTTATGCATTTAAGGATCGAAATACATATAATTAAATAAAATAAGACTTGACAAGAATTCCATGTCTTATATTTAATTGGGACATCAGTATGGTGGAAGGATTGAATTGACAGAACTATTTACTCAAAGGTTCTTTAATGATTAATGTTGAAATCTATATTATTTGGAAAGTCGCCGATCGCATGGAGGCTTATCCCTATTGAGAATAAATATTATTTATTTAAATAAATTAATTATTTAATTTATTTATTTAAATAAGATTAGAATTGTTCTAATTGATTTATTCACAACCTGCTTAATATGGAGAACCTAAAGGGTCACACCATAAAAGGAAGAATAATTATTTAAGAAGTTAATGGCATAATCGTAATAATATGTTATGTATATTTAATTTAATCTATGGTGATAGAATAAATTAAATAGCTTAATATTTATTATTTAATATTTTAAAATATTAACTATAAATTAATAAGAGGAGTCTTATTAATATTATTACAATTATTATTATTTTAATTTCTAAAAGAGTTAAGGAATTAATTTAATATAAGTATTTCTCATTTATTCCTAATTGGATTAGGAAGGAAATTTAGTTAAAGGAGTTTAATTAATTATCCCTAATAAGATTAGGGGCTTAATTAATTAAAAGAATTTAATTAATTAAATAAATCCCAATTCCTTAATTGTTAAGGTGGGTCGCCCACATCTATAAATAAGAGGAGTCTTATTATGGGTGGTGTGTTGTCGACTTTTTACAACATACGTAATTCCAATAGTTGGAAGAGTACGCCCTTTTCTATAGTAGATAGAAAACTAGGGTTTGAGCGTTATACCCTTCTTCTTGAAAATTCTTCTTCTTCGGTGGATCACCTCTGAGGCCATACACTTGGGTGGCTTACATCGATCAAAGGAAGGAATCTACCCGAGATTCAAGGAGATCATGGAGAAGTAGGAGGTGAACTCATGCACTGAGGAAGCTCGTTTCTACAAGGGTATGATTTCATAATTTCTTATTCTTCGCTTAATTAATAATTGTGCATAAAGGGTGATCCGTATATGGTTTGTAAAAATTTTTAAACTCGATTTTTACACGCCGCTAATTTTGCAATTTGATTGCGTTCATGAATATTATAAACCTAATGAAGGATCCGCACTCGATATCAAATCCCCGATACCCACCAGTGTGAGGTTCCGAGGCTCGGAGGAGAAAATGTATCAATGTCCGTAAGGTTGATGCCTTTTCCTAGAATTGTCCTTGAAAAGGGGTTCGATTCCTCTCGCATATCTTTTTGGTTACCCTCCTAGGGTTTATCAAGGCGTTAGGTTCACCCAACTAGTACCCAACTCTTACATCCACATTCTCGCCTTCATCACATTCCGTCACGAAGTCGAGTAGAACCCACGCCGATTTCTTCTTCACCGTCTACAAGGTTGCCCACTCCCAAGAAATGGGATTCAAGGTTCTGGGTAAATAATCACCGAAAGCAGGGGAAAAGTCTGAGAGACGCTCTTTGGTTTCCACTCCTTCTAGCAACAAAGGATGGCATAAGGGGTGGTTCTTCATCAAAGGACCAGAAATTTCATCCCTGCCGAACTAGGCCACTGACGAAAAAGTGTCTGCTGAATTTGGAGACATCCCCGAAGAAAGGGTGAGTGAAATGATAGAACTCTTCGAAAACTTCCCCTAAAAGGAATGGAACTACTTGCTTCTCACTAAGCAAGCCTGGTTGTATGACCGTAAGTTCTGAATCATTTTGTTATACAATTATTTGAAATTTGAAGTGATATAAATTCTGATATATGGCTTTCTGATTTCTGCGGTGTCTTTGATTAAGCCAACATCTTCTGGATGTAAAGGACTCAAAGATTTT